>CM053509.1:130438407-130517305 GCA_028627145.1 Eidolon dupreanum | reverse complement strand
TTACCTGCCCAACTGAGGCTGTAGGATGGGCTCCGTGTTTGCCTGTATTCCCTGGTCAGGCTTATTAGACAGTCAGGACTGGGTACTGGACCCAGCAGTAGGTGGAGCTATAAATTAGCTTCTCTGCCCTGTCAAATCAGCATGATGCGACAGCTCATTGTTTGGGGACTGGAATCAGGCGAGAGTGTGCACTGGCTATTTTGGTCAAGTGAGGCAATGGTTTTGCTCTGCAGACAGGGAAAGCCATGGGATGGGCTGCCAGCTTCCAGTGTGCTCTGGCAAGGTTCCCTGGTTGTTAGGCAGGCTGAAGGCCATGCTCAGCAATGAGTGAGACTATGAAAGAGTTTCCCTGTCTAGGTGCAGTGGGAAACGCAGCTTCAAGACCACTGAGGCTCTTCATTTGTGGTCTTCAATTCTCAAGCTGACCTGTGCCCCAAGTTCCCTGACTGAACAGGGCTACTTACTTTGCTCTGAGGAAGATCAGCTCTGTTTGACCACCTCTCAGCTTGAGCATTGCTGGGCAACAGTTTCCAGGTATTCTGGGGGCATGGTTATCACCCCTGAACTATTTTCCCACCAGAGGAGCTGTAGGCTCAGGGGAGGCCTCTCTGTGGTGCTGCACTGGACTAGGGGTTGGGCAATGCAGTCAGCAAGTAGCCATTCATGTTAGCCTTCTAATGCAGTCAGCCTTGGTCTTTGTGGTGTGGCAGGTGCCACCTCCGGTGTTCTAGTGTTCTCCCAGGGTATCCTGTCCATGAATTGCTGTTACCTGTTGTTCTTGTAAGAGGGAGTGAAGTCATGAATGACCTATAACTCCATCTTGGTGACTTCACTTTCTGTACATCTTAGAGAAATCCTGAAATGTATTCATTCAAAGCTGGTTTACAATGACCTCATGTACATGGTTACCAATTTGGTATTATAGAACCATCCTGGAAAACACTTTTTTGATCCTTAATTTCCCTCTAAATACCCAAGACTCAAAATTAGGAGAGCTGACCTGCAGCCTAACAGTATATAACTGGATTTCCCATCTGTAAAATGAGGGGTTGAGACATACCTTTTATCCCATAAACTTTAATAATACTTGGGCTTCTAGTCAAGATGATGGAGTAGGTAATCACTGTGCTTGCCTCCTCTCACAACCACATCACAATTACAACTAAACTACAGAACAACCATCATTGAGAATACCTGAAGTCTAGCTGAACAGAAGTCCTACAACTGAAGACACACAAAAGTGAGACTAGCAGGGGCGGAGACATGGAACAGGCTGATCGCAGAGGGATATCTCAGCTGTGGAGGCCACTCCAGAGAAGCGAAGGGTCTCAGCCCCATATCAAACTCCCAAGCCCAGGGTTCCAGTGCTGGGAAGAGGAGTCCCCACATCTGGCTGTGAAAATCAGTGGAGATTGTGGCTGAGACAAAGGGTGGCTAGAATTCCTCTTAAAGGTCCCAAGCACAGACACTTGCTGATAGACTCACTTGCTCTGAGCTCCAGCACTGGGGCAGCTGCTCGAAAAGTGCCAGGGACATATGAGGGAGAACTGAGTTGTCTGGATTCAAGGCGAGGGCTGGAAGGGCAGCTTTCTCTCAGAAATGTTGGCAGAATCTATTGTTCCTTTGTTGAACCCTCTCCACTCCCTACGAGCAGATGCAGGTGGCCACCATATCTGGGTCTTCATCAACCTGGTTAACACCACTTGCTCCACCCTGGCGAGTCCCAGAAACCCACCTACCCAAGCCACTTCCAGTGGCTTTTCCATACAAACGGCCTATCTTGGCTCAGGCTGTGGACTTTCCTAAATCTCTCAAAAGTTCGCAAAACCTAAACAAGCAACATCCGACCTTGGCATTCCCCGTACCTCTTGCTGAGCAGCCTTAAGCCCAGCACTAGCAGCAGCCAGCCATGAATCATGGCTTGGCTTCTTGAGGCACATACAAGCCCAGCATGAGTGATGGCCACCTATAAATTGTCAGGTGGCCCCAGATAGGGCACAAGCTGTAGCTGAACTTGGCCTTTGGTGGGGCCCCTCAGAGGAAGCCTTGGCCTGCACATCTGAGGACAACATACCTAAAAGGCAGACAATAGAGCTCTGCCAAAGCAAATCCTGCTCCATAGGGTCAGCCCCTGCACAAGAGTTCCTCCAATGTAGTCACCAGCGAGTCCTTACAACCAATCAACCCGAGGGTCAATACCTCTCCTTAACATGCAAATAGCAACCAAGGCTCAACTACAACAGGAGGGACCATACAAGGGATACTACTGGAGCACCCAGGTCAGGTGACCAAGGAGATTGCACCACTGGGCCGCAAAAGACACCTACTATATAAGGCCTCTCTACTAAGACCAGGAGACATAACAGCTTTACCTGATACATAGAAACAAACACAGGGAGGCAGCCAAAATGGTAAGATAAAGAAATACATCCCAAATGGAAGAACAGAAGAAAGCTCCAGAAAAGGAACTTAACAAAATGGAGACAAGCAATCTAGCAGATGCAGTTCAAAACACTGGTTATAAGGATGCTCAATGAACTTAGGGGCAGAATAGATGAACTAGTGGGAACTTTTACAAAGAGATAGGACATAAAAGTGGAGATAGAAAACAAAAAAGAACCAGTCAGAAATGAAAAATACCTTAGGAGGAATCAAGACAAGATTAGATGAAGCAGAAGAGTGAATCAGCGATTTGGAAGATAAGGTAGCAGAAAACATCTATTCAGAACAGCCACAAGAAAAAAGAATCCAAAAGAAAAAAAAAAGAATATTTTAAGGGGCCTCTGGGACAACATTAAGCATACCAACATTCACATTATATGGATATCCAAAGAAGAAGAGAGAGTGCAAGGAATTGAAAACCTATCCCAAGAAATAATGACCAAAAACTTCCCTATCCTGGTGAAAAAATATATAAGCCCAGGAAGCACAGAGAGTCCCAAACATGATGAACCCAAGGAGGCCCACACCAAGACACATCATAATTAAAATGCCAAAGATTAAAGACAATCTTAAAAGCAGCAAGAGAAAAGCAATTAGTTACCTACAAGTGAGCTCCCATAATACTGTCGGCTGATTTCTCAACAGAAACTTTATAGGCCAGAAGGGACTGGCATGAAATATTTATCCAGTGATGACAAAAGCAGGGACCTACAACCAAGATTACTCTATCCAGCGAAGCTATCATTTTGAATTGGACAGATTAAGAGCTTCCTATACAAGAAAAAGCTAAAGGAGTTCATCCCTACTAAGCCAGTATTACAGGAAATGTTGGAGGGGCTTCTTTAAGAAGAAGAAAAAAGAAAGATAAAAAATATGAATAAAATGGCACTAACTACATATCTACCAACAATAACTTTAAATGTAAATGGATTAAATGCTCCCATCAAGAGATAGGGTGGCTGAATAGATGAAAAACAAGACCCTTACATGTGTTGCCTAAAAGAGACTCACTTCAGATTAAAAACAAAAACAAAAACAAAAAACGGAAAATAAAGGGATAGGAAAAGATATTTTATGAAAATGGAAACAAAAAAGCTGGGGTAGCAATACTTAGACAAAATAGACTTTAAAATAAAGACTATAATAAGAGACAAAGAAAGACCCAGTTATCCCACTTCTAGGTATAAATCTGAAGAAACCCAAAACACTATTTTGAAGGGACATGTGAATCCATATGTTTATTGTAGCATTATATACAATAGTCAAGATATGGAGGCTACCTGGGTGTCCATCAATAGATGAATGTATAGACAAGAGATAGTACATATATACAATGGAACATTACTTAGCCATAAAAAAGAATGAAATCTTACTATCTGCAACAACATGGATGTAACTAAAGGGTATTGTGCTGAGTAGAATAAGACAGAGAAAGACAAATGCCATATAATTTTACTTATACGTGGAATCTAAAATAAAACTCAGATACAGAGAACATATTGATGGTTGCCAGATGGGCAGGGTTTTGGGTGGGTGGGTGAAAAAGGGGAAGGGATTAAGAAGTACAAATTGGTAGTTACAAAATAGTTATGGGGATGTAAAGTATAGCATAGGGAATATAGTCAATAATATTGTAGTAACTATGTATGGTGTAGATTTATCAGGGTGATCAATCTAAGTAATATAAATGTCCAATCACTATGTTGTGCACCTGAAACTAATATTTTATGCCAACTGTAATTTTAAAAGTTATTAAAGACTTGAAAACCTGAAAAAAAAATTTAAAAAAGGAGGGAGGTAAAGGGGAATAAGAGGTTGAAATTTCCAGGTATAAAACAAATAAGTCATAGGGATATGATGTGATGTACAGCATAGGGAATATAGTCAATAATATTGTAGTAGCATTGTATGGTGTCAAATGGTTGCTGGATATACCATGGTGATTACATCATTAGGTATATAAATGTTGAATAACTATAGTGTATACCTGAAACTAATATAATATTGTATATAAGCTATATTTTAATTTAAAAAATCTTTAAAAATGAATACTCATACCTTTTGATTAAGCAGTTTTCCTTTTGGGCATCTATCTATAGAAAATGAACTAAAAAACGAGGACGAAAAAGGCTTTATATGTAAAGCTGTCTCTTATAGAATTTTTTTTTTTTTTTTTTACAATTGTAGAGCAATCTAAATGTTTGCCAATGGTAACTAATTCTGTATTGATAGAAAATTTGGCAACCATTGTAAATACTAATGGGAGTTTATGTTGCCATAGAAAATGCCTAAGTTAAAATGTTAAAGGAGCAAGATGCAAGTTGGTGCACATATTTGCAGTTACATAAAACCAAAGCCACAAAATTTTGCCTAGAATGAATACAAGAAAACAATGTATGACAAAAAGTGATTATCATTAGATAGTAGATTCTATAATTTGACAATACTTGAGTGTTGACTTCTAAAAGACTTTCAAAATTATAACATAATAGTGATCTATTGTCATTTTATTCTTGCTAATGGCCAAAGCTGAAGGTTTGCAGATCATACTTGTACACATATATGTTGTAAATATTGCCACCCATTTAAGGTGTGTGAGTTATTTTGGGTTTAGCATATGGACCTTAGAACTTATGATATAGAGTCTGTTAAGAAAATGACTGTTAAAAGTCAGGATTCCACAGAACAATTCCACATAATCCTTGAATTCCACTTTTTTTTTTTTCTTCCTGGTTTGTTTTCATTTATAGATCTTTGTAGACAAGAAAAACCTGAAATTTAAAATTAAGAAAAAAAATGTCTCTTTACAGGTATTCCATTGCCCAAAGAAGATGACATTTCTGCCCCCTTGATCTCCAGCTCACCGGTGAAGGAAGCACGGGAGCATGAAGACCCCCAAAGCGAAGAGGAAGATAAACTAAAAGAAGAACCTTTAACTATCTCTGAACTGGCTTACAACCCAAGTGCCAGCCTGCTCCCCACCCCAGTTGATGATGATGAAATTGACATGCTCTTTGACTGTCCATCTAGGCTTGAGTTGGAAAGAGAAGACACAGATTCATTTGAAGAACTGGAAGCAGATGAAAATGCCTTTTTGATGGCCGAAGAAGAGGAGCTGAAGGAGGCTCACCGAGCTTTGTCCTGGAGCTATGACATTCTGAGCAGCCATATTCGGGTGAACCCACTGGTCAAGAGTTTTTCCAGGCTCCTTGTGGTGGGCCTGGGGCTGCTGCTCTTTGTATTCCCCCTGCTCCTCCTCCTTTTGGAGTCAGGTATTGATCTCTCCTTCTTATGTGAAATCCGACAGACGCCAGAGTTTGAGCAGTTTCACTATGAATATTACTGTCCTCTCAAGGAGTGGGTGGCTGGCAAAGTAACTCTCATTCTCTACATGCTGGGTTGCTCGTAAAGTTCATATCTCATATGACTAAGGGCTATATTCAATACAAGGTTTTTTTTTGTTCATTTTTGTTGTTGTTGCTTTTTTTAAAGCAAATGCCTGGTTCTGAATAGTCATGGGGCCATCAGTAGTGTTTCTTACTCAAGACTGATTGTTCAAACCTTTAAGTTAGCTTTCCATAATTCACTGTACTTAAATAAGTTTAAATCAAATAATTTTAGTTATAGGTCAGGAAGATGGCCTTTAAATAACCAAAAATATGTTTATTTTTATTATATCAGATATACTCTTTATTATATCATAATACATAATACTTTGAGCTGAATTAGATTTCCCTTTTTTAAAAAATAATTAGCACCATTACAATCTATAAGGTTCAGAATTTTAGTAAAAATCTGAGAAAGTTTTTGAATATAATCCTTAGTGAAAATAATGTCCTCTAACCAATGCCTATACAACTAAATTTATGCTGGGTTTTTGTTTTTGTTTTTTTAAAAATATTTTTATGTGTTCAGAATATTTTGGTAAATTTTTAGCAAAAAAAAAAAAAAGCCTCCTGGAGTTATTTAAGTGTACAGATTGTAAGATGAATGCACAAAAGGTATGTCGGTAATTTTTTAATGTTTTGGCACTGGTTTGTTTTTAAAAATGTTTTTTGGTTATGTTACCTGCATATGAGATAGATGATAGATAGAAAGACACTGTAGTAAATAAACTCATAAAACAGATAATGAAACTAGAGGATGTAGAAACTGACCATCAAGTGGACACAGGGTGGTCCATTTTTCAAAGTATTTGGACAAAATGACTTGTTACTTTCATTTGCATTCTGTCCATATATTTTGGCTGGGGAAGCAGAACGTTTTTAAAAGAAAGCGAAACTTTAAAGGAAAAAAGTTAAAAGAAATGCCAGTTAATTGCATGTTATTGTACATTAACCCAAGAGTGGAAGCAGATGGGAACTGAACAAATGGCAAGTAGCAAAGAGAATTCTGGTGAAGCTGGTAGGTAAGTGGTGAGAGGCAAATGATATATTTTTTGGAAGTTATGATGGTGCCAAGGTATTGGATGATGTAAAGAACAGTACAGCACTTGCTGTACAAGTTGACATGAATATATTTAAGTGGTTCTAAATAAAAGTGGAGAAATTTTAAGTCACATTTTTGGTCCCTCGTAGCATTCACAGATTCTGTGGAAGAAACTTCAATGGAAGTGTGTGTACGAGAGAGGAAGAAAAAGGAAGATAGGGAGAGAATGGATTTTGGCTTTTTGATAATGCTGATGATTTTTTGTGATGGTCATTATACTCCTTCCTTTCCTGGTTTCCTTAAGATCTTAACTCAATTCACAATTGGGGCTCCCATTAAGAAAGTGAAGGGCAATCATTAGACGATATACCATTTCAGCTCGGGTGAAGCAGTGAAATGACTCCGTAGAGGGGACAAATATTCTAGTGCATTCCTTCATACCATTAAATCTATGACAGAAAAGAAAGAGTATGGAGTTTTGACATGCAGCATTGGGATTTCTCCATGGATTGAAAATGTTCATTGCCTTCATTAAGAAGAGGTTGGGCTGCCTGTGATCTGTAACTCTAATAGACACTCTAGCTCTGTTGTTAGCAGAATTTCCAAAATGACCATTCCAGCCCTACTTATTCATGGGGCTCTGAGTGCTTTATTAAATATTTAATTTTGAAAATAAGTTTTAAAAGTCAGTGCGTGAAGATTTCAGTTGAGCAAACTATAATATACATTTGCTATTAAGTTTGTAGGTGTTCTTTTTCACATGCTTTTAGTGATTTATTTTGCTTTTTAATAAAGAATGTTTAATACCTGAAATTTGATAATATACAAATATGTTTTCTAGAGCTTATTTTGGAAGTTTGCATATGGCCAGCTTTGAAATTGAAGTTCTTTTTTCCCTTTTATTATGTGACTTCAGAGTCATACTTTCTGATATAAGGGCTCTCCAGTGTAGTCTGCGATAGTCTTCCAATTATGCTACATATAATTTTCTTTGAAGTTCTAACCATGACAAATCATCTAGCCCTCATCCTTTAAAATATTAAATAATATTTCTAAATTATGGGAGTAATATATTGCCCATCATAAAACATTTGAAAAATACTGACAGGATAAGTATCACACACATAGTCCAACCATGCAGATTTATATTAAGTAGTAACAAATATGTTATTTTTAACATTTCCAGGTAACTTCTCTTGGGCAAAAACTTCACTGTTGAATAGAAATGTTTTAAGTGAAAGAGTTGACAGGAGAGGGCCTGCTGAATTTAAACAATAGCCACCAAAAAGTGGGATCCTGAAATGCCATTTTATCGGGATAGAATCAGAGTCTTTTTAGAAATACTACTTAAGTCTGAAGAAGACAGTTACCAGATGCCTGAGTCAAATGAGGAAAAGACTGCTTCCAGGGTGGAGGGTATGTAATATAGTGAGATACAGAGTTCAAAGCAAGTGTGTGAGTATATGTATATTCCATATTATTGGTATATATGTGTTTATATATGAATCTGTATATATGTGTGTATTTGTATACACACAACTGATATGCCCTTCATACACAGTTGTGTTTGCTTTTCCCCATTTGAGAAATTTGTGACATGTTATTCTTTTCCCCTCAGATATCATGGTGGATATAACCCAGTCTCAAAGGTTCCAATTTTCCATGAAAACCACTGTGTGTACATTTGTGGTTTTATATACATACATATATGGCAAATACATATACACACACAACCTTGTCTTTAGTGCTAATGCAAGTTGGATCATAAAAAAAAGTAGGTAAAGTACTGTGTTTGTGTCTCTGCTTGGAACATACTGTAAAATGTTATGTATCTGAATATATTTTGTGGCTTGTCTAATATTTATAAAATCAACTCTGGGAAGAATTCACAATGAATTGATTTCATTGAAATACTAGAGATATGGGGGCCATGTTACCTATGATTGGAGCCTTATCTTTGTATAGTGAAATTTGCATTTCTATGTCAACAGATTGTTTTATATGTTAATATGGTGGCAGGAATCCCTAATAAAAGTACTCTGGGGAAAAATGTTTCTGCAATCATTTAGTTTTATTCAAAGCAAAGTTGTATAAATAGCCTTTTGGAAATTACAGAAAGGTGCTATCTAGGACTATGAAATGTGATCACCCTTGACTGGTGATAGTATGAAAAAAAAATAATTACAGGTGATTGATAGGAATAATCTTTTGCAGAAGTTACTCAGGCTAAGAGCAGGAATACTGAGTATACTGGAAATGCACCCAAACATGAGATATATCTTTGGTTTATTTTTATGGCACTTAGAGAAATAAAAAGCATAGAAAAAAGGTGTTCTGCATGACAGGTAGGAGGAAGGACTTCAGAGTGCTAGAAATTAGTGTCATTGCTTCTGGCCAGAAAAGGGTACCTCCCTGTGCTAGAAAGAACTACATCAGACTCAACTCTGTAACACTTGCCATTAAACTTCTCCTGCCTGTTCATGGGCCCTGAAAGCATCTTACTCTTCTACTCCAATCTTCCCCTCCATACAGCATGGCCCTTTGCTTTGTCACAAAACTAACTCCACATCTGACAGTTAAATCAGAAGGTGTTACTCTGAATGAAGCAAAAGGGGCTCTCTTTACTAAAAAAACCACCGTTATTTGTCCAGTCAGATTGTTCCCCAGCTGTGGTGGGCTCTTAAGCATGTCAAGTTCTTTTTTTCAGTTTTATCAAGACACAATTGACATAATATTGTATTACTTTTAAGTGTGCAACGTAATGATTTGATGTGTGTATATACTGCAAAATGATTACTGCAGTAAGTTTAGCAAAACCCAACACCTCACAGTCACATTTTTTTTTTTTGTGATGAGAACTTTTAAGACCTCTTAGCAACTTTCAGATATATGATACAATGTTCCTAACTACAGTCACACTGGTTATACATACCCAGAACTTATCTTACAATTGAAAGTTTGTTCCTTTTGACCACCTTCATCCATTTCACCCACTGCCGGGGAGGGGCGTGGGAGGTGCTAGAAGTCTGTCAGGTTCTTACTCAGCAGTCCTCAGAGGTCCAGGCTCTAGAGTACAGGCAAGAAAAGGAATCTAGTAGTTAGTATTTAGGCATGAGGTGACATGGACCTACAGTCCCAACTCCAGCAGTTCTAGCCAGCACCTTTGGGTTAGTGTCTGCAGACTGTAAGGCTCACACAAAATGGCCCTTGGCCACTTGCCAGGTGGCCCAGGCTCCTTCCCAAACCTTGCTCAGCCAAATAGTGGAGCGATCTCTTAACTACATTCCAGCTCAGAAGGAAAGTACTAGGGAGAAGGATCCACCTCTGAGATGACCTTGGGATGGTTATGGTTGATGAATTTGAGATTCTTTGGGCCATCTTTCTCTATTGGGTGAAGATAATGTACTAAAAGTCCCCGCTTACTTGTCCTCCTGCTTCTCTCTCTCTTTCTCTCGGACCTGCTTTTGGGCTTCCAGTCTACATGCAGTAAACAGACCCAGCAGGACCTGCCCGTGGCGGGCCCAGACAGGACTCGGCTCCGCACATTCCAGCCTCAGTCTGTGATGGGGTGGGTAAGTCTAGCGAGCCCTGCACAGTGGGCTCAGCTGCCATCACTTCAGAGAGGATGAAAGAAGCCTCACTTGGGCCTCAGATCCCAGCTGTGTTCTCCAGTCCATTAATAAACCTGATTTTAATCTTCTTATGGTCATTGTGTCTACTGTATATTTGGAACTGGGGTGATGATGGGAAGGGCAACATTCACACTAAGTACACTCAAGAATAGTTAGGATCTCTGCAACCTTCAATGTGGCAAAAGAAGGAGTGGAGAAGGCCTCTCCTGGCTGAACCTCAGGCATCAGGGGAGATCTGCCACTGCCACTGGCCCTGGCAGGACTTACTAATAGGCGAGGGAAACTGGGGCTTAATATTAGTAAAGAACAGAGGATTGAGTGGAATCAAACCTCCCTGCTCTTTACCTGTAGTTGATGCTTTCCCCAAATACCTCTTTGGAAAGAGAACCAAGGCCACTTTCCTGGTCGTAAAGGAAAACTCTTAGTAGGACAAAGGATACACTTTGCGTGGGTACCAAGTATTGAAACATGTCTTGTAAATTACAGCAGCTCCTCCAGCTAACACTGACCACTTTGAATCTCTTCATCCACAAGAATTATGATTTTGATAGTTACAAGGATTTTGAATTTTCCAAGGAGACTATCCTTCAAGGGAAAGAACAAACTAACAAACCAAAATTAGTTTTCACTCTGCTTGGCAGTTACATTCTTTCTAAGTTAAAAACTAAATGTTCTGGTTTAGGCATCAGTCTCTTGTAACCTCCTGGGTGTGAATCAGCTTCCATTCTGGACCAGCCTGAGGGTCCTGACAACCCCGAGCATCTGGTTCTGCAAAGTTGCAAACCAGACTGTGAACAGTGGCCACGTAAAGGTACTGCTTCCTGGTCACAGGGTTACTATGTAATTGTCCAAACAAGGAGTCTTTTGAGAGCGAAAGAGGGTGTTTTTAATGATTGTCACAGCAACAGGTGACAACTAGGTCTGTTCCAGACACTCTACCATAAGGCTTTTGTCCAATCAGCTAGAAGTCCTCTTTTAACAATTATTCCAGCTTGTTTCTCTAAAATATTGACAAGATGAAATACAGACATATTACTGCTCTATCGTCATAGCTCTCCTACTTGCCAACAAGAACCAATTTAAAATTCACCAAAATTATAATGTGTTTTGGTGTGGCACTATAGATTACAGATTTTAAACAAGGCTTCTGGCATTGACTATTTAATGGTACATACTTAGTTTACCATTTATAATGTCGAATTTGTTTAATGTGAGGCAAGTAGAGAGTTAGAATGATCTCAATGTTGCTTCCGCCTCCACAGTCCTGAATCTGACATTTCTGATCTGCACAGAACAGTGATGACCAGCTTAACTGTGAGCACCTGATTCGCACTAAGTACACCCGAGACAGAGTTGTGCAAAAGCCAGCTTGATCATTTATCATGAGACGTGTCAGTTTGGCACTTGTTTGATGCTGGATGCACCACTATTCATGCTCTTCCCAGAACGTAAGCTGTAATATGAACCCAACACCATCAATGAGTACAAGGAATCACAGCTGGAAAGCAGCCTCTCAGGGCAGTCAGCCCTAAGAGACTTGTCTTGGAAGATCTGGGGATGCGTTATACACATTTTTACTCCAAATCTCCCAATTTTGAAACTTGCTTGTGGCAGAGGCTGGAAGGGGATCTAAAACCATTTTCTCTTCATCCTGTGCACAGAATTAAACTATACTTCCTGGCCCTCGTGTACTTAGGTATGGCGGTATTCCTGAGTTTTAGCCATTGGAATTGAATAAGAAGTGATCTGTATCACCTCTAATCTCTGGACAAGCTGTGCACCTCCATTTGCCACTAGATGTCAATACTTGCAGTGACCTTGAAGCCACCAGTGGAGGATATGAGAGCTACCAGCAACTTAGGTCCTTAATGACCGTGTGGAGCAGAGCACCCTCTACATCACCCTAAACCAAACCCACCTTACACTGTTACTTGAGCAAGAAAGTCTTAACTGGGCAATTTCCAAGTCCTTTGTGGCCACCACTGTCTCCACTATTCAAGTTACTAGGTGCCCCAGAAAGGACAATAGAGCGGCATCAACAAAAAGAGCCTTCTCAAAGTTAAAAGTTATCAAAAATTATTTGTGATCTTGCATTTATCAAAAGTGATTCATGTTACTTTTAATTATATCCATCTAAAATGAAGCTAAAATACATTTTGGTGGCCTAATAAATGAATTTGCAGAAAAGTGAACCTTAAAAAGTCTTATCAAGATATGTATATATTGCTATAATAATGTACTATTTGTATTATATGAAATTATGACACCAAAATATTGTGAGTTTTTTTACGTTTGTAACACTACATGTTATAACATAAATGTTACTCATGTATAACTATTACTGTTTTGTTTTATAATAAAATATTTTTAAAAGAAAAATCTTTATATTTTAGTACCTTTAACTGCAATTTTCATTTGTACTTTGACCAAGGAGCTCCACATTTTCATTTTGTACTACGTCCTACAAATTATGTCACTGACCCTGACTGAGTTAAAAGAATGGAGGGTGGAAATATTAGAAGTGAATACTTTGATGATCAGAACTGAAGATTTAAGTGTGAAATCTAAATGCATATGGCTAATTCTCCTTTCTCTGAAGAATTTAAAACCATCCAAATGATAAATCTATCTTATAGAAAAGATTTCCTTTATTCATAAAGATAAGTGAAGGAAATTTTTGCTAATGATTTTTTTTTTCTAAAACTTTAGTGATTAGATTGTGTTAAATGAAGTACTTTTAAATGAAAGAGAATAGATAAAAATTAAAATTCCACATCTAGGATTTAATAAAGGCTTTTTGGTATAATTCTGTGTAACTGAGAAACTAATCTTAATGACGGTGTGACAAATCATTTTGCAGGTCATGTCAGGTCATTACTGATTCTTTGCTTCAATAAAATTGAAAGAATAGCTAATTGAATAATTAGGTTATACATCATTAAAATTGTATTTCATAGAGAAGCACTTCTGGAATGCTGAAGATCTCTGATAATCCATTCCTCCATTAAAGCAATGAGAACAATGACAAAAAGTTGTAGAAATAAACTATTCCAGAACTTTGAAAATTAACCAAAGTCTTGCAAATAACAAAGAAAATTTATGAAGGAAAACCTGCCTGGTAAGATCAGTGAGCTTTGTGCTCATTGATTTTAACTTGCTGTATTCCTACCTTCCTCTCATCAGCCCTGAAATACACTTGAAAACCAACAATCTCACAACCATGATAGCTGTGAAATATAGCCGCACTGTAGCTACTGGAGGGGACGGAGTGGTTTGGAGTTCTCTAACAGCCTCATCCTCAGAGGCTTGTTACTATGTGACCTGTATAGCAGCTCCCTGAAAGCTGCCATTCTCAGACTTCTCTTTACCTGACATTATTCAGAGCTTCCTCTGTGCTCCTAGCTTTCCGAGGGCCTTCTCAAAAACAATTAGTGGCAATGGTTTAATAGTGTAGCTGCCTGAGGTGGAGATACAAGCTGAGTCTAAGAGGAATTGAACAAGGATGAATGATGGAGTAACATGGTGAAATTGGAAACCCCAGGCCCTCCTTTTCCCATGGAGATACTGACTTAACGGCAATACATGGACCAATTGCCTCTGAGAAATCCAGAAACCAGTTAAAAAGTCCCTACATTCCAGGTGAAAATGAAGCCGACTGCAGTGAAGCTCAGTAGAAAAATCTGTGGCACTCACTTGCCAGAGCCCCTCCCTCCAGTACAGCAGGCACAACTGGGAGAAAACTTCCAACTCCTTTCCTTCTCCAGAAAGAAGTCAGAAGACTGGAACATAAGTCCAATGTTCTGACTTTTTAAAAGACTGTCAAAGGGCCTGGTTTCTGTCTTGCCTGAATCTAACTGCTGACAGGAACAAGGCACCAAGCTAGGGGCAGCTAAGAACAAAGGCAATCAATGTGCATCAGAGCACAGTACTACACCCTACTGTAGCACCAGAGAGGTTGCAGTACAAGAGAAAGACACCAGTGGGGAGCTCCTGAGTAGAAATTGGGAATCTTTAATTAGGTGATTACACAGGCAAGCCCAGAAAGGATACATTCCAGAAAAAGCTTGAGAGGTCTCCAGAATCTCTCTCCAGGCTGACTGGAGAAAGTCTTCCCTGTACAAAATCAAACTGCAAATACTGGAAAAGGTGGCAGATTTTATAAATGTTGAAACCCAACAGAAGATAAAAAGACATACAAAGGAACAAGGAAATATGGCCCAATCAAAGGACAAATGAAATCTCCAGATACCAGTGCTAGAGAAACAGAGGTATATGAATTACAAGACAAAAATTCAAAATAACCATCATAAAGGTACTCATCAATAAAAAGAGAGCACAAATATCAGGAAAATGATGCATAAACAAAAGGAGACTGTCAACAAAGGGCTAGAAATTATGGAAAAGAACTAAAGAGGAATTTTGGAACTGAAGAATTCAATAACTAAATTGAAAAAGTCACTTGAGGGACTCAACAGAAGACCAGGCAGAAGAAAAATCAGTGAACTCAAATACAGAACATTCAAAATTATTGAGTCTAGATGGTTCCACTGGGCCTAATACATAGAAACAATTACAAGGAGGCAGCCAAAATGAGGAGACAAAGAAACATGTCCCAAATGAAAGAACAGAACAAAACTACAGAAAAACAGCTAAAAACAGAGACCAGCAACCTATCAGCTACAGAATTAAAAACACTGACTATAAGATGTTCAATGAACTTAGAGGAAGAGTAGATGAACTCAGTGAGAACTATAACCAAGAGATAGAAAACATAAAAATGGAGATAGAAAACATAGAAATGGAGAAAGAAAACAAAAAGGAACCAGTCAGAAATGAAGAATACAATAACTAAAATGAAGACTACAATAACTAAAATGAAGACTATGTTAGAGGGAATCAGCAAATTAGATGAAGCAGAGAAGTGAATCAGTGATTTGGAACACAAGGTAGCTGAAAACAACTAATCAGAACAGCAACAAGAAAAAAAGAATTAAAAAATGAGGATAGTTTAAGGGGCTTCTGAGACAACATCAAGCATACTAATGTTTGCATCATAGGGGTGCTAGAAAGAGAAGAGAGAACAATTGAAAAACTTTTTGAAGAAATAATGACAGAAAACTTCCCTAACCTGGCAAAGAAGACAGATATACAAGCCCAGGAGGCATAGGATATACCAAACAAGTAGCACCCAAAGAGGCACTCACCAAGACATCATAATTAAAACACCAAAGGTTAAAGACAAAGAGAGGATCTGAAAAGCAGCAAGAAAAAAACATTTAACTACAAGAGAATTCGCATACGACTGCCAGCTAAATTCTCAACAGAAACTTTGCAGGCCAGTAGGCATTAGCATGAAATAATCAAAGTGATGAAAAGCAAGGAACTACAACCAACATTATGCCACCCAGCAAGGCTGTCACTTAGAATTAAAGGACAGATATAGAGCTTAATAAAGAATTAAAAGACAAGAAAAAGCTAAAGAAGTTCATCACCACCAAACAGTATTACAAGAAATGTTAAAGGGACTTCTTGAAGAAAATGATAAAAAATACAATAATAAAATGGCAAAATAGACTTTAAAACAAGAGACAAAGGACCCAGCAATTCTACTTCTGGGTATTTATCTGAAGAAACCTAAAATACTAATTCAAAACACATATGCATCCCTATCTTCATTGAAACATTATTTACAATAACCAAAATATGAGAGCAACCTAAGTGTCACTGGTAAATGAATGGATAAAGATGTGGTACATATATACAATGTAATATTACTCAGCCATAAAAAAACGAGTGAAATCTTGCCATTCGTGACAACATGAATGGACCTAGAGGGTATTATGCTAAGTCAGTCAGACAGAGAAAGACAAATATTACATTATATTCCTTAAATGCGGAATCTGAAAAACAAAATAAATGAACAAATAAAACAGAAAGAAAACTCACAGAGAACAAACTGATGATTGTCAGATGGAAGGGGTTTTGGGGGATGGGTACAAAAAGAAGGTATTAAGATGTGCAAATTGCCAGTTGTAAAAACAGTCACACGGATGCAAAGTACAGCATAGGGAATATAGTCAATATTACTGTAATAACTATTTATGGTATCAGATGGGTACTAGACTTATTGGGGTGATCACTTTGTAAGTTTATATAAATGTCTAATCACTATATTGTACACCAGAAACTAATATTGTATGTCACCTGTAATTGAAAAATATGTTTAAAAATATTTGCAAAAGATATATGAGGAAGGAACACTTTCCAGTTCATTGCTCTGATAGCAAAACAGATAAAGATATCATGAGAAATCTATAGGCAAACTTTGCTTATAAATATAGATGCAAATATCCTCAATAAAACGTAAGCAAACTGACTCCAACAATAAATAAAAAGGATTATACACTATGGCCAAGTGGGATCTAGATTCAATATATGAAAATCCGACCTCTTTTCATGATAGAAACACTGAATGAAGTAGCAAAAGAAAGAAACTTCTTTGGCTTTGTCAAGAGCATCTAAGAAAAACCCACCGTTAACATTATACTGAATGGGAAAAATTAATTTAAAAATTAAATTAATTTTGTTCCTGATCTTTCAGAGATCAGGAACAAAAATGTCTTCTTTTGTCCCTTCTAATCAATATTGTACTAGGTTCTAGCCTGGACAATTAGGAAGGAAATAAAATAATACACATATAAACTGGAAGGAAAACTATTTCTATTCTCCAATGATATGATCTTTTATATAGAAATTTCTCCAGAATACATTAAAACACAAAAAACCTCTTAGAGCTAATAAATGAGTTGAACAAGGTTTCAGGATAGAGAGTCAATATATAAAAATTAATTATATTTCTCTATATACTAGCAATGCACAATCTAGAAATGAAATTAAGAAAAGAATTTTATTTACAATACATCAGAAACAATAAAACACCCTGCAGTAAATTTAACAAAAGTACTATAGATTTCTATGATTAAACAACGTAAATGTCATTGAAGGAAATTAAAGACCTAGATAAATGGAAAGACACCCCATGTTCTTGAATTAGGAGATTTAGTATCGTTAAGATGACAATACTCCTCAAATTGATTTCCACATCAAGGCAAAGCTTATCAAAATCCCAGCTGTTTTGCAGAAATTTCACATAAAAATGCGAGCAACACAGAATAGCCAAAGCAGTCTTGAAGAAAAACAGTTATAAGACTCAACTCATACTTCCTGATTTAAAAATGTAATGCAGTGCTACAGTAATCAAGGCAGTGTGGTACTGGCATAAAAATAGATGAGTCAATGAAATATAATTGCGACTACAGAGATAAACCTATACATTTATGAATAACTGACTTTTGATAAGGGTACCAAGAGAATTCAAAGGGGGAAAGAATAGTCTTTTCAACAAATCATACTAGGACAACTTGATATCCACATCTAAAATAATTAAGTTGGACCCATTCCTCACACTATATAAAAAATTAACACAAAGTGGATCAACCTAAATGTATGAGCCAAAATTATAAAACTCAAAATAAAACAGTCATAAATTCTAGTGACCTTGAATTAGGCAATAGTTTTAAAATATAACACTGAAAGCACTATTGACAAAATTAAAAATAAATTGGAACTCATTAAAATTAAACTTTTGTGTTTTAAAGGACACCATCAAGAAAGTGAAAAAGACAATCTACAGACTGAATTTTTCAAGTCATACATCTGATAAGAGTCTAGTACCTAAAATAAAGAAGTTTTACATTTCAACAATAAAAACACAAATAACTCAATTTTACAGTGAGTAACAGATGTGAATAGAGATTTTTCCAAAGAAAATATACAAATGTCCAATAAGCATTTGAAAAGATGCTCAACATTATTCAGCTTTAAATAAATGCAAATTGAAAACCCAATGAAATACCATTTCACATCCACCAGGATGGCTATAAAAAAGATGGTGAGGATATGGAGAAATTGGAAACTTCATGTATTGCTCAGGTACAGCTGCTCTGAAAAACAGTTTGACAGTTTCTTAAAAAGTTAGAGTTACCGTATAACCCAGCAATTCTACTTCTAGGTATGTGCCCAAGAGAATTAAAAGCATATATTCACACAAAAAATCTGCATGTGAATGTTTATAATAGAATTATCCATAACTGTCCCAAAGTGGACATTGCCAAATGTTCACCAACTGAGGAAGAAACAAAAATATGGTATATCCATATCATGTAATATCATTCAGCCATGAAAAAGAATGAGGTGCTGATGCATGCTATGACAAAAATGAATCCTGAAAACACTATGCCTGGTGAAAGCAAAACCAGTCACAAAAGGTCACATGTTTATGATTCCATTTTTATAAAATATTCAGAATTGTTAAGTTCAAAAAGACAAAGTAGATTAGTCATTTCCAGGGACTTGGGGGATGGGACAATGAGAGTGATTGCTAATGAGTACAGAGCTTCTTTTGGGATGATGAAAATGTTTTTGAATTATATTGTGCACAACTCTGAATAGATTAAAAACCACTAAATTACTTACTTTCAATGGGTGAATTTAATGGTATGTGGATTATATCTCAATATTTAAAAAAGTCAGATCACACCATTCTTCTCCAAACTCTCCAATAGATTCATGTCTCACAGAAAAAGTCAAAGAAATATTAGACTCTACAGAGCTAGGCTCCCCATTGCTTCTCTGACCTTAATTCCTATCATTTTCCTGTCAGTCTGTTCTAGCCACACCACCTCCTTTCTGTTCTTCAAACACACCGTCAATGCTCTCACCTCAAGGGCCTGCTTACCCCTCAGGCCTGGTGCCCCAATTCTCCACATACATGCAGTTTACTCCTGCAACTCTTGAGGTCCTTTCTTGAATGTTCTCTTTTAAATGAGGCCTTTCCTAACCACGTGCCCCTTGTATTTTCTCATTTGCATTTATCAATATACAATCTACAACATGCTTTTAGTTATTTTTATTGTGTTTTCTCCCACTAGAATTTAAGCTCCACGATAGCTAGAATACATTTGTCTGCTTGTTCTCTGCTGTGTTTTGCACTCTACTGGACACACAGTAGGTGCTTATTAAGTATCTGCTGGTGACTACAGAATGAATGCCTACAAGGGTAAGTGGATTTCGAGGACCTGTCCTGAGAATAAAAGCATTTCCAGGTTCAAATAGCTGACAAATGACTTTGAGAATAAACTTTTTTTGAAGATTGGATACTGCCTGTTATCAAAGAATTATTCAAGCCTAAGAGCAGGCAGATATTTTCTGATACCCACTAATCACTGTAATGACACAAGAAAGCGGCAGGCCCCAGGCCCTTTTCTTTCAGCAGCTGAGTGTGAGCCCTGCCCAGCTTCTAATCTTTCATCCTCACGTTTCAGTTGGACTTCTTACTCAGTTTCACACAGTGACACTGACTGCCAGGTAACTCTCTCTCTGATGTGTGTGCTTTGAGTTTGGCTAACTTGGGGCCAGCTCTGCAGACTAAAAGGCATTCTGGACATGCCTGCTGATAGGAGGAGGAGCCCTTCAGGAGGAAGGCTGACCTCTCAGCCTCCCGAACTCCAGAAAGCATCTTTGTTGTGCTTGAATGGGCCCTGCAGGATACACGGGATAGCAAGCATTTAAGACCAGGCTCAGTTCATAAGCTTTTATGTTATGGTTTATTTTGATTCATTCACTCTAGGGATTCAGCCTTTTCTTTGACTGAACCTAAAGCATGAGAGAGAGAAGTTTCTTGGGCTTCTAAAAAGTCATAACGCTTTCCGAATATTGAGCTTTAGCATGAAGAAATCCCTCTGTACTTTGCCATCTCAAGTCTCTGTTTTGCAGACAAAATAGCTATTGCTGTGTCTATATAGAGCATGGCAAAAAGATAGGGAACTCAGAAAAAGTTTAAAGGACCATCTGAGTCACCTTCAAAATCTTTTTCTCTTCTGGTATCCTGAAATGTCTGTCCTCTTTAGTCACAAAACATTTTCTCCTGACTGATCTATGCTAATAATTTTAAGGAGCACCTGCAATCCAAACTAGTATAATCCAGAATCCAGCCCCAATTTCACACCTGCTTTTGGTCCACCTAAATATTTCACAGGTTCTTCAGGTTCATTCTACCAAGCTAACTCATTAGCTTTCCATCAAAACAAAATTTTAAAAATTAAGTTTTTTTTTTTTTTTTTAAATAAAAAACCCTGGTTCTCCTTCTGTTGCCAAGTCTGACTAATGGCATTACCTTCTCCCACTCAACACAACCAGGAAGTCAGATTTGACTCTCTGCTCCGACTCTATTCAAATTCAGCCACTAAATCACTACACTGACACTATTTCAATGAATTTTCTAATTTTTCATGACTGTACATGTTTTAAAGAAGGCTTACTTCCTGCCTACCATCAAAAGCAACAGTGGGGGCTTTTTTCTCACTATTTTAAAAACTGACTGCCCTCTCTCTCCTACTTTTCACCACTACTTAGGTGACTATGAAAATGAAACCAGTTGTTTTCCTCACCCCCTTCTGGCTGCCCTGGTGCTGGGCCTTGGTTCCAAATACCAGCGCTGTCACTTCCTGCCTACTGAGCTTGGACATGGTATTTCAGTAATTCATCTGTGTGTTTGCCTCTAAAATGGGGATAAACCAATACCTATCTCAGAGAGTGGCTGTGATAATTAAATACAAGCATATCTTGGAGATATTGCGGGGTCAGTTCCAGACCGCCACAATAAAGTGAGTCTTGCTATAAAATGAACCATAATTTTTTGCTGGTGGAAGGTCTTGCCTTCGATTTGTAAAAGTGCAACATCTGTGAGGCACAATGAAATGAAGTATGCCTGTACACAATGTCAAGCACCTGAAACATAACTGCTGCTGTGTCTTCCTGGCAATTTAATTCTTTATCCTCTGTTTTGAATGGCTACTCCCAACCCCCTCCTGGAGAAGGCAGCCTAAATCTATTTTGCAATCACCACTGCTGAAAAACCAGAAGTGTCCAGCAGCTCTGTACCAACCTGCCTTACACAGACTTCGTGGGGCGGTCACGTTACTCCAGTTTAGTGTTTCCCAAAGTACGTTCTGCAGAATGGCTGCTCTGCAAGTTACTCTTAGAAAAAAGATGCCATGGGGAAAAAGTGAGAAATGCTGTATATTTTAGCTTTATCTTGAGGAGTCACAACACACACGTAAGAAAGCTTCTGAAAAAAAAAAAAAAATCCCTGACATAAAGAAATATATTTAATTAAATGTTTTATACTTGATTATGAGCCCTTTCTTATGTAAAATAACTATTATCCCAAGAGACATATTGTGGTCTGCTCACTTAGCCTTAACCATTTCAGTCTCTTCACTCCATTTTAGTAATAATTCACAATTCAGAAGTTTGAACTGAAGGAAGTACAGTCTAGGCTAATCCAGAATAAGCTGCTTTTATTATATGACATGCATGCAATAACACAGTCAGGTTATCATAAAAAGGCATGGTAAAGACATATGGCACTAGAGACTCATAGATTACTTCACTCTACTGAGCAGAGCCACCTCCTGCCCGCCCTGCCCCTCACTCATCTCTAAGCGAGGCTGTGCAAATATTACAGGTTCCTGGTGTTACTGTTAAGGAGGAGTATGCCACGGGGACTCCTATTAGTGCAAAAGCGGGTCCCTCTCCCTGTTCGCCACCATGCCGCTTCCTGGGCGAGCCCATGAAGCTCAGGGTTCCCCAGGGGCCAGGCCTAGCTTTAAAGTCCACACAGGACTGTGACCGTCCGAATCAATCCTGAGGTCTCATCCGATTGTCCAATAAAGGATAAGGCTCAGAGGGTTGAGAAATCTGTTGTCTAGTGCACATGCATTATTCTCAAAAAGAATGTTATTGCTTTATAAGCCTGGACTCTTCTGAACACTAAGGGTAAACCAGGAATTGGAACTAAGCTCTTCTTATATTTAAAGTCTTAGGTTCTGCTATTATCCCATTCCTCCTAAGGAGACATCTCTCTCTACATCCAAGCTCCGCTTTCGAAACCAGTTAATATTAACGAGACCGCAGCCAGAATTAACTGGAATAAACACGGTGAGCCACTGCTTTGCGCAAGGGGCAGGACCGAAGGACAAGACTGCCCTCAAGTGGGAAACCCGCAAAGAGCAGCGTACACCTTAGTTCAAGGTACTGCATTTCCAATTCCAAGGGCCTACCCTCCACCCGCTGCGAGTCGAAGGGGAGTATACAGGGGCGCAGGACTCTTTTACCATTATGGGGTGGGGGTGGGGAGTTGAGAAAAAAGATTAGGCGAACCCAGTGCCTCTCAACATCCTGACCCTATAAAGCACCTGGTTAAAAATCCATATTCCGGGTCTTTGCCGGGGACATTTTGATTTAGCAGTTCAGGAGTGGGAACCAGGGGTAAGTTTCTAACCAGTGTAATTCTGGTTTCCATATAGGCGATTCTGATTACTTGTCTGGCAGGTTTGGAGATTCTGGGCAGGGACACAACTTTCTGTTTCCCTTTGCCCGTCCCTGGCAAGGGATGAGCTCTTGCGGGTCACGGGAACCCAGAAATCACGGTCGTCCCTCTGAGTAGCGCAGCTTCCAGCTGCCAGGTGGCGTCTCCCCTGCAGCCCCTTGCCCCCTCCTACCCGCCTGTAGTTTCCATGGCGACCCAGGTCTCACCAAGTGCCCTCTCCCTTAGGCAGGTGTCAAGTTCCACCTGTTTCTCCTAGAGCCCAAGGTCTGACCCAGAAGCGGAATTCTGGTCCAGGACAGTCAAGTTAAGAAGTAAGTTGTTGTTGATTTAAGTATTTCTTATGCCCATTTCTTATTAAAAAGAAGCTTGAAGAGTATTTTTGTTTCTGTTTTGGAGGGTGGGAGGCAATGTACGTAAAGGTCTTTCTAGTACTTCCAAGTAACATTTTACCTTCAGGTTCAAATGCTTAGGACAGACTGACCCCTGGCTGAAAGAATCAGCGATTTATACTTTCCTTAGCCATTTATTTTTGCATGGTCCCCCCGTGGTGCAGGAAGACACCATGGTATGTGACTTACATGCATGCATTTGTGTCAGTAACCGGCCACACCTAGGTGACTCCGGGACTGTGGTGTTCCTATCCCTAAGTTACTCTCCAGTCCTGCCTTTCATTTCTAGGGCTGCTGCCTCAGCTGAACCAGATGGAGGAGGTCAGGTCTCAGGAGGCCCAGGTGGAAGTAGGAAGACTGCCAGGCTGAGCTCCGCACGGAGAAATCCTCATTATTCTAACCAGTCAAGGCCCAGATCATCCTAATCAACTTCCCTTAGGAGAAGGCCACACCTTCTGGAGGTGCTAGTTTTCCTGGTTGTCAACTCTTAGGCCTGCACATATTCTCGAAATATACTTTAGGCAGCTTGGTTTAGGGCATGTTTCAGCTAGTTAGGTCCTATTCAGGGGGGCTGTC
Source organism: Eidolon dupreanum (assembly GCA_028627145.1). Taxonomy (NCBI): domain Eukaryota; kingdom Metazoa; phylum Chordata; class Mammalia; order Chiroptera; family Pteropodidae; genus Eidolon; species Eidolon dupreanum. Next base: position 130,493,387 of record CM053509.1, on the reverse strand, counting down.
AGTTTTTATTTTTGATCATGGAGGCTGCTGGGTGAACTGAGTCAGGGTGCTTCCTTGGGGTAGTTGGGCAGTTGGAGATGGCCAGAGGCTAAATGGAAGCTGGTTGGTTAAGTGGGGAGAATGCTGGAGAGAAATGTGGGGCATTAGGGAAGGGTGTTGCTTTTACCTGACAGTAACCCACTGGCTCACTACTGTTATCTCCAGCTTACAGGAAAGGAAAGGGAGGCACGGAGAATTTCAGAAACTTGCCCTTTGGTGGAGTCTGGAATTAATTTCACTCAGGGTTTAGCTTCCAAGCTCACAGTGTGTACTCTGAATTTAGCTTCATTTTCTTTTGCCCTAATAGTGCTTTTATTCAAGCCCATCCCCTCATTAATTTAAGCAAATTTATCCACTCATTTAACAGTGAGCTGTTTCATTTCTGCCCTCCTTCCCTGCCCTGTGCCTCCTGAAGTTCCATGGGGACCAGAGACAACCACATTCATTTTAAGGTCTATATCTGGCACACAGTAGGCCCAGAAAAATTTAACAAATGAATAAAGAACAAAGATAACAAGTACTTCACAGTTTTTGAATTTATCATATGAATTAGGAGAAGAAACAACAGATTTATAATGACCTTTTCTGAACCAGGCCCCTAAGATATTTTCTCCCTATTTATTACTGCAGCATGAGATAGGGAAGGAGTATAAGTCCCACATTCCCCCCCGCCCCTTTTTATAAATGAGGAAATGAAGGTTAAGACACACTGATCGCTTGTGGTAGCACTGAGATTTAAACTCAGAGTTGTTTGCTTGTCTCCAAAATCTGTACTTTTCCCACATACCACACTGTGTACTGGAGCATGTCTAATGATGTAGTATGGTCAAGGGGAAGGTAGAATTTTTTTCCAAAGTGAAAAATGAAAGTGAAGGTTTGATTGTAGGTGTGTTATTCTTCAGCCAGTCAGCAAGCCCATGCATGGGGGGGGGGGGGGGGAGAGGAGAGAGAAAGCATGTGAATACTGGCAAAGTACAGAGGTGAGGAGAAAGCTTCTCATTAGAGGACACCTGTTTTTTTCACTTGGGGCCAGGTTTGGGGAATCCTGAAGCTTCAACTTTAAATAGGGGCTGGCAAAACTAGAAACATTTTATCTGTCAGCTCCTTCTGTGATAGGCTTGCCTGAGATTCAATTGCAGTCTGTTTTGTTTTGTTATTTTACACTAAGAAGGTATTATGTAATCCTCAGAAACAGAACAATGAAGGCCGTTAGATTTGAGGGGAAAAGGTTTACTGTGGAATATGTAGTATTTTTTAAAGCTTGTGTTGCATTTCCTGTTTTATCTTTCTAGAAAAGGAATCATTTAGTGGAGCACATGGTGCTTTGGATTTATGTAAAATTTAACTTCAGCTTCCAGTGTGTAACTAACTGATACACTCTTCCAGTTAACCTGGCTCCTATTTAATGTAATTAAGACATTTTTTCCCCCTCCCATTTGGTTACCATTTTCCTTTATTCTCTACTGCTGCTACTTTTTGTACTAACCATTCCTCTTCCTTTGAACTCTATTCTGCCTCCTAGGGATTTTAGGGATGAGAGTTAAGCAATCTTGTTGGCTGCTCTGGAGAAAACCAGCATCTTGTGCCTGTAGGTGGCATGTACAGACTGCAGTCTGAGGAGGGGTTTGGAGGAAAGGCTTAATTCTTGGAAGATTTTAGTGGGTTGTAAGAAACGGTCTTGAAATAATGAAGCACAGAGGTCTAAAAATATCTTGGCATTCAAGAAGGAATGAGATACAGACTTCTTAAGCAAACGTCTGTTTATCTACATATACTGACACTGTCAGTTCCGCACCATACTCTTAAGTAATTGTAAACCATAATTTCAAAACTTTTTTTTTCTATTTGGATTTAGATGTTTTCTTTTCCATGGGTAGGCTAGTATATTTGTGTTTGAGTTAATCACCTATCAGTTTGAGATCTCAAAACATAACTTGAGCTATATGAGTCGGTTATGTCAATGCAGAGCCAACTAAATAATTAAAAGTGAGAAGTAGTATATTCAAGAGTTAAGAACAAGAACTCTGGAACCAGCAGGCTTGGGCTGGAATTCTGGCTGTCTCACCTATGAGCTGCGTGACCTTGGTCAAGTCTCTCTCTGCCTCTGTTTTCAAAACATTAAGTGCTATGTGTTAGCATTTGTTGTTGTGATTGTGATTACATAGATACCCTAAACTATTAATACACACACAGAGACATACAAATACACATTTCTGAGGTCATTGGTTTACAACTTTCTGACAATGGGTTTTTATGTTTTCATTATTTACAGTAAGAAAGCTGTACAAAAAGCACTGGGTTTTCAAAAGCCACAATTCCCTTGAAACTTCGCCTCTTACTACTTGTGGGCATAGCTGTGGTCCTACTCTCTCTGGATATGAGTGTCTTTCTCTAACAAGTGACAGGCATAGTTGGCCTAGACAAGAGATAGGTCATCTTTACTCCACTATGGCCCTAATGACACCCAATCTCTCTAATGACAAAAGTAAGGTCAATTCAAGGCAATGTAATTAGAAATAGGTAAAAAATTAAAACTACAAATGCCCTATTGATTAATTTCCGCAGTCCCAGTATTGCACTCCTTGATGAGTTAGTCTTGTGCTGCCAAGGCTGCTGGGGCCAGCCTAGAGTGAAATGTTTTTGACTTCAGAAGAGAACAGAGAGAAATCAAGAAATGAGGGAGTCTTTTCATTCTTTGGTTTTGTAGAATGCAAACACCAGGCTCTTCAGCAGTTTTAGTTTTTGCTGACAACAACCAGTTCAATATACCAGTGGAATCATGACCACCTTTTCCTGCTGGGTGACTTTGTGTTGGTTGATCACTTATTTCTGGAGTATCTTCTACTAGAATAAAACTGTTCTTGGTGTTCTAGAGCAGCAATCTCCAACCTTTTTGGCACCAAGGACCGGTGCTTCTAGGAGAATCTAATGCCTGATGATCTGAGGTGGAGCTGAGGCGGTGATGCTAGCACTAGGGAGTGGCCGAAAATACAAACGACGCTTCATTCACTACCTGCCACTCACCTCTTGCTGCGCAGCCCAGGGGTTGGAAGGGGGAGTTGGGGACCCATGCCTGGAGCATGCTATCCTAGCACACAATACATACCCTAAAGAAACTTGTACCCTAATCAGAGAGACTAGCTGTGGCTACCTTAAAACATCATCAAAGTTGAGGAAAGACGGAGGAACTGTTCTGATTGAAGGACACCAAAGAGACATGACAACTAATGCAACACGTGAATCAGAACTAAATCCTTCTATTAGAAAAGATATTTCTGGGGCAACAGGTGAACATCCAATAGGATCTAAGGATAAGATAGTCATAATGCATCAATATTACTTTCTTGCTTTGCTGGTTGTACTGTAAGTTATGAAGGAGACTGTTCTCGTTTGTAGACAATTTAGACTAATATAATTCAGAAGTGATGGAGTATCACGTTGGCATTTTACTCTCAAGGGAAAAAAGTTCTTTGTAGTTAAGAGTAACCAACTACCTTGAGGTGTCTGGGACAGACTTAGTTTTAGCATTGATAGCCCTGAGTAAGGGAAACACCCCAGCTCCAGGCAAATGGGGATGGTTGGTCACCCTATTTTTACTGTACCTGCAACTATTATGTAAAATTGAGTTGTTTCAAAATAAATGCTTTGGTAAAAAATTAGGTAATTCAAGTAATAATAATTCAAGAGACTAATATAAACATGGCTAAAGAAGCAATACGTGATTAGTTTGCAAGCAGTGGTACAGTAAGTGGTGTGGTTTCAGACATGATCCTGGTGAGCTGGAATCGTCAGAGGTGGGTGATGATACTAAATGAAGAACGACAGGGATGCTTCAGTCTAAGAACTCCTTACAGTACTCAACACCCATCACTGTAGTGCAGTGGAGCCTGGGCCCTGGGTCTGGACCTGCTGGTCCCAATCTGGTTGACCTTGAACAAGTTACCTAATCATTCCAAGCCTCAGTCTCTTCATCTACAAAATGAGAATGTCGTAAAGTGGATTTCCAATGTTTTCATCAGCAGGAGAACTCTTTACTTAAGGGCAACTTAAACATTTGAGATGTAACAGAACTGCGCTAGTTGAAGTGCTTGAAGGGTTTCTAGTCCTCTCTCAAGACCCCTGTTCTGCCCTCTGAACCTCCTTGCAGCCCTGGAGCTCTGTGGAATGCAGAGTGAAAGGCGCCGGGCTGGAAAGTATTTTTTGTTATTTATAATCACTTTTTTTTCCGCATCATATAATTACCATTGCGTGTGTGTGTGTGAGTATGTGTGTGTGTGTGTGTGATAAGAATATTTATGCTCTACTTTCTTAGCCAATGGAATGTAAATTGATGCAGCCATTGTGGAAATCAGTCTGGAGGTTCCTATGTCTTCTAAGATGGATGGGTCCCTTTCCTGTAGAAAATTCCATGATGTAAATATCTGTTATTTCCAGGGCAGACACGGAGTCTTCAGGAATTATTTGTCAAAGTGCATAAATACATGTTTAAGAGAAAGTTTCCATTTAGTATTATTTAGTATCAGCATTATTTGTATAGCATTATAATTTGTCATTTAGTAACACCTAGGAATGCATTTATTAATGAGATTGATTTCCTATTGGGCATAGAGTGAAATGCAGCCAGAGGATGCTAAAAAGGGGTCAGAGAAGGGGGAAGATAGAGGTTAAGTCTAAGTCAATGGAATGTGACTTTTTGAGGATGAAGTCCTGCTTTCAACCTGAAAAATTATCTGTAAAACAACACAACAGTCATGGTGTTTTTACTATAATGATTAGGAAAATACACAATGTCAAAATACTCCTGAGTTCAGAAGTCGTTTATATGTAAATATGTATTTTATGAAATGCAGTGTCATTTGTTTATTATTCAGGCAATTCTCATATAAGCTCACATAAAGATTCTTCAACTCCTTACAGTAACTGTGACTACCACACCCCAGGGGTCTACAGCCCTCTGCCTGGGCCAAGATTCTTCTGGCTAACTCTCTATCATCTGGAAACCTCCACCTAAGCTGTTCTTCTACCTGAAACATTCTTCTTTCCCTTCTCTTGTCTGGGCTAACTTGGTACAGCCTTTAGGTCTTGGCTGAGGTATCACCTCTCTAGAAGTCTGTTGATATGTCCTTCCAATGGCACCCCCAGCATCTTGGGCTCCTGTGATCACATGTCACACTGTACCATTTGCTCATCTAACAGGAAGAATGTTTATTAATAATCTCCTGCCCCAAGTGCTCCCTGTATATGGACTGAGTTTTAGTAACTGGAGGGATTTCTAGGCATGTAAGCTTGAATGAGCTGGAGCAGAGTCTGAATTCCCCACATAAAAGAAGTCTGAGAAGTTGGGGTGGTGTCCTGCACAGGGCATGGTAGAGTAAGGAGAAACCCCTGTTGATTGGCATCAGAGGCATTTCATGTTGAATAGGAGTTTATGAAGTTGCATACTCTGGGTTACAGTCTACCACTTCCAGGAAATCAGAAAGGATAATACAAACTTATGAGTACTTGATGTGCTTAGATTTTTTTATGTAGGAAAAAAAAAAGGGACCAAGTTCAGTGTATTGTCTGGCATGAGGCCAAACTAGAATTACCCAGCAAGTTCAAGGAAACTGCCATATATTAGAGATCTGTTTGCTCACCTGTCCCCCGCTGTAGACTCAAGATATCTAAGCTCCATGAATTGTTCCTCCGGTGCAAACCATATAGTAGCTCCTCAGTAAAAGGCAGCTGAATTAAGAACTCTGGTTGTATATCAGTACATGGAGTAGGTAGAGAATGTTTTGAAATCGAGACCATTTTGAAATTGGGACAAGGCCAGATGGGTACTTGAGAAAAGTCAAGTGATGCCTGGGAATTACCCTCTTTCCTCATTTCAGAGTCATGTCTGGCCTGGTGACAGCAATCATGAGAAATTCAGAAATGTCTATTTCACCCTTGGAAATTAAAAAAAATAAGAGTTTTCCTCCTCCCCCTCCCCTCCCTCTCCTCCACCACCACCACCAAAAGCCCCTTCAAAATATCCTGGTTCTAAGGGTCCTTGCAAGAAGGGTGGTCCTGCTCCCAGAGTGGAGAACTCTTAACCACTGAGCACCTTGGATGGAACCAGAAGTCATGTTTCTGTACTTGTAACTCTCAGTGAAGTAGGAGAAAGAGCCATGGGTCCAGAACCAGAAGATCTGACTTCCATTCTCAGCTTGGCAGGTGTAATCCTGTGTCTGGATAAATCACTGATTTGAACCTTACTGACTACATCTGAAACTCTTTTAGGATCACTGCAAAGATTGAAGAAGAGAAAATGTGGAACATGGCCAAACATAGACTGTAAATCTTTAAATTAGTAGTATCAGGCATGCTTGCATTCATTACTTAATTCATTTATACAGAAATTTCTTGGGGCCGACCATGTATGGCAAAAATACTGAAGAACTGTGCATAGAAGAATAATTTTTGAATAATAGTTTTTTATATTCATAATTTTAAAATTACTGGAGGTGCCTCAAGGGAGATTTGGGTGTATCAAGGCAGAGAAGGGAGGAAGAAGGTTGAAAAGTTTTGTTTTATAAAAATTGTCTTACATTAAGAATAAACGGCTCTAATGATTTACTTATTTAAGTACAGATTTGTAGGAGTCCAGTTTTAGTAACAAATATAATTGACAGGTGATCTAGCTGTCACTTCTTGGATTTTTGTTAGATCTGGAGCCTTTCTGTCTGTCTTCATCATTCACTTTCTTCCTGTTCTTACCTGGATTGGCAGGGTAGGTAGAAAGGATAAATCGATGTGAGATGTATCTGAATACATTTTCTTGTCTTGTCCTCTTTCTCTTGCTTTCCCATTTTAGACTTTCTCCTTTTGTTTTTTCCAATTCCTGTGCCATTTATAAAAATCAAAGTGATATACTTGGTAAAAAAAGTAAACTAGTAAAAAATCTTGAAATAAACCAAACTACCTTTAGTTAGAAGTCCTTTTCTGTTTTCTTTTCATTTAAATGGCATAGATCCCTTGCAAAAGGTAAAGTTAACTTTTCTTATTCAGTGACTAAGATCCTGAGCATGTCTGAATGTGATAAAATACTAATGATGAAATTTTTCTTAGTTTCTCTTAATATATTAGTTGCCTTGCTCTTGTCGTTACAAAACTGCTTCAAATTCTTATCAAAATGTTAGTTGGGTTGTAGGATGTTAGTGGATACAGTATGGTCACATTATAAGTGGAGGAATCATTGATGAGTTTTCTTTCTCTCTTTTTTAATGTCTCTGTCCCCTCCTCCCTTTTTTTGTAGATAGATCCCTTACCCCCCACATTGACTGGACATTTTCCGTGGAATAAGGCAGACATTCCTTGAACCTGTGACCTAAAGCATTTATGAGCCATGCGTGTGGCTTACTATGAAAGTATTGGGATCATCAAGGGTGATGCTTCCAGAAATGGTGGCCACTTGGTGTCGACAGCATCCCAAGACACCAAAGTGAGTTCCTCTGGATATCAAACCTTCAGGCTGAGAGGCCCTCAGATGTCACCACATTATTTAGCAATTGGAAAGAAGCCCCTACTCCAGGAAGTGTCCAAGGTGGCTTCTATGGAAGCAGAGCAGTATCAGGATCACAGGAACCAGGAGGGACCTGGGAGAGAGAGCCACCCAGCAGAACTGGACCTCCATCTGTTGGCTGATGCCTTGGTCCCTGAGACACATACGTTATGATGTGTTATAAATTGGGCCCAGAAGTTCTTGTCCAACCCTCCAGAGGAGCATGGATTAAAGAGTTACAAAGCTTCTCTAGGACTCCCTGAGTCTAACCTTTATCAATGTTCAAAAGCTCTAGGAAGTAAGAGAAATGCCCATCTGAGGTCATTTGATTCTCTGCCCCTGCTCATAGAAGACCAGTCCAGCACACGAACACATTCACAGCTGCTCTTTAAGCCCTCAGAATAACTTGTCAGAAATGGGCTTGTCTTCAGAATTTCCAAGTTCCTTCCTGAAGGAGGCTTTCCAGGCAGTCAGTCTTATGAATGGCAAGAAACTATAGTTAGGAATGAGGGCGAGGGAAGAGCTACTGGGTGTCCTCCTGAAAGTCTTCATTAGGATGATTATGCTTAACCAAAGTATAATGGAGCAGGAGATAGTGGCATTCTGACCCCCACTGAGGATTAGCCATTTCCTGAGAGGCTGAGGGCTCAATCACAACTCAGACACACTTCTGAAAAAAGTAATGTCTTAGAAGATGCCAGTCTGAGCCCACCCAGAAGTGGTTACCTCTGGACTCCACTGACACAGCTCAGAGAAGGAGCATTTAGATGAACCTGGGGAAAGTAAAGGGACACTTGGAAGGGGTTTCTAGGCAGGAAGTGTAGAGGGTTTTCAAGAGTTTTCTTGTCTCTCACAAGTGGTAGCACATTAGTGTCAAAAACCACAGTGCTAAGTGGTGTCTCCTCCCATGGGGAGACACTCCTAGAGGCTGAAGTGGTGGGAGGCAGTGTACAGGAGCAGTGGAGTCTCCCATGGGAACCCCCAAGGATGTCACAAGGAAATTCAAGACCGACGGCTCCTGAGGTGAAGAGCCCATCCTGAGACCACCTGGGGATCAACAAATGCCACTGTACGACAGCTCCAGTCAAAGGAGAAAGGAATAAAAAAATGTGGGGTTCACTTTGTGGTCCTTCCAGACTGATAGTAAGCATAAACAGAAATGGAAACATGTCATCAAGGAGAGCATGGGAAAGACTGTCATGGGGAGAGTGCCAAGAGGTGGTCTGGACAGAAGGGTGCAGAGTTCTGCTGACAGCTGCCCTCCTGCGATAGCTCAGAGGTGATCCGACCTAACACAGCCTGAGAGTTATGTGGCCTCTCAAGTTGTTAGCCTCTCATTGAGTGTGTCAGAGGGCCCTTGGAGAATGCTGCGTTTCATGTATGTTTGGGCGCTGGTGTCCTCCATGGACCCACTGCAGCTGCACGTGGTGTGTTCAGCAGCACTTGGTTTGACCTGTTGCCACCACCTAAGACGGATGGCAGATCTGTACAGACATTCCGAGTGGTCACCAGGCAAACAACTCACGAGGCCAAGGAAAAGACACTTTCTTCAAGTCGCCCCATTTTCCGAAGTACTTCCAAAACGGCTTCAAGAGATCCTTCCCACTCCAGGATGCTGGCGGTAGCCTCTCCTGGAATGATGAACAACCATGTAAACCAGAGTGAGGGGCCAGTGTACTGGAGACATACTTCTATTACTTGCATATGCTGAATAAGATCAGGAGTCTCTCCTCAGAAGAGAGGAACTCCTCTTTGCCTTTCTATGGGCCTGGACTATCGGAATCAGAGTTGGTAATCATACCTGCAGAAGGGATAGGCAGGTGGAAAGGGGCCAGCCTGGACAGGGAGACTAAGGAGTGGAGGGATGGACATGAGAGTAAGGTGGCACTTGTCCCCAATGACAGGCTCTGTGAAGAGATCAGCTTTTGGAAACCCTAAGGCAACTATGGTATGAAATCAGAGCTGGAGAGAAGAGTCTCATGGGCAGTGAATTTATTCGTACTTGTATGCCATATCACATGGCCATTGGGGATGAGACACAGACTCCTTCATGTATTGCCTCTTGGCTTCATTTTCCATAAACATAAATTGGGTATTGTCTTAGTTTCTTTGGGCTGCTATAACAAAAATATCATAGACTGGTTAAACAACAAACATTTATTTCTCACAGATCTGGAGGCTGGGAAGTCCAAGATCTAGGCACTGTCAGATTCAGTGTTTGGTGAGGGACTGCTTCTTGGTACACAGATGATTGTCTTTGCACTGTGCTCTCATATCACGGAAGCAGAGAGGGAAAGCAATCTCTCTCATGACTCCTATAAGGGCACTAATCCCTACGTGAGGGCTCCACCCTCATGACCTCATCTAATTCTAGTCATCTCCCAACGGCCCCACCTCCTAACACCACCACAGTGGAGAGTAGGGTTTCAACATATGAATTTGTGGTGGTGGTGGGGGACATAAACATTCAGGCTCTAAAAGGAAAAACTATCAGAGTAAAGTATAAACTATAAGATACTATGCAAATATTGGTTTTATTTTGGCAGACCAAAACCCATCAGTTAATTAAAAGTAATCTTAGGAAGTAGTTATTCTGAAAGATAAATGCAAAGCATTCTTTTGATTGAATATCTCTCTCAGGTACTTGCATCTTCCATGAGCATGATGACTTCTATTCATTTTGTCTAGTAGTTTGTATGGAAATAAGCATTTTAGATACTGTTCATCTAAAATACATTTTAATAACCAAGCATTAGAAAAATAGACTCTTCCTCTCCAAGTTGAGTGCTGTGTACATAGAAAATGATTAATGCATTTTCATTTCATAGAATAAGCTCAGATTAGGAATTTAAAACATCTTGCTAGATCTTTGTGCAAAATTTTTTCTTATTGGAATTCATTTTCCTTTCTTGTTATTTTTGAAACTAGGTTACATGATTTGTTACAAACAATAGGAAACTATAACATTCCAAAGAGATTTTGAGATACAGTGAAAATGATAGAAAACATATTAAAGTATTTTTACGATAAGATTTGGGAAACTCAGTGACATGCTTCCCCTCAGTGCAGATAACATGGTATGTCTGTAGAATAAAATCTACGTATATAATAAAATTTGTGTGCAAAATAAATTCTATAATGTATGTTTGAAACATGACAAATTTGTAACTTCTTATTTTCTACTTTTAGGAAAGTTATATTCTTCTATCCCCAAAATGACATCCAAATGACCAACTGTGAGGGATACCATTCATTTCTATCTCATAAATATGGAGGTGTGAAGCTAAGGTTTGACTCCTCTTTTGTTTTGTCACATACTCTTAACATTTTAAATAGCAAAGTATCAACAAGGACAATCTTCCGAGAAATTAGTTAATATTCTAGTTTATGCATTGTGGTAAAATCAATTACATACTGAGGGTCTACCATGTGGCAGATACTGTACATGCAAAAGGGAAGAAGAGACAGTTACTCCAGAGTATGAAGTTCTCTACAGGAAGTGCAAAGCAACTTTTTGGGGCATCAAAGGTGAAGTCATTGTGCTTGTGGAATCAGGAGAGGCCTTATTTAGCAGATGGTAAAAGGAGACTTTGAAGGAGGGATAGGAGTTCAACAGGTAAGAAAAGGAATGAACACTAGTTAGTGGAAACAGTATGAGCATAGTCTTGGAGGTAAGATGCTTGGACCTTGTTGAAGGAGTAGTGAGTTGTCAAATATCATTGGGGATACTAGTAATGATTATTTTGGTTGCAGGTGATGGAAGCATTACTCAAACTAGTGGAGTGACAGAAAAATATATTGGTTTGCTTATTTGAAAACTTGTTCAGGTTTCATTTGCAGATCCATACAATGTCATCTGCATTCAACCTCCCTCCCTTTCTTGGTTTTACTTGCAAGTTGGCAAGAACCTTCATCCAACTTTTGTATTATATTTGGCTATGAGGCACCCTCTGTAGAGGAGAAGCAGACCTCTCCAAGAGTTCCTCAACTTTGTTTCTGTTGGTTCTAGGATCCTTACCCAATGCTTGAATAGAGAAATTAAAGTCAAAAGACTTGCATATGAGTCATGGCCCTGCCTCTTGTTAACGGGGTGACTTTGGTTGAGTTACTTAAAATCCCTGAGATTTAGTTTTATCATCTATAAAATAGGTGCAATATTTACTCTACTTACTTTGAAGGATTATTGTGAATATTAAGTAAATTATATAGAAGTGCTTTGAAAATTATAAAGTGTGATATATGTAAGATATGATTAATAAAAGTAATATATGTAGTATGTCCATTTGTTACATCCCAACTTCTTCTAGAACTATCTGACCCTCTTGCTTTATATCCCTTTTATAAAACAGTCTCATGCCATTGTCATCATCATCAAAACAGTGAATAACATGTTACATGCGATGTCTCATTTATTTCTCTCAGTAGTCCATTTTACAGAAGAGGTCACTGAGCTTAGAGAGGTGAGGGGTCCCGCCCGAGGTCATCCACTCTACTTCCTCTCCATACTCTTTTTCTTTACTACCTGTGGGTCATTAACACCACATTTCTTAGACAGTTTATACCTAAGCCTATGCCACAACAGCTTTGAACTCTTTTGTATACTGCAAAGATCTGTTCAGATCTCCAGTTGTTCTGAATGCCTTCTCTAGAATGTGATTGTGAACTTTTGATTGATTATATTTTCCTGTGAAGACATCTATGTTCTGTGTTGTTGATGTATCCATGTATTAAATTACAGCCACCGTGCACTATTAGATGACATATTTGTACGGTTTTGAGCTTTATGACATGGAATCCATTTTTCTTGTTTTATCCAATGTCTTTGGAAAATGTAATTGGTTTAATTCTCTGAAACCAAACTTATCAAAAGCACCTTTCTCTGAGAACTTTTTGGTTTTTTTTCCCAGTAATGAGTTTGGTGGTAAAATCTGTTGCCCTATTAAGTTCATGGTACTTAATAACCAGTGGAAGTACAAGGCTTGAAACTTATATCTTGGACCCAGACCTGGCCACTGGACTCCAGACACATACATACATCTTTTTGATGGACAGGGCTATTTGAATGCTCCACTAGAGCTCCACACTTGGCAGGTCTGATATTAGATTCACATGTTCCTGCTTATCATTCCATAATGTCCCTGCTCCTCCATGTGTCCTCCATCTGGTGGCCGGCGCCAGTGTGCACCCAACTGCCAGAATGTCAAGTCCATCCCTCACTTCTTCTTTCTAACTTTCCATATTTGGTCCATCCTAAATCTTGTCAGTTTTACCTCCTGAATATATATTTTTTGAATCCAGCTACTGCTCTTCAGGCTTACCCTTTACCTTCAGCTCTCCCCAGAGGACTGCAGTAGCTTCCTCCCATGTCCCCCTTAACAACTTCAATTCTCTCTCTGGTATGTTCTCCACACTGTCATCAAAGCGTTTTTTTTTTTTTTTCAAACATCTTAGAATGTCACTCTGCAATGGTTGTCATTGTCCTTATAAAAAAGATTAACCACATTCATGTGTCCTTCTGGATTCAGGGTGGTTCTACCCCTACCTCTTGCCCCCTTTACTCCAGCCATAGGCAGTCTTCAGTTCTTCTGGTGCAGTATATTCTCACCCACCCCCAAGCCTTTGATCTAGTTGTTCCCTTGCCTGGAGTCTTCTCCCCACCACCAGTTCCTTATGTGATACCCACTCTTCAGATCTGAGCTCCTCATCCCCCCACCCTCAGACTAGAGCTGGTCTACTTGTCTTTTAGCTCCTAAGGCATCTTGTTTTTCTCTTTTAAAGAACTTATCTAAAATGTGATAGAATGTAAGGAGGGTCTACAAGGTCAGGATCAAATCTGTTCAGTTCACTAGGAACTAGAACTGTGCTCAGCACTTAATAAGAGCTCAATATTTATTTATTGAGTAAATGAATAAATGTGAAAATAGATGTAAAGTTTGTGGAAAGCTATCACTTTTAGTGGATTGCCATGTGTGTTTTCTTTCTTCTTTCCCTTCCTTTTGTCTTCTGTCCTTCTTTCCTTCTTTTTTTCTTTCCTTTTTCTTTTTCCTTTCTTTCATCTATAATATGTCTCTATATTATTATATGTGAAATACATATGTACATTATATGTTATATAATCCATATATATAATAATTTACATTTTTTTAGCTTTAAGAATTATGAATTGGGTCCTTTTAAGGAATAATCTAGATAAGAACATCTTTCTGTTTTAAACAACGCTTTCTTTTAGAGCCATTTCTGGTTAATTTTTTCTTAAGTACATTAGAAAGCTCTCTGCCATTTCACTGTATGCTAGTCATTGTTATATATTATCTTGATAATTGATCTTCATTATGAATATACATAACTATAGTTTCATTTACTCTTTTATTATTACCATCTATCACATCTCTGAGTCATTGCAGCTTCTTGACTGGTCTGTCTTTTTCCTAGCCTTATTTTCCTTCCAATCTGCTTTAAGAGATAGAAATCAATTAAACAGGCTTGCTGAGCTTGTATATTAAATAAGAGTCAATAAATCTTTGAATGAAAAGCCTAAGGGGCAAAGTGCATGGTTCTATGATGCCGCACATTTTAGCTCTTTCACCCCTGTCCTAGACTGGCTTCTGGATGTTTGAAATAGTCACAGGTTTGATAATCTGGGAAGAGAGATAATACTTATGTATTCATGCATTTAAGAGTAAAAACATTTAAAATAGAATGCAAACCACTTGATAAATAGAATAGAGGAGAACACAAACCAAGCATGAAATTGCACCAAATAATTTTCCCTATTTACTAAGTAGAGCTAGATCTTTAGGAGGTAACTAATTTGTAGTTAGGAATGGAGAAGTAGAAAAAAAATACCATTAATATTTACAGTTAGCCCAACTGCTACATTGGTCCACATGACAATAAATATTTTATCCTAAAACATTTCTCATAATTCTTTTTTTAACAAAATTGTGAAATAGGGCTAGATTCCTTAAGGAGTTGCCCCCAGGATCCAATTAGTATTTGGGGTGTCTCCATTATCAAGACCTCCGCGAAGAGTATATACAAGCTCTGACATTCTCTACTTCTGAGGCACAATTCAAAATTATTTCAGCAAAATATGATGATAGATGCTTTCCTCCCTGCTGAGAAGCCTGGCTGGGCTGTTAGTTGGCATTCTGCTGTGTCTTTTTGGTGCGCAGTCTGAGGCTGAATGAAGGAGGCTGTGTGTAGAACTTCATTCCAGACAGGGGCATGAGGACAGTTGTCCTCCCAAGAACAGCCAGGGTAGATTAGGATGATTAGACTTGCCAGGCAGATATCCTCCCCAGTTTCTCCAGGATTCTCCCAAATTGGTATCGATGGCTGGAATAAATGACATTTAAGGAAGAGAAGGGCTATTCTTCCATTAAAAAACTATGAGTAGCTGCATTCCCTTTAGAACTTTGCATCAAATTCATTCCAGATAGTGAAAGCTTTTAAGTGGAAAGTCCCAGAGTTCAAGGCCCAACAGAAAGAGAATGCCCATGACGCCTTGGACTCACTTCTGGAGCAAACTCAGCTGGAGGTCATGTCCAGAGTGGCAGCTTTGCCTCAGTCTCATTGCTTTAGCAACTATAGGAAACTTCTAGCCTTTTTTGCATTTCAGAGAACAACAGCAGAGGATTTTGCTTAACTAATTCATCTAACAAACTTTCTGAGATGCCAGGGACACAGCCATGAACAAAACAGACAAAAACGTTCCTCCCGTTGTGGAACTTACATTTCAGTGGAGCGGACAGAAAATAAAACACGAATAAGTGAGTGAACCATGAAATGAAGCAGATGGTAATAGGTATTTTTGGAGGAAAATAAAGCAGCAAAGGGGTTGAGAGAGTATTGGAGGGATTGTGATTTTAAATATGGTGGCCTGGGGTGTCTGAGTAGATGAAAATTGAATAAAGAACTGAGGGGAGACTGGGGGAAAAGCTGAACAGGGATGATAGCAAGTGCACAGGCCCTAACGGGGAGCCTTTTTGTTGTATTTTTTCATGTGTGTGTCTCTTTGGAAAAATTTTATACATATATGTGGGTATGTGTCTGTGTGCAAATGCCATCATTAATGAACATCCTGTCTACTACTTTCTGATATTTAATTTACTTTTTTATTTAAGCATAGTTGGTATGCAATCCTCCATTGGTCATATTAGTTTCAAGTGTACAGTATAGTGATGGGACATGTTTATACCTTACGATGTGGTCACCCCCCTAATTCTAGTAGTCATCTGTCACCACATAGACTACTTTCTTATATAAACATGTCTTAGAGGGCGTGCCCATTTGTTGGTGGCTGCACCCTGTTCCATGTTGTGCATGTGCTGCATGTAGTTAACCAGTTCCCCAGGAACGTACCAGGCTGTAGCTGGTTCACAGTTCAGCTCCAGGTCTGAGACCTTGAAAAGCATTTTCCCTGCCTCTTGCCCATATTGGTTACATGGTTGTCACTTGGCCTCTCTTGCCAACACCTGGGCCCTCTGCTCTTTTCCTTCCTTTTCTTCTTTAGTTTCAGGAAAGATCTGTCTACTTTTGTTCCAGTGTCTGAGTCCTTAGTAGTGTCAGCTCTTGCTGACAGATGTCCTATCAGTGCCTTGTTTGCTCACTGACTTAGCTGTGGAAGGAAACTCTGTAAGCGGATTCAGAACGCATTATGTTGGCATGTCACAGACAATTGTGGTGTCACTCACTGACATTCTTGTGTTTCATTTCTCCCAAAATCTGTACAGTCAGCCTTCCATATCCCGGGTTCTACATCTGCAGATTCAACCAACTGTGGAAGGAAAATATTTGAAAAAAAAAAAAAAAAACCCAAAAAACCCAAAACCAAAACAGTTAATTTTGTTGCTGATGTGCACTATGTAGTTAGGTCTACATGGGTTGTATCTGTACCGAACATGTGCAGGCTTTCTTTTGTCATTATTCCCTAATCAAATACAATGTAACAACTATTTACATACCATTTATATTATATTCGGTAGTGTAATCCAGAGATGATTTAAAGTATATGGGAGGGAGGATGTATGTATATTATCTGCAAACACTATGCCATTTTATATAAGGCACTTGAGCACCTGAGAATTTGGGTGTCTGCGAGGGTCCTGGAACCAGTCCCCACTGATATCCCTTGGAACTGAATGGGCCTCAGCAGCACTGAACATGACAATCTCAATTTAGCCTCTGGTGGATGATGCTATTTTCATATGTAGGCTGGCTATGTTGGTTTAGCAATCCCTGCTACAAACAGATTGTGACAATCATCTTTTCAAGGGTCAGGTGCTTTTTCTCTACCTTCCAAATGTGTAACCCAGTTTGTTTCCTGACATAAAATCCTGCATTGTATCTTTTTTCTCTTGTGGAAGTTCTTGAAAATATTTGGGCAATTGGTAACCAAAGTAATTTGAGATTAATGTATTCCAAGTGCTTAGAACGGTCTTTTGACATTTGTAATATCTTTTTATAGTTCTTTGTATACAGGGATGGCTTATGTGGCAGTCCTCTTTGCTCCTTTCATTGTCTAAATACTAAAGTTTTAAAATATTTCTATAGTAATTTTTTCCCCACATTTATCCCTTTCCCCATCCATTTATAACTTTTTAAATTGTGTGGGAACAGAAAGCTACTCTTTCTACCTTTTGTCATCCTTTTTGGCTTTATTTTTCTCCTAAACAAATAAAGTACAACTATTTACACAGCATTTACATTGTATTAGATGGTATAAGTAATACTACCTGCTGGCTCAGGAGGCTACAGTCCCTGAGCACATGTAATTGAAATGAGCTCTGAGAGTGGCTGGCTGAGAGGGAATATCATTTGTTTTCCAGGCCCATTAAATGGGCTCGTTCTACCTGAGATGTTGGGCTGAGGTGAATGGTGTGTGGTAAATGCTGGGAGGAACCTGAGGTCCACTAATTGTCATCCTCACCTCCATATGGCACCATGTTAGTCCAGTGCGTTAATGAAATGGGGCCACTTTCTGGAGTCTGTCATCAGTGCAGCTGGCATGGGGGTCCATCCACATGCAAGAACATGCAGAGAGTGGAAATGAAAGGTAGTGAATTATGCATAAGGAAACCTCTTTCCTTTTGTACAATAAAAGGGGCAGAACCTTTGATGATATAATTTTTTTTAGGCGGTAGAGAGGAAGGGGTGCTTGAAGCCTGTTTAGTTGTCTTTACCTAAATTGCATGTTAGGTTGACTGTTTCCTTTGAACATCTGTGCTATGTAATCATAGATTTTAGCTGGCTCCTTATTTCCAAATTATATGTCTTTGGGTAATTTAGCAAAGGCCACATTACTTGGGGAGTCCTGATGTTACATATTAAAGAAATGGCGAACTATAGTCACTTAACTAGTAAATAAAGTGGTCCAAGAAGTCATTTTGTTCTAGGGGCATCTCTTAGACCAGAGAGAGATTTTGTGAGCTGGGTGGGACTGTGAAGACATTGAGGAGACGTACATATGAACTTTGAAAAGACAATTCTCTGATGTGCAAGTGCGAAGCAGTGCTGCCATCAAGCAATTAAATTGTTCCCCTGTGCTTTTATTGCCATAGATCTCAAAGCATTTCAAGACCAAGCTTGGCTGAAGCAGAGGTTACAACCTACACTGGGACTTATCCTAGTACTTACGCTGTTGGTAGATGGCCAAGTCTTTAATGTGCCAAATGGTCAAGTCTGTCAGATGGAAATGAAGAGAGAACAATTATCTGTGCCAGATCCAATTAAAATTTAAAAACCAAGAGGAGCTGATAAGCAGGGGTGAAGAAAGGGAACCTACATCCATGACTCTCAAACTGCTAGCCTGTGAGCATCATTTTTGGAGATGTACTTGTAAAGTCTGTGGTCTCAAGAATGATTATTAAAGCTTTCTTCCAAAAGTTCCTTATTAGAGAATCATCATTCAATGCCACTAGCATCATTTTTTATGCTATCAATAGAGGCTCAATCTCAGTAGCTCTTTGTGATGATGAATCAAATGCCCATCAGAACGTCAGCAAAGACCTCTCTCCAGGTAGGTCTTTCTGTGGGTCTCATGGGCTGCGTTTCCATGGTAAGGAGGACAGGCTTCATGGAGAGGAAGAGCAACTCCTGTGACCAGGCACTACTCCGCTTCTTGGGAGAGCACAACCTTCTGTTTTGTTCAGAGTTGTCAGTGAGGCAACAGAAGACCGGGTTGCCCTTCCTGTGTAGGGAACCTTTTGTTCTTCATCAAGGGAGCAGCACTAGAGAATGTTTATCACCCTAAGAGCTGGGTAAAAATTTAATTGATCTGATGGGTGGATTTCCATGTCTGTAGTTAGCATCTTGCCCTCTGAATTACTAGAAAGACTGATTCACACATATCACCACCTGAAGGAAACTCCTATGGAGGTATCAGAGACTCAGGGAGACAAAAATTAAAACCTTTGTTTTCTCTTCTCAAGTACAAGACGACAAGAGTCAGACAGAGATTACATTGCTGAATTTATAATGCAGCAGCAGGGCCGTCGTTATGAGTTCAAGCTGGCCTCAGACTCATGAGACACAAATAGGTTTTCACCTCATATTATATTTAGGGGGCTTTATAGAAAGACAAAAAGTGGAAGATGCAGCAGGCATAGTGTCTTCATCTTATTAAGCCAAGGACTAGATCTTCTTGCCCTGTTTCCCACATGAGGTATGTAAGGCTGCTATGGGCCAAGGTGTGTGGGCTCACCTGGACACACAGATGCCGTAGTTCCTCTTCTCCATTGGTATTCTGGTTATGTAGGCCTAAGCCTATGCCATTTCAGGTGCAGTCACTCAACAGAGTGGGAAAGACATTTCTAAGGTAGTTTTGAGAAGGGCACAGATCTTGCTTTCCAATACCATTCTCTAATAAAAGAAGCTAGTCTTCTTAGAGAAATAGCTGATTCTAGGCCTGAGACAAGGAATATGTAGGGAATATAATAGGAATATACTACAGGGAATACCCTGGAGTACTCAAAGTAAGGAATTGCTCAACAACAACAAAAAAACCCAAAAGGATGGGGCATGTCAAAAGGATATAGGCCATCTAGGAAGAGCTGACCAAAGCTGGAGTAATTTGAGGAACAAAGTAAATAATGCATTATTGGATTCTGACTAAAAGTATAAAATGAATATCTATGAGAGTCCATGCTGATGTAAATAGATGAATGAATAAATAAATGGGAGAGAAGAGAAAAATCTTTGAGAAGAATTCCAAATAACTTATGTATTAGTAATTTATAATAAAGATGTGTAGCTTGTCAAAGAACAAAATTCAAGTAAGTAAATTTGGCTTTATTAAGTGATTCATGTTGGGTGGAATCCCCCCATCTAGCAACTAGAAGGGTGCTTTGAGCAGTTGTACAAAATGAAAGGTTTTTGTTGTTGTTGTTGTTGTTGTTTTTAACTAAGAAGAAGAGTGGGACAAGGGGGCTATTAACAAGAGAAAATAAAGGATTATTTTTAGGCCAGGACATCTTATTGGGGGATGAGATCAGCAAGGGTTTTATCATACATATTGCCTCTTCCTCCTATGGGATGCGGGGAGAGGGTCTATGTGACAGGTTACCTTCCTGGTGCTTGACCAGAAAATTCCAGACCGGTTAAGATTATGTTTCTGGTGAAGGAAGAAACTGTAATTAGGTCATGGGCTTTAGCACAAGTGATGCTCTTTTGAGCATGTGGTTTTCTGTTTAACAAGTTTAACTTCCCCCACCTTCATAATTTGAGTATGGGCTATCCTTAGTGACTTATTAGAGTGCTGAAAGGAGAAAAAAGAACCTTACAGTGGAGAAACCTGGCAAGCACTACCTCGGCCAAGTGGTCAAGGTCAACATCATCAGTGGCGTCACGTTGATAGCATGCAACCCATGATGTGTAAGAAGGGCATGACACCTCTGAAGTCTTCTCCCTCCAAGCCCATAAACCCAGTCTAACCACACACACAAAAAAACATTCTACAAAATACCTGGCCAGTACTCAAAATTGTCAAGGTTCTGAAAAACAAAGCAAGTCTGAGAAACTGTCTCAGTGAGAGGAACCTAAGGATACTCAATGACTAGATGTAATGTGGTGTTCTGGGTGAGATCCTGGAACAGAAAAGGATGTTAGTGGGAAAACCATTAAAATAGGAATTAAGCATGAAGTTTTCAAATAGTGATTTGCCCCTGTTAGTTCTTAGTATTGGCAAATGTACCATGGTGGTGTAAGATGTTGACAGGTAAGAGGTATATAGGAACTCTCTGTATTACCTTTACAGCTATTCTGTACATCTGAAACTCTTCTAAAATACAAATTTATTTTTTAAAGAAAGATGATACAGAATTAGTAAGCATTTCTACTTGCAGTCCACTTAAGTCCATGTGGCCTATAACTTCAAAGACTGATCTTCCTAGATTCTTGGTAGTGCTTCATTGGATGTGACTGAACAGGCCTGATATAATTTTTTATGTCATCAGGCTTCGGTATAATTGTTTCAACCTGTTTATGTAAATGCTCTATCCTTAGACCCTGCTAATTGGTCCTCAGCCATTTATTACCTAATGTATAGTCTTTATCTTTTTTTTAGATATATGTGATTCTTTTCTCTGTTATCACATTTGCTACCATAAGGAAACATCTATTTAGACTTTAATATCTAACTTCATGTGGATGAGGCCATTTAGAGAGAGGAAACTACCACTTACTGGCTACCTCATATGTACCAAGCACTGTGTTAAGTGCTGTTTCATTCAATACAAATTATGGAGTGGGTTTGCATTCTACCTCTATCCTAGGAATGAATTTTCTCTCTAAACTCAGTGAAAGGCTGACATCCTGATTTTGAATTATTGGCATCCTGGTTTTGTGTATAAAATTCCATTCATCATAGTGAGGCTGGAGAAAAGATATTCTCTAGGGTGTGTGTTCACTTGAATTTTCTCTGATCTCACATAATGGTAGGGTGTTATACCGGGTTCCTGCCCTATCTGCCCCAACATCCTGAACCAGAATCACACTCCACAGCCAGACCTGCAGGAGAGCAATACAGAGACACAGGCAGGTGGTGAAATATGGGAGAGAATGAAGAATGGGTTTATTACCCTTAAGTCACCTCTGACCAGTCAACTGTCAGCACGACCCCATATCCCCACCCCATGATGTCTTGTGATTTTGCCCTGTATAATCTGAAACCACACACCACCAGGGAGTCAGGTTTTTAGGGCATAAGCTCCCTGTCTTCTTATTGGCCAGTTCAATATTAAACTATTTTTTTCTATCTATACAGAAAACTGCTGCTTGTGCATGTCTTTGGGCTGCTGTGTGTAGGCAGGCAGATCTAAGGAAAAAAAAAAAAAAAAAAAACTCTGGGGCTCCAGGAACAGATCACAGAAGCAAGAAATAGCAGCAGCTCTGCACAGCAAACACATTCCTTGAAACCTGGAGAAGGCCCAGCATAGGAGTGGATGTGTGCATTTAACTTCAGGGGCTTATAAACTGTTTCTCACTAGAACCCTGGGCATGTTCAATGCACATTTTTATCGATTTTCAATAGTAAAGGCATCTTTATAAGAAATAGTAATAAAACAATTTGCACTTCAGCATGACATTACTATTTTCTTTTTCCCTGTGATAAAATTGTTTCAGTTATAGAGCAATAAACTTTACTTGCTCCCATTATGGTTAGCAGCCTTTATCACTGTTGTTATTATCTAACAAGATTTTTTAAAAAGTTTTATTTTGGAATAGTTTTGTATTTACACAAAACTTGCAAACATAGTACAGAGTTCCCATATACTATTCATCCAATTTTCCCTAATGTTAATATCTCCAAATAATGTTTTAATCCAAGTCATTGCAAAACAAAACATTTTGTTTTGAAAGGGCTGTGAACAAGGGAGGTGGGAGAAGGGGAAAAGGAGTTTGATACTTGAAGTCAGCAGTTCCTCGATGGAAAAGAATGGTCAAGCTTAAGTCTTTGAAATGCCGTGGCTCCCATTTTCTCCAGGGGACAGTGCGTAAAGGCCTGATGTAATCCCAGACCACATGGTTCTTTTCCACAGATTTCAAGTGTTTAAAAAATATGGCTGAACATCGTTACCAAGTTGTGCCTTACAGCTGTTCAAGTGAAATAAGTAAATTTACCCGGTGGCTTTCCTCTTGTCATTACTTGATATATATATTTTTTTCTTAGTATGTCAAGAAGTAATAAAGGCATAGCTGTGAAGTGGAAGGGGCTGTTTCTGCAGGGGATTATAGTTGATGCCTGCCAGTTCATCACTCTGTAGTAGGAAAATATAATCAAACTAAGATGTCCTCTGTTGGCTGAAAGGCCAACATTTTTTTCTGGATCCTTTGTTAGCAAATTGGTTTTCCTAGTGATTGGAAGTTCAAAACCACAGACTTTTTACAACTTCCCAGGCCAGGCTTTTCTTTCTTTGAACTGAGTGTGGTTACTTACAGCTTCCTTGAAATTGTAGGGATGTTTTTGCTCATTAGACTAGAGGGATATGTTGCTGTCTTGTTTCCTCTGACAGGTCTCCTGTGCTAAATTTCTTTTCTTCTTCTAGAATATGTTGAAAAATTCTTTTGTAAGAATGTGCCTCAAGATATGGGAAGAGAAAATGAGGTACTCAGGTCATGTACTGCTTGAATAATCAATGTGCTAGTCCAACTGTTACTTAATTTTAAATAATCCCAGTGTTTCCAAATGGGAAAAATCTTGTTTGAGTAGAAAGGTCATTCGGTGATTGGATGGGCATGGAACATGGTGGATGGGAGAGGCTGATGAGTCCTTGATATATGGTTTTTCCTAAAGCCAAGTGAGGATTTGAGATTTTTTTTCCCTCTAGTCATTGCTTTAGCAGAACTGTGGCAATTGGAGTAAAAACATCTTTAAAGTAAATCATTGGTAATTATGTATATTAACAAATGATTTAATGGAGGTGGGAACCTGGGCAAACAGCCAGGCCTTTTCCAGGTGTTTTGTTTTCTTATTTAAGTATCTTTATTTTTAACATGCAAAGTTGTCATTAAGCAGCCAGATAAAAAGTGCAGCATTCACAGAATAAAAATATTAAGTGTTGTGAAATCCATAATAAGTAAAATGAAAGGCTGAGAGAGTAAAACCGAATCCTCAAGGACCTCATGTATCATGTAAATGAAGGGCAAGCTCATCAAAGAACAGGTGTTTTTCCTTTGTGTGTAGGTAGATGCTCACCAATCTATTAGAATTAAACAGATAACAGTTCATTTTTGTGATTTACAAATATATTTTAACATAATTTAGTCCTTTAATAATACAGTGTGCTCTAAACAGTGTTTTTAAAGAGCATGGTTTCCATGGGGCTTATATTGCTTATATAGTTAAGTTGCAAATATTTCAGTTACAGGGACAACAAATTATAAATATAGGACTACTTGCAGCCTTTCTGAAGCCTAGAAATTTGTGTCCATGATTGGAATATTGTGGAGAAAGTGTTGCAGAATTGGAGGAAGCCAAATAGACCACAGAGATTTTAGACTGGAAAAGAAAAAACTAGCAAAAGGAGGAAATAATCCAGAAAGGCAGCAGGTAGGAGTGGACTGGGTGGGGAGGATATTTGGAGGAAGCTTAGAGAGAGCAAGAAGTATGGTCTAGGGGCCACTCTTCAGTCTGAGGAAGTTTGAAAGAGAAACAGGAAAGCAAGAGTTTAAGACATTTTGTCAGAACTGGATCTCCTTTGATATTTTTGGAAAGATTCCAGGAAATATTTGAGTTGATGCTTAAACTATTTTTGATGGTTAAATTGATGTTTATTTGAAAGATACACAGGGGTGGGCTGTAAAAGAGACATAATTATGTTTTTGCTACATTAGCATAGTCTTCTGGATTGGACATGAGAGTCTTAGATTTATTCAAGAACTGAGACAAGAGTACCAGTTTATCACGTCTGCTTTATCTGTGGAATGTGTAAAATTGTAGAGCAACAATAAGATGTAAAATATGATCATTCTCTGAGTTATGCTAAAAATCAGAACGGCACCATGCTGAAATTGGGATTACAATTTTTCAGAGATAACGTGGTTTGGGACTAGAAATTCCAGGTGCAGAAGCAGTCCTATGGAATATTATGATGGATCTCCAAAATGAGAAAGTCTGAAAAACTTCCTAATAAAAGTCTCATCTGGGAAGTGAATTTTCATCCAACCTCAGTGGTAACCAGTTTCTCAAGAAACTGAAGTTATTCGTGGAAGGGGCAAGAAGGCTGGTGACAAAGACACTTTGTCCAGTTAAAGCTCCTTTCCATCACCAGCAGCTGAGGCCACACCCTGTAACGTGGCCTGAGCTGTGGCCGTGAGATTGCAGTCAAACAGGGAACCACTGAACAGTGGTCAGGCCTCTTCCCTGCAAGGTACCAGTGATACTTATGGATAGAAGTTTCTGTGCAGTGGTTTGCCAATGTCAGTGAGACACTGCATGGTAGTGAACCCAGCGCGGTTTGAAATGTTCTGTGAGGTTTCTCAGTTGATGTTTTTCATTCTGGTTTCAAAACTTTGGAGTGTGGTCTCTGTTGTGGATGAACTGGGTTGAGGTCAGCAGAAGGAAAGAGATACCTGGTCTCTGTGTAGTATATGCACTTTGTGCAAATGTAGTGCATTTAATTTATTTTCAAGGTGTGTGACCTTTCCTCTCTGTACTAGCTTTTTAGTAACCCATTATTTCTTGTTCCATTCCAGGAGCACAAAAGAGATGCTATCTCAAAGTGGCTTCTTCTGCCTGATGAAATATGGATTTGTATATTTTCCCTTCTGTCACACAAGGAGCTTGCTCGGGTTGCACAAGTGTGTTGCCACTTGTGCCAGCTTGCAAGTGATGAAAGCCTCTGTAAGTAGACAAATAAGTATTTGAAATGAATGGGCCACAATTGGAAAGAAAATGTCCACCTGACTTCATCAAGTGTGCTTTGTAATTTTTCTGTTGTCTAAGGGAAATCCTTTGGTAAGAGCATTACACTTTCCTGGCCATTATCATGTAGGTTAGTATAGTACTACAATTTATACATTTGGTCATTCAGCCATTCAACCTATAAACAAGTGTTAAGGAGATAATGAGAATGACACATTGGTCCTACCATCAGAGTACTTTGACTTCATCAAGGAGACAGACCTATAGCCAACTGAGTTACAACTAATTATGGCAGTCATCATCACCATCATCATCATCATCATCACCATCATCATCATCATCATTTACTGAGTACTTTCTATGTGCCAGACATTATACTTTTGCCTGTACTTTATCTCACTTATTTCTCCCAACAATAGTATGGATCAGAACTTTTCCCATCTGCATCTTGGAGATGAAGGAAGTCAGTCTTGGAGTGGTTAAATAATGTGCATACAGTCTCATGGCTGGTAGATGGCAGTCTATTGCTGAACTCCAGTACTGATGTTATGCATGTGAAAAGTATTGGGTAGCTACAAGGGAAGGAGTAATTCAGAAGGAGATAGCGTTTGTGCCAAGTTTTACAGAATGAGTAGTATTTTCAAATATGGAAAAATGGATGTAGAGGGAAAAAGGGCATTCTGAAGAAGTTAACAAGAAGAAAGCAAAGAGGCATTGAATCAGTTGGGGATTACATTTGGCTACTAGTTACAGAGACCTAAAATAACAGTGGTTTAAACTAAAAAGGTTTTATTTTTATTTTCAGATGACATGAAATCCACAGGAAAGTTTCCCAGGACTGATTTAATTCCTCAGTGATATCAAGGAGCCAAATTTCTTTTCCGTTTTTGTTCTGCCATTCTTGGATCTTAAAGATCACTTCATGATTATAAGATGACTGCTGGAGCTCCAACCATCATATCATAGTTCTAGAAAGAAAAAAAATATATAGGGAAGAGCAAAAGGGCAGCTACAATCTAAGTAAACCCCATTTAAATATATTTTTTTTTCTTAAAACCCATCCAGTGATATTTTATATCTCATTGGCCACGTCTTTTTATAAGGTAGAGTAGGAAATGCAAGGATTTTATGTGTGTACACCGTCCTCCCCAACATTATAGGGATTCTGTTAGGAAGAAGAGGAGCATGGATATTGGAGAGATAATTAGCAGTACTTGCTATAGACAAGAAGTGTGAGCACATGGCATGTGGAAGGTGGAGTTGAGAATATGTGTAGAGAAGAAGGCTGGGGTCAAGCCATGGAGAGAGTCTCTTCAATGCAGTACTAAGCTTAGATTTTATTCTCTAGACAACAGGGAACATTTGAAGGCTTTTGAGCAGGGAATGACAGTTTCAGAAAGACCAATCTGGAAGCAATGCGAAACATGCATTAGACAGAGGAGACTGTAAATAGGAAGGAAACCCAATAACCTAGAGTCTGGAGTGTACTTTGGGGAGAAGAGAGGTTGGCAGATTGGGCGTTAGAGGAGGGGACAACAAGCCTGAGACCCTCTGCAGCTAAAATCCACAGGGTAGCTATTTGGGGGTGGGGGGTTAGGTTTCTGCAGTGACAGACATTTCCAGTCTGAGGGACAGGAAGAACACAGTAACTTTCCTTACTGTCTTATTATGGCTTCATTCCATTGTTAGAGAAATAATGCTCGCTAATACATCGAGAACAAATTCCGATAGCTTAGCTCTCTTGTTTCCAAGGCAGGGATGAGTTTTTAACAAAGACCAGGAGATTAGTGAGGAAGGAGTTCCCTAATTTGGGTCAATTAGCTTTTTGGATATCTTACTGCTGGATGTTTTAAGTTTTTTTTCCTAGGTAGCAGGAAACTTATAGGATTCCCAAAACCAGGGTTCCTGAACTTTGGCCCACGAGCCAAATTTGGAAGCCATCTGTATTTTGTAAATAAAGTTTTCTGGAATGCAGTCATGTCCACTTTTTGACGTATTGCCTATGGCTGCTTACTTGCTGCCGTGGCAGAGTTGAGTAGTTGTGACACAGATCTTATGGCCCAAAAAGCCTAAGGAATTTACTACTTAAAATTTATTCAACAATTTTAATGAACAAATTTGCTGGTTCCTGGTTAAAACAGACTCTGCTTGATTCCTCTTCTTCCATGTAATTTCTGTGGAGGAAGGATACTTTTGATCCTGGGCCTGAGATTTAGGGGCTTAATTAGTACTTTTTTATAATGTTTAAGTTTCTTGAAAAAACAAATTTTAAAAAATAAACATCAAATTAAACAAAGATAAAACAAAAATTTTTATTTGCCTATTCTTTCAGGTGACTATGTAAATTATGTGGCTATAGAAATATTAGAAATTAATTACGAGCCCCCAACGGGCTTTCGTTTTGCGTTTAATATATATTTGTTATTGCAATCTCACATGTAAATACAGAATTCTCTAATTTAAATTTTTCTCTGGTGGAGCAAATAATAAAAACAAATCCCTTAATTATTTGTGGCTAACATTAATTAAAGGTCATTTTAAGATTATGATTTTAGGTGTCATGTTTTTCAACACTAGGATAAATGTTTAGATGGAGGGTAGAAACAGAATAACTCCTGTGGGGTAAAAGAAAAATATTTTTAGGAGACCTTTATTCTGCAAATAGTTGCTAAAGCAGCCCCTCTAATTACCATTGTAGCTTCACATTCACTAAATTGAGGAGGAAAAAAATCAGGAATAAATGAAATAGATAACTACCTGAGTTCTTGGGTGTGCACGGCTATGCGAGGCACCCTCTGGTGGTTGCTGTCAGAAGTCCCAGCTGAAGGAAAGTGTATTTATGGAGGAGTGGTTGAGGCTTCCAGTTCATCTCTTCTTCTAGGCACCCAGGAGTCTGTTCCTGGTTTAAGTTCAGACCTTCAAGAGCTGCTAGTCTCCCTGGTTTGCAATGTGCCCTCGGTGGAATTTCAACTGGCCTGTGGCCATCACCAGTTTCTAATGAGAAATAGCCCTAGGAGACTCATTGTACTTCTGGATGCTAGTAGTTGAGAACATTATGCTTTACATTACACAGCTATCTCCTTGTGGCACTCACAGGGAGTTCTCCCTGCCCGAAATAGTTGTGCTTCTCCCAAGTGACTCTTTTCTTTCATCTCATGACCCTGGACTGTGTAACTGACTGTGCTGCTTTAGAAAGGAGAGAACTGTGTTGGTGGCTCACCTTTAACATGGACAAAGGATTTCAGGGTGTTTATTTTGTTGACCAAGCACAGCACTGGCTCTGGTAAGTTTTGGGATTCGGGCTTTGCGAAAAGCAGTGGTTCTTAAACTTGGACATGCATCCAAATCACCTGCAAGACTTGTTAAAACCCAGATGACTGCCTTCCCCCAACTGTTTGTGATTCCGTAGGCCTGGGTGGGGCTTGAGACTGCATTTCTAACACGTTCTTAGGAGATATTTTGTTGCTGGTCTAAGAGTTATGCTTTGAGCACCACTGTCATAAAGAAAACAACCAATAAAAACAACTGTTATTGATTATTTTATTAGCAACGTGTCAATCACACAGTGAGTTTTTTTTTTTTTTTAATTATTCTTATTATGCAGCTGGTATTGATCTAGGCATTGTGGGGTGATGGTCCTGTTCAAGGGAATTTTCTGATTGACTGTAGAGATGAGAAACACATATAAATCAGAGAAAAGGATAATATCTAGCCAATTATAGATCAGGAGTGGGACAATTCAGTGTGAATTTGGGTCTTTAGGAGGGAACACAGGGTAGAATAGAACTTGAGCTGGTCTTTAAAGTGAGGATAGGTTTGAATAGTGGAATAAAGGTCGGTAATGAGGGGTCTTGTGATTAGAATGCCAGTGTGGGCAAAGAGGCAGCATTGAAAAATGTCCTTTTTATAAAACCGTGTCTGGCTGTATCACGCAGAACACATAACCCCTAACTGCAGAGCAGTGTGCCCTCCTTGGCCGTGGAGCAGGGTGTTCCCCTCAAGCTGGCGCCACCCTCCTGTCTCATCTCCCCCTGCTTTCCATTTGATCAGAATCCTCATTCTTCCCTGTCAACTTTCTATACTTTCCAAGACTCTTTCTAATCCTTTGCTCCTAATATCTCCTTCACCTGACATCCACTTTTCTGCTTTTTTCTGCCAGTTTCACATGGCACAACTCAAATGCTACCAATGACTTAATAAAAATGCTTCGGGTTTCTTTCCAAACCCTGCTTTACTGATCAGTGACTAGCTTGCCTTGATGAGGATACCATTCCTTCTCCCATTTGCTTGGGTCCAAGTTTTATTCTATTTGTCAGTTCTAGTTTCCCTGTTCTTCCTCTGAGACAACGCTATTTTCCAAGTGTGGTTCACAGACCAGCAGTATCAGCCTTACCTGGGGATGTTCTGGAAATGAAAATATCTGACCCCATCTCAGACTTGAATGGGAAACTCTGGGGGTGGGCCAAAGAATATGAGTTTTCATAAGCTCTTCAACGATTCTGATAAATGCCGCTCTGTGAGAAAAGCTGATTATTGGCGAGTGGCCCCAAATCCCTCCCAGAGACCTACCTCTTCCCATATGAAATCCCTGCTCTCTAATTATTAACAGTCCATTTTAAGCATTGATATTTTGAGTTTCTTGTAAGATGAACAGTTTTAATTTCCTCAGCAGTTTGCTTTAAAAACAAAATGAGAATGTTTTCTTCATAAGTTTAACATTTCACTGACTTTATTACGTAGCACAAATGCCCTGCTTCTTAAAATGATTATAATTCAGCTATAGATAATGAATGCTTTGGAGTGCCGTACAAATTGGATAATAATGATTTAATAGAAATCAAATTATCTAACAGTAGGAAGAAAAAAACATGCTGATTAAATTCATTTTTCTGAAAATCATGTTGATTTAAAGTAAACAGTCTTCATACTTAAAATCTTCAAATGCCTTGCTTAATCTGTGTCTGGCATAAGGGAAGAAAAACAATTTTTTTTTTTTACCCTTCTAAGATCTCTTGGCTTGTCTAATAATCAAATTGACACGAGACAGATGTTAACAAAAATTCCAGAAGAAATTAAAATTTTATTCATACATGATTGCAAATCAGAGAATGTAGCCCTTAGTATGAACCAAAGGCACATTCTAAAAAGGAGATAAGGTTTTTTAAAGGCATAAGTTACAAGGAGCTGATGATCAAAGAGATGGGTTGCTTGGGGAAACAAGACCATAAACTTTCATTATTCATTTTCTGATTGGTGGAGGCAACTGGACTTTCAACGGTTGGCTGACTTAATGGTCAAGCAAGTGGGGTTGAAATATGAGAACAATGGGTAATATACAATTAAGCATTTAACAGCGTCTTAGTTTTAGCTCAGGCCTGTAGAACAAGAAGGCTATTTTTTGATCACACAGTTATAGTACAGGGAGTATTACTTATCAGTGATGCAAGAAGTACTATTTATCAAACAGGACTATCAGCACAGGGCAGCTGCTTAAATTACAGGTGGTTTTGGAACCCAAAAGGGCAAACTCATACCTTGTAACTAGCTTCAGAGTTCAAGCTGCAAAAATCCAAATGTTGGACCATAAATTAGGATATTAAAGTTCTTATAAATTCTCACAAGAATTCATAACAGGAGAAAATGACCAAATTTATTACATATGTACACGCAAAGGTTCTGTAAGAATAGGGCACCCAAGGACAAACTGGACAGTCGTGTGGGGTTGAGTAGTTGTTTAGACTTAAAAGAAAAGGTAGGCAATTCACAGGTAGATGAGAAGGAGCAAACACTTGCTGAACAAATTCTTGCTGGGGCCACCGAGAAGCAATGGGACACTGAGGGGAGTATAAAAATCAGAAGTTGCCAGGTTCCTCCCTGGCTACCATATTATGCTGAAGTGATCTCCCTTCCTGGAGTAGGTCTTGCTGTCTGAATCCTTTTAGGCACATAAGGAGGGGCAGTGTCAAAAGACTCTCTTTGAGTCTTTTGTTTCTTAAAAAAAATCAGCTTAAAATAATATCACCAAAGGCATATTTTGAGGTATCCAACTCTGTTTCCCCTCACTAGTATATATACTTTTGCATAGGAAGAATTGAAAATAACGAGAAATTCTATCTAGAAACAATGTAGTTTTCAAGGATTTGCAATATATTGCTTATTGTCCAGTGAAATTGTAATTGCTTGGCCATGTACATAAAATATGTAAGAATGCTTTTTCCAGATAAACACAAATTTGTGCTTTGCTGAATTTTGATAGTTACACTCATGAAACCACTATGAAAATTAAAATATAAACTATTTCTATTACCTTCCAGAATTTCCCGGGTTACCCTTGCAGTCTATCCCATTCTCCACACTTGGTCTTAGGCAACTTTCCATTACTATGGATTAATTAGCATTCTATATAAATAGAACCATATAGTGTGTACTGTTTTGTGTTTGGCTTCTTGAACTCAGCATGATGATCTTGAGATTCATCTATATTCTTGCATATATCAGTAGTTCATTCCTTTTCATTGCTGAGTAGTATTCTGTAGTATGAATGTACCACATTTTGTTTATCTATTCACTTGTTGATGGACATTTTAAGTTTTTGAATATTGCAAATAATGCTGCATTGAACATTCATGTATGAGTCTTCATATGGACATATGTTTTTCTTTATATCAGGTAAATGCCTGGTGAAGAACGGCTAGGCCATATGCTACCCATAAAAATGTTAACTTTAAAAAAAAATTGCCAATTTTCAAAACAGTTGTACAGTTTATGTTCTCACCATCAGCGTGTAAGACTTCCAGGTGTTCTACAGCCTCACCAACACTTGGTAAAATCGATGTTTTTATTTTTGGTCCTCTGATGTGTGTGTAGTGATATCTCATTGCATATTTAATTTGCATTCCCCTGATGATTAATGATATTGTGCAGCTTTTTATGTGCTTCATGGCTATTTGTATATCATTTTTTGTAAATAGCTCTTTTTTGAGTTGTTTTCTTATTAAAATGTAAGAGTTCCTTATATATTCTGGATACAAGTCCTTTATCAGATACATGCATTGCCAATACTTTCTCCCAGTTCGTGGCTTGTCTTCTCGTTTTCTTAGTGACACTTTTAAAACAGTAAAATTTTTTTCATTTTGATAGAGTCCATCATAATTTTTTATAGTATATGATTTTATATCCTGTCTAAGAATTCCTTGGTAATAAAAATTCTCCCCTGTATTTTCTTATAGAATTTTTATAGTTTTAGCTTTTACATTTAGTTTTTTTTATTTTGAATTTAAAATTTTTATATTGAATTTTAAATTTTTAGTATTGTTTATTTTATTTCCAGAAAGGTATCTAGTTCTTCCAGCACCATTTGTTGAAAAGGCTATTGTTTCTTCACTGAATAGACCCATTGTCTTTATCAAAAATTAGCTTACCAAATAAGTAAGGATCTATTTCTATTTTTTACTGTTCCACTGATCTATATGTTTGTCCTTAGGCTATTACTGTCTTTCCTATCTAACTCATAAACATAGTCTATTTCTCCATATATTTTACTTTTTATATAATATTTCTCAGCTATATCTTAGGCATTTTATTGTGGAGGTTTGCATATATTTTGTTAAAGTTATTACTAAGTATTTTATGTTTTTTGATGCTATTGTAAATGAAATTGTTTTTGTAAATTTTATTTTTCTGACATTTTCTGTTAGTAAACAATACAGTTTTTTTCTATATCAACATTGTATCCTGCACCCTACGTAAACTCACTTCTTATATGTAATATTTGGTTTCTAGATTTCTGAGGATATAAATTATGTTGTTACTTGAATATAGAGACAGTTTTACATCTTTCTTTCCCATTGTTTTACCTTTTATCTTCTTGCCTTCATGCAGTGGGTAGGACCTTCAGGACAGCATTGAATAGAAATGATCAGATCATTCATTGTTGCCTTTTTTCAATCAGGGGGCAATAGTTTAATATTTTGCTGTTAAGTATGATGTCGGTTATCAATTTTTAATCAATGGCATATGAGCTTGAGGAAGTTTTCTCTCATTCCTAGTTTGCTGAGGGTTTTTTTTTTTAAATCATGAATTGATATTGTATTTTATTAAATGCTTTTTTTGCATTTAGCGAAATGATATAATTTTTCTCCTTTATTATGTTAATACAATGAATTACACTGATTGGTTTTGGAATACTGAACCAATCCTCATTTGAATATTGAAGTCAAGCACATTGTGATATTATTCTGTGCATTCAGTTCTTAATTCTTTTTATTCTTTTAGTTCTAGAATTTCTGTTTGTTTCTTTATCAAATCTACTCTATTACTTTTTAAAGTTTCCAGATTCATTCCAAGACTTTATTTTCTGGAGCATAGTGATCATACTTGTTTCATAGCCTGTATCCGGTAATTTGTAGCTCTTTGGGTCTCTTTCTGTTGTCTCTCATTCGTACTGGATTTCGTTCATGTTATCTTATCTCCTTATAAGCCTTTTTTCTTTGATTATAGGTAGAACATTATTTTTGAAAAATTATTTGTGTGAAAATATGAGACCTAAGATTGTTTTACATTCCTCCAGCAGTGGGCGATTTTATTAGATTCCACTCAGTCCCTGAGGACACTATTAACATGCCATTAACTATATTAGTGTTTGAAATTTTCTTGACATTTTCTAGGAGAGTTCCCAGAAATTTCCCAGGATGGGTTTACTTTCCATTCACCTTTACTCCTGGCATTCATATCAAACCCATAGGTGGTTGCTTTGGGTCCTAATCCTGTCCTTGTCCTTGCAGGGCCTAGATTCTTTCTTATGATTCCCTCCAGCCCCAAGAGCCTGTAAAAATCACTGCTTGCCTCTCAGTTGCCTTTGCTGGATAGGTATATGCCCTAGGGAAAAAGGAGTTTCAAATGCTAGACTCACCACGGTAGTTCCTCACCATTTAGTTAAATTTAACACTTTCAAGCTGACTTTTAAAAAATACCTTTTATTTAGCTTTTTCAGTTGTCTTTGGTGGGAGATTTGGTTTGAATTACCCAAAGTAGCCCTGATGTTGCCCCCTCAATTCTTTTAAAAATAACCCCTTGTTGATAGTCATACTATGAATTCCATATCCGTTTCCCAGATCATGTACTTGGACCTGCTGTTAAGGAGAGAGGAGTTATTTCCCAAACATAGTTCTCTGGTTTGCTTGCACATTTGCTGCAGTCTGTCTCTCATCTGTGGGCATTTTTTAAATTCAAGGTTGAATCATATACCAGTCCATCCTATCCTACACACTTCAGGAAGTACATACCAAGCTCCTTGAGAAGTCATCTTAAACTATCTCTAGGCTTGAGAGGACCTTCAAGTCTAGAGTACTACCTGCCTCATGGTTGTTACCCACAGTACATCAGTAACTCTTTCTAAAGAAATTTTCTCAACTCCAACTTCCTAGCCTCTTCAGCTTTAACCCTTTGATCCTTTCAAAGATGAGTGACTAAGGGTTATAAAAACTGGTTTTCAGGAACTCTCTTTATAAACATTTAGAATTTAGGTAATTGGCACAGATTGCCTTGGATGCTGAAGTTGAAATATTTTAGCATACTATTACGTATTTCACAAATGTTTTTCATTTGTCATTTGCCTTTTGATTTTCTATGGTTTTGTTTTGATGTACCAGTGTTAAATTTTAATATAATTAAATCATTTTATGTTTTCTGACAGTTTTTTTTAACACATTTTATACTTCTGAGGTTGTTTAAATATTTATATTTTCTTGTGCTACTTTTATGAATTCCTTTTCTACATTTAAATATTTGATTACCTGGCATTTGGCAAGTTAGGAAATCTAACTTTTTTCCCTATATGGTAAGTAACCAAATACTTTTATAGATTTATTTTTTTCTAGTCTCTATAAGAAGATACTTATATTCTATTCCACTGATCTGTCTGACCATTCTGCTAATGACAATGGAATAGATTAATTGAAGCCAAAAATAAGTGTATTTGTCTAAGTATTTACTTAAATCCTGATGATGTAATTCTTTGTTAGATGATTGCTTTTGAATTAAATAGACATATTGAAGATGTTTCTATGAAATTATACTTAAATTGGAATTTTAAAAATCAAATCACAGCTTCTCTTTGATTTACAGTGTAATTTTTGGTTGTTCAGTTACAGTCAGTGAAGGTATTTGTGTGGGAAGGTCCCCGTTTTCATGATTCGGTCAAAGGCAGATTTAAGGCTATAAACGGAATACATTTGAGGTAGTGCCAGTGTAGGTCTGAATTTTACCTGCTCCTAGTCAAAGATTCTAGCATCTGTGACATTCTCATGGTGAAATTCAAAGCTAAGAACTAACTGGCTATGCTAACAAGACTGAATGTTTTAGACATCAGGCACATTGTTGCTTACAGGGGGCAGGACTTCTGGTCTGGGATCCTGCAAATGAGGCTAAATATTTGAGCAGTTGCATGATTACAGGGCAATCAAGGGGAAGGTGTGGTTATCTTTGAGTCATACTAGGATCTCCTTCTTCTGAAGCAAAATTCACCTTGCCATGAATAAGAGTGGATGCTTAACTTTGGAGAATGATCTGAACTGATTGTGTTTTCCTGTTTCTAGGAGTGGATATAGAGAAAGAAGTTTGTATAGTATTATTGTAGAAGTTTCTTTTTTTCCCCTCAAATTATATAAGAAATTAGTTTATAAATACTTGAAAACATTTTTACTATGTTACTGTTTATTATATTACCTACTTTTTCCTAAAATAATTTGAGATGTTTATAAAAATGTATACATTATAATGTTTCATTTTGTAAGATAATGATATCAGGGCAGAAAAAATATAAGGGCCAGATAGAAAGATAAAGTCAAGGTGGGAGTGTGGGGGTGGGGTGGGGAATACATAGAAATGGGAACTCCTTTTATTTTTTCATAATTGTAAAGTCACTGCACAATGGACTCTGAATTTTCTTGGGCATAGAAAAAGAGGTGAACAATGAATCACAAAATTTTCATTGTTTAGAAAAGAAAACTAAGCCAGTTGCTCAGTGAAAAGGCTTTTCATAGAAGTATATTCTTTGCATGAGAGATACTTCTGCAGAGGTTTGTTTGTTTGCTTGTTTGTTTGTTTTAGAGGGAGGGTGGTACTGCTGTTACTGTCTGTGTTATTTTTATTGATGCTATTTAGGGTTTATGCTTTTTAAATAAATTGTATCTTATATGTGATGAATACATCCATCAGCCAATTTCCAAGACATTGTCTCTAATCCATAATGTTAATCAATTATTTAATAAGTGCTTCTATGTGCCCAATATTGATTGATATTAAGAGATAAAAGATCACACCCGTTATCTTACTTCTTTTTGAAATAAATCTAGGTAAGCAAATAATGATATAGGTACCATGCAATAAACATATGGTGATGATTGTGATGATGATGATCATGATGATGGTTATTATGGCAAAAGTATGAAGGTAGTATTCAAATGAGTAAAGTTGGGGAACGTGGTTGTAGATGATAGTGATGCTAATGAAAAGACTTGGCAAGGGGTGACATAATCATCAAGTGATTTAGAAAGATCACTTTGGTTGCCACTTGGAGAATGAGTTAGCAGTGGGGAAAGATGGAAGATTGACAAATAATAAAGGCTTGTATTAAGGCAGAGACATTGTGGAGAAAGCCCAGTTCTTAGAACGATATAACGTGATTTGAGAAGGTAGGAGGACCTGATGAAAGATTTCAGGTTCCTAGTTTAGGTGACTAGACCCTTGGATATAACTAACCAGAACAGGAATATAAGAAGAGAAGCAAACAAGCTTTGAGGAAAAAGAGTAATTCAACCTTAGATGTGTTGTTTACATTTTGAGGTGTCTGTAGGTCATAATAAAAATGTCTAGTAGGCAGTTAGATTCATGGTACTGGAGCTCAGTGTGAGTAATTGATGCATGAGATATGTAGAAAGCTAAATATTTCTATACAAGAGATATAGAGACATAAGATATGTAGAAAACAAAATGTGAATGGATGAAACAATCTAATCAAAAGGCAGAGATGGTCAGACTATATAAAAAAGAGATCCAACTATATGCTGTTTATAAGAGACACATTATACATTTAAAGATGTGATATAAAGGGATGAAAAAGATAGATCATGCAAATCACAACCATAAGAAAGCTGTAGCGGCTTTAGTAATATCAGAAAACAGACATTGAAACAAAAAAATTGCTAAAGAGAAAAAAGAGACATTTATAATGATAAAAGGGCTCATCAGGAATATATAACAATTAGAAATATATACACAGCATAGCTTCAAATACTTAAAATAAGACCTGAAAGAATTGAAATAAGAAATAAGCAATTTAACAATAATAGTTCGAGACTTAAAAACTCCACTTTCAATAATAGAATTGCTAGGAAGAATATCAATAAGGAAATAGAAGAATTGAACATTTGCACAAACTAGACTTAATAGACATCTAAAGAAAGATCAGTCTTCCCAACAAAAGCAAAATGCACATTCTTCTCAAGTACACATGTAAAATTCTCCAGGATACACCATATGTTTGGCCATATACCTTTGAAGGGTCTGAAATAATACAACGTATGTTCTTTAACCACAATGAAATGAAACAAAATGATATAGACACAAACCCTACAACAAAATACTAGGAAACCAAGTCCAGTAACATATAAAAAGAATTACACACTGTGGCCAAGTAGGATTTACCAGGAATGCAAGGTTGCTTAACATCAGAACAGTAAATTAAATCTGTTATTTTAATACACTATGTGAATAGAATGAAGATAACAGCTACATGATCATCTCAATAGAAGCAGAAAAGCAATTGACAAAATATAATACCCCTTCATGATAAAAACACTAAACTAGGCATAGAAGAGAGCCTCCTCAACCTGAAAAAAGGTGTCTACAGAAAACCCTCAGTTAATATACTACTTAGTGTTCAAAGACTGAATGGTTTTTCCTAAGATAAGGAACAAGCCAAGGATATCTGCTCTCACCACTTATATTCTAATAGCCAGGGCAAGTAGAAAATAAAAAGAAATATTGGCATCCATTTTGGAAAGGAAGAATTAAAATTCTATCTATTTATAGATGACATGCTTTTGTGTGTAAAATATCCTAAGGAATTCACTAAAAACTTTTTAATTCTCTTAGTAGAACTAACAGATGAGTTTACCAAGGTGGTAGGATAGAAGACCAATATACAAAATTCAGCTGTATTTCTATAAACCTGCATTGAATAATCTGAAAATGAAGTTAAGATAACAATTCCATTTACAAAAGCATCAAAATAATAAATATTTGAAAAGAAGTTTAACAAAAATACAAAATTAGAATATTATAACTACAAACCATGTTGAAAAAATTAAAGATCTAAATGAGTGGAAAGACATCCCATGTCATTGGAAGACAACATTGTTAAGGTAGCAATACTCCCCAAATTGATCTACAGATTCATTGTAATCTCTATCAAAATTACAGCTAGCAAAAATTAACAAGCTTATCCTAAAATTCACATGTAAAGTCAGGGGACCCAGAATAGCCAAAAGGATCTTGAAGAACAAAGTTGCAGGACTATACTTCCTGATTTAAAATTTTACTACAAAGCTACATTAAACAAGATGGTGTGGTCCTGACATGAACATAGACTTATAGATCAGTGAAATAGATTTGAGAGTCCAGAAATAAACTGTCACATTTATATCAATTGGTGATTGACAAAGTTGTCAAAATAAATCAGTGGAGAAAGAATACTTGTTTCAGCAAATGTCACTGTGAGAACTGGATATCCACCTGCAAAAGAGTGAAGTTGAACTCCTTTACATCATATACTAAAATGAACTCAAAATGGATTAAAAGCACAATATAAAAACTAAAAAATTTCAGAAAATAACACAGAGCAAAGCTTTATGACCTTGGACTAGGCAACGGTTTTGTAGATATGTCTGTCATTAAAAACACACGAAACAAAGAAAAAATAGATTTATTTGACTTCTCAAAATTAAAAATTTTTGTGCTTCAGAGGATACCATCAAGAACACTCAAAGACAACCCACCAAATAAGAAAATATTTTCAAGTTATGTGTCTAATACAGAATTTATTTCTAGAGTATATAAAGAACTCCAACCATTCAATAATATAAAGACAAATAACCCAATTAAAAATGGACCAAATATCTAAATAGAGATTTTTTAATAGGAGATATGCAAATAGCGAGTAAGAACATGAAAAGATGCTCAATAGCATCAGCCATCAAGGCAATGCAAATCAAAATCACAGTGAGATACAATTTCACACCAACTGGAATGGCTATAATAAAAAACACATAATAACGAGTATTGACAGACATGTACTGAAATTGGAGCCCTCAGTCTCTGGGAGTGGGAGTGCTGCACAGTCTCTTTGAAAAATTTTGGCAGTTCCTCAAAATGTTAAACATAGAATTAACCATATGACCCAGTAATTCCACTTCTACATATATCCCCGAGAGAACTAAAAATATATGCCTGTATAAAAATTTTATATGATTGCTCATAGCAGCATTATTCATAAATAGCCAAAAAGTAGAAGCAATCCAAATGCCCATCAACTAGTGAGTGGATAATAAAATGTCGTATACAATGGAATATTGTTCAGCAATATGAAGAAATAAAATACTGATAGAACATGGATGAACCTTGAAAACATTATGTTAAGTCATAGAACCCCATCTCAGAAGACTGTGTATTGTATGGTTCCATTTATATGGAACATCCAGAATAGACAAATTTATAGAGACAGAAAGTAGGTTAGTGATTGCTTACCTCTAAGAGAAATGTGAGGGATGGGGAGTGACTGCTAAAGAATATGGGGCTTATATTTGGGAATGTAAAAGTGTTCTAAAATTGACTATGGTGATGGGTTTGCATAACTCTGTCAAGATACTTAAAGGCCTCTGAATTGTACACTTTAAATGAGTGAGTTGTTTGGTATATGAATTATGTCAGTAATGCTGTTATAAGAGAAAAGAAATACAGGAGCTCATGCCCTACATTTGTAGAATATGTATTTACAAAATGTTGTTTCTAACATCTCATGGGCTTTCATAGCAATCCTGCAAAAAGATTGGTATTGCCAGACAAAGTTGCAGAATATTAGGCCAAAAAATTTTTAAAATGATTTGCCTAAGATAAGATAATCACTGGTTTGTGGTGGAGCCAGGAGAGCCTAGCTCCTACCCGTAAGGGCAAGTCCAGTGTTATTTCCACCGCACTAATTTTTGTCTGCTCACTCCTTAGTTACTTTGCCTCAAGTGCCTTATTTAGGGAATTATGAATAAGTTTGATTTTGTGCCAGACATTGTTCTGAGACCTTCAAGTATATTAACTAATTGAATCCCTATAACAACACACTGAAGAAGATGCTACTTTGAGCCCATTTGCAGATTAGGAAATGAGAATCTGGGATATTAACTTTCCTAGATCACACAGCTACTTACTGCAAGTGGCAAAGCTAGGATTTGAATTGGGGAGTTTGGCTCCAGGCTCTATTGCTTTTAAACCTCTGTACTCTGCAGAGAGCTTCTCTTCTTTGAATGCTTATGTCTTGGATCTCAATGTCAATTGTAAAAGGAGATGAAAAGAGCCTGCTCTATTTGTGTAGTTGTGTTGAGATCTGACACTGCAGCCCTACCTTAATGGCCTGGGGGTTCTGGACTCCCAAACACTAGAGCCAAAGGTGAGTGGTATTGGGAATTAATGACTTCTAGACCTGAAGCTCAGCCCTGGAGCCGTGTTTGCTCAGCAGTAACTCAACAAATCCTTTATCTATTAGGTGACATTGGGTGGGGAGTAGACAGGGGGAGAAGGAGCTGCGGTGTTTGTATGTGTGTGTTCAGTCATGAAAGCTGTGCCTGGAAACACAACATCACTGAAGAAGGAGACTCAACAAGAACTGTGAGGCTTGAGAAGTCTCTCACAGTGCGTGCATGCGCGTGCGCGCGCGCACACACACACATACACACACACATTGTGCTGATGGAAATACCACAATCCTTATAGTGTCTTGCTGCTCACATGGCCACAGAGTTGTATGTTATTTTAAACTCTTGGCCCCTGGGTTCTGCGTCAATGGGCAGCCACAGCTAGTTCCTGGACTTGTCTTTCTGGTTGGTTGTTTAGAGAAGGCTTACAGGTGTAATAGTCCTTCTCTTGTG
The DNA here is from genome assembly GCA_028627145.1 of Eidolon dupreanum. Taxonomy (NCBI): domain Eukaryota; kingdom Metazoa; phylum Chordata; class Mammalia; order Chiroptera; family Pteropodidae; genus Eidolon; species Eidolon dupreanum. The sequence continues at coordinate 130,451,764 of CM053509.1, read as the reverse complement.
ACTTTTAGTTTCTATTATCAACTCTACATATCAAGTGTAATTAAGAGTTCTCACCAGGTCACACAGGCTGCCTTCTCCATGTGTGTGCACCTGCCTATCTTGGGGGAGGTCCAATCACTCTTGTGTTTGCTTTGTGGACAAGGGCCAAGATGTTTGGTTTCACGATATGCTGGAACACTCGAAGAGTTAAACAAGTAGCACTAGGGTTGGAATGGAGGGCTAAGCAGTTCGTTTCCTGGTGCAGAACTGTGCTGATCTACCCTGAGAGTGGTCATATTTACTGCCCACGTGGTGGTTAAATCAGGGATTGTGCACTTTTTTATTCAAGGGACAGTGTGTAGCCCCCGTGAGGGTTAATAATGGCTGTGCCTTTAATGACATTCTTTTAGAGACAAGCTTGAGTTTCTTTATATGTGGAGATACTCCAGTTGAGCCTTCCTTTAATATACCTGGGCATATCTTCTCCTTTATGTCTTATTTACTCTTTATTTTGAATACAACTTAAATCTGAATTGTGAGTTTATTTTGGAAAATAGAGTTTATAAATGCTTCTGTGCTGAAAATTGAAGAGTAGCTTAGAAACGTTGGTAGGGGAAAAGGACTGTTGTTTTATGATAATTTTAGTGTGTTCTGGTTTATACTGTTTAGTAACTGCATCTTCTACCACTCCCCTGAACCCACTTTCTCTCTTGTAATTAGCTATTAGCTAAGATAAAGAGTGTAAGAGAAAAAGTGAGAGGTAATAAGGCTAGTTTAATAGGTCTTATTATGCCATTATAAGAGCTGCAGCTCTTAATTCTGAAAGAGGACAATTGATATTGGAGATTGTTGAGCAGACACTTAAAAAATATAATTGCAATACCATTCTCATATCCCACAAAATTAATAATTCATTAATATCATCACATACCTAACCAATATTCATACTTCTAATTATCCCATAAGTGTCCTATTTTCAGTTTTCTTAAAAACCAGGTTCCATATAAGGGACATAGTTTTCTTGCAATCACTATTAAATCAACTTTGAATTAAGTTCTGAAGTGTCTTAGATTGGTGTCTCATTTTCATCTGGTCACTGGTAACATTGTAGCCCTATGGTGGATAAGTGTCAACATTTTGTATAAGATACACTTTGATTATCACATTTTTTAGGGAGTATATTCAGTGCTTAATTTTTTATTAAATATGCACTTGCATTTTTTTTTAGCTCAATGCTGCTGAAAGGATTTACTGAAAAAATAACAATAATGTCATTAAACAATAAAGTAAATAAGTAGTTGTAGATTTATACCATGTAGTAAATGACAAGACCTCTGTGACAAGGTCTTCTATTCTACTAATCTGCTAAAACTAATCTGCTCATAGACTTGTGCTTAATCTCTATTGCCTGCATATTTTTTATGTTCCCCTGATGTATAATTCCCATGCTCTCCACTGACCTCATTGATTTGGCTGCTTGTGTTCTTTGTGCATCTTATAGGTCATGATGGTGTTCATGGCAGAATTGGCTGGTATGCCAAGAGGCTGGCTATAACAGTAGCTTCCAATACTTTTCCTACCATTCTCTGAAGCCAGGGTTTTGTTTGTTTGTTTGTTTGTTTGTTTGTTTGTTTTTTTAAACAGCAAGTGTCCTGTGTGGTACATTTGAGAGGGAGGCATTAGTTTGGGAAAAGAGCGATGGGTTATTTCAAATGTAACCACATGTTAAGTGAAAACTCTGCTTATCGCCCATGCATGTTCCACATTACTAGATAAGACCATGACAGGAGCTGGAAGTACATAGTGGAGATCTCACAAATCCATTCTGGCTTTTTGTAATTAAAATTATAATAATACTTCATAAAAAATGAAAAATCCAGGGCACATGCTAGATCAGATAGGATGCTATGGGGATTATAGGCACAAGCCAGAATCATCTCATGCAAACCAGGAAGGTTCTGGAGAAATGGATGCATGATTATCCCACTATTAGGCAGTTAGGTAGAGACTGTCATGCAGGAAGTTAGGTAAATGAGCCTGGAGTTTGTAGGGGGTGTCTGTTTTGGAACACATTTGTGAGTCTACATGTTTGGGAATCCTTAGTGTATACATCATGAATAAAGCCATGAGGTTGGAAGGAGTCACAATGGGAGTGAGTGTAACCAAGGAAGAGGAGAGGCCCAGGGTCTATGCCCTGAGCACTCCATCACAGGGAAGGGGGAGAAGATGTGGAAGCAACAATAGAGACTGAAAGTTGAAACTCAAATCACAGAATGTCACTTACAGGTTGCAAAGAAATGCTTGAATTTCAGAGAAACATAATACAGGTTCTCCTACTCCCTGAAAGCAGAGTGTTTCTATGAAACCTTTTGTAAGCTGAAATGGCATAAAGTGAAGAAACAATTACCTTAGGACATGTCTTGCTAATGACACACAAAATAAATCAAGATAAAGAATTGATGCTCAGACACAGTTCGAGGTTATGGTGGTTTGATGCTGAGATGCTGAGTGTAGTTCTTGTAGCCACTCTCGCTGCTGCCCAGGGCGTGCTCTGTTTCTATAATGGCTGGCTGCAAACTAAATGTTGAATGCTATTTTTGCTTTTGGCCTTTTTTTCATAAAAGTGAAAATCCTCCTAGAATTTTTTTTTCAGTTAGGGAAAACAGGTGCTAATGCAGGTCTTTCATAAAAGCAAAGTGGTTTAAAGTGAACTTTGAAAAGTAGGAGATAACTATAGCCACTGAGTGTTCCTGAAGAAGAGGTTGGACCCAAATATGCCTACAGTCCTGGGCAAAGAACACAAACCCCTGATTCAGGTCAGTATAAAACCAGAGGGAGGAGTGAAGAGTTGCCAAACAGGAGAAGACAGGCCTCCTGTCTTAGAAATTAAAGAGAAATTAAAAAGAAATTCTTTTCACAATTTTATGAGGCAAGGGAATTATGACTGTGGACCAGATATGGCCCATGGGCCATAAGTTTGTAATACTTGCTATATATTAACTTTTCAGAAGATATTCTTGTGTTTCCAGGCAGGTTAAATGCAGCCCAGGGACATATAATTAAGTGGCAAATCCTTGGATGGAAACTCAAGTCAGTGGACTGCAGAGCTGGTGTTCTGTTCACTGCATCAAACCATTGTCCTGGAATTTCTGAAACCAAATCTTGCTAGAAGTTGGCTGGCTGATCAATCTCAGCATCAAGCTGGCTCTGTCTGTATGTCTGTTGAAGTAAATGTAAAAAGTAGAGAAAATTATTTTGTTTGTTCCAGAATACTCTCATTGATACTTTAAAATACTTCTATCCTCATCCCATATCCAAGTTCCAAAAGGAAGTTGGAGGCACTTTTTTTTTTTGATATTTTTCTCTGTAAGAAGTCTCATATCTTTGAAGTCTGAAGGAAATGTATAGAACTTTGGGACACAGATAGAAGAGGATCACAGAAACACACAGAAATCTTAAGGGCCTTAAAGAGTGTGAATGGACCCCTTAACATGACTTGCGGGGGATTGAATGACCCCCATATGTCAACCATTGTTCTTGTAGTCAATGACTCGGCTCTCTTTCCTTTTTGGTTTACCTCTGGATTCAGGCTGGCTATTTACAATAGGTGGTGTGAGTGTTTCTTCTTGACTGTGCCTCTTGTTTTTCCTATGGAACCCACAAGGGGTAATGGTTAGAATGTTCACTTGGAGTTAGCAGGCTGGTGTGTGGGGTGAGACTTAGCCACATGCTATCTATGTGGCCTTGGAGCAAGTCACCTAGACTTTCTGGGCTTTGTTTTTTTTTTTTTACTTTCAAAACTCTCAAACAGAGGTAAAAACACCTTACTCCCATTATTACCTTAGCTGCTTGAGAACATACGATTAAGTATTTGTGATTTCATCTGTGTGAGAACACATTATTAACTCTATGAGTGTAAGGATTCTTATTTTAAAAGCAAGCAAGGGGAAAGGGATGTGCTGGTGTGGAGATAGGAAAAGGTTGGCTTTAAAAAAATTGGATTGAGAAAAAGGAAATTGCCATTGAGGAGAAAGAGGGATGGCCAACTTAGATCAAGAATTTATAGAAATCATGCTCCAACTTTTTGTGCTTTAAAAATTCTGAATTTATAGTGTTTCAAAGGTAATCATGTGTACCTGGGGAGTGAGAACACAATGTGAGGGCAGGGAAAGGGAAGAGATCGGCTTTCTGCCCAGCTCTGAGTTTTCTCACAGTGACTCTAAAGCAGAGAGAGAGAGATCAGTGTCTGGAATTCCTGGTCCATCTGAAATTAAATGACTGGAAAATATGACTGCAGATGGTACTTCCAGTGCTGAGGAGAAAGGGCCCTAGAAAGGTTTAAACTTTTAAATGGGATATGATAGGCAAATGAATAAGGCAAGGAGGTCCAGGGAGGGTGTCACTCAGTCAATTTGCAGAAGACAGTGTAGTTCACAGGGCTTTCCACATTCCATTTTTTCTTTCTTCCTAACCGTGACAGTATGCAAACAAGGCAGATGTTATTGTTCTTGTTTTAAAACTAAGGCATCTGAGGCCATATTGACTGAGAGCTAGTAAGTGGCAGAATATAGACTTGAACATGGGTCTGTCATCCACGAAGTCATTCAGGGTCCATATTTGCTGAAGCCCAGAGAGGTTAGGCAACTCCTAAAAGGTCACACAGCAGTAAATGAAAAAGCCAGGGCTTTAATCCAGGCATTCAGACTCTATATCTTACGCATTCTCCACTAATCCACACAGCCTCCCTAAGAGGCAGTGGAAAGGTCATATGATAGCTGCTGGGCACTCAGCATGTGCCAGGGCAGCACCCCAGCCTCAATGAGATGGCATTCCATGGCACTGGGTGACACACCTGGGCCAGCTATACCTGCCTGACAATATACCCTAAAGAAGAGGTGGTGGTGGTGGTGGGGGGTGCTAAAAATGATTTATCTCACCTCCACGAGGTAGCTAGAGTGATCTTTATAAAAATTCAAGTGTGATTCTTGCTTAAAACCATTGGGTTCAAACCCTAACTGTGGCCTGCAAGGGCCTCACAGTTTGACCCTTGCCTACCTTGCCACTTCATCTTGGGTCACTTCTCCCTCACTGTCTAAATGCCAGTCACTTCAGCCTTTATTTATTTTCTCTGTACCAAGCTTTTTCCTGCCTCAGAACATCTCTCAGATGCCACTCGCCTCCTTTGCTGTGAGAATTCTTATCCTCCTTCACATCTCAGGGTAAATGTCTCTTCCAGGGGAAGCCTTTCCTAACTCTCTGATGTCACCCTGTACGATTGTGACTTATAAGAAATATGTATTTGGTCATTCAGATTGTTTTTTTTATTATTATTTTAACTGTCAGTGAAGTAAGTCCGGATCTCAGACTGCTGTGTCCTGGAGGATGACTGGCTGGTGGCTCTGGCTTGTCACCAGCCTTGCTCTCTCACTCTGCACTGCTGCTGCCATGCTGGCCAGGCTGTGACAGACCATGGGTTGGAGGAACTTTTCCAGCACTGCGGGGACGTTCTTCAGGTATTAGTGCAGGCTACATTCTACTTACCATTCTCCTAACTCCCTATAAAGCAAGAAGTGAAAATTATATAAAAAGATATGCTTTATAAAGTCTTATTCTCACCCACGTTATATTAGTTTGCTGGGGTTGTTGTAACCAAGTACTACAAAGTATCGCCGTGATCCCTGCCTTCATCTTCACAAGGTGTTCTTTCAGTGTGCATGTCTCTGTGTCAAAATTTCTTCTTTTTATAAGGACAGCAGTCCCATTGGATTAGGGGCCTACCGTATACTATTTTAATCGCATGTTAACTAATTATATCTGTAATGAACCTATTCCCAAATAAAGTCATATTCTGAGTATGGGACTTCAAAATATGTAGTTTTGGGAGTCATGCTTCAACCCATAACACATGAGAGTTTAATGTCTGATTGGACATTCATGAAGGTAAAGAACACTGTAATTATCTGAGCAGAGAACTTAAAAGAAATTTATGTATACACTAAAAGTAATTTTTGCACAGTTTTAATAGACACTGAATTTCTCAAAAATTCAATACCAGGTTTGTTGAAAAAAGAATGTGCTTTGCTTTTGGAAATTTACCAAGAGTTGTTCATGTCTTTAGAAAATCATGTCATAAACAGCAACACTGTGCATAATTTTTGGATCACCAAGCACTGTTCATTTATAGAAATATGTCAGGTCTCTGCCACTGTAAAAATAATCTGGAATATGCTTTTTATTTTGTTGTAGTTTTCTTCTTTTGATGTGGAAAGAAGGGATTGTAAAACAGTCTAAGCCAGATTTATAGATATTTCCTTCCAAAATATTATGGGAAATAGATACACATATATATGTATATATGACGGTATGATATATATATATATATATATATATATATATATATATATATAGACACACAAGTTACATATTTATGGCACTTGGGAGCTTAATGATTTTGTAAAAAACCTTGAAGATTCTACAATTACCTTTCAAAATTCCTCTTAAGAGTGTTAATTTTTTGTTAGTCTCACTTCATTTTTACCCTATTGCTGGGAGTGCTGTCTTTTCTGCATAATCTTGTCCCCAAGTTTTTAAAAGGCCAACATTTTAGTTGTGTCTTCATTAAGGGTTTTTAATGATGGAAAATATTTTTGGGACTTTGAATACAGTGACATTTTTAAACACTGGCATGTCTAGTGCCTTGTTTAGCATGTGCACCCATGCACATATTTAGTTTGAAAATGTCAGTCTGACAGAAGCTATCAAAAAAGTTTTGAATATTCGATGAGAGTTTCCAACCTTCATCTGAGTTCAGAGATTAACAATACCAATTCAGGAGGACAGAGGATGTCTGCTTTTTGTTGACATTCATGGATCAATTGGTGTGCAAATATTGGATTCTTTCCGGCTATAACAATAGGCAAATAGCAGCAAATCTACTCTCCAGGATGACAAAATTATGAAATTCTCAAGAGGTGTGTGTGTGTGTGTGTGTGTGTGTGTGTGTGTGTGTGTGTTTAGAATTCTTTTTATCCAAGGAAACAGCATATAATAGTGGCTCAGTAAAAATGTAATTAAGGATCTCTAACACTTTTCAGAGCTGGAAGGACCCTTAGTGATTATCTAGGGTATTCTATCTGTTTGTCATCCTTCCTTTTTAAAACTGATGATGTTAAGGCCCACAGAGATTAACTGAATTGCTGATGATCGCTTATATACTTGGCCTATTTTCAGGGATCTTATAAAAAACCGGTTATCTTGCATTTTTATGTGGATGTGTTTGAGAACTTCACCTGTGAGCCACCACATAGCTCCCGGAGGAGTGTCACCTTCAAGAAGTCTCCTTTTTGCTTTTCTAGCACTTTATTTGTCCACTTCAAATGTCATGTGTTATTAAACTTTAAGGCAGAGCATTCTTTTTAGCTCCTTTATAAATTGTCTTTCCATGAGGACCAATGAAATAAATTTCTCAAAAAACTAAGGGATATTTGTTATTCTTCTGAGTAACTTGTTTTTGTTTCTTTATGGAAGGAATGATTATGTTTTCTTCTTTATCTTGGTTGCTAGGAAATCCAGACTCAGGTTTGTGAAATTAAACATATTGATAGGATGGAGGATGACTTGTATTGTGTAAACTAACTTAAACTTTGGCCTCATTTTGATTTTTCTCTGCCTCTTTTTACTGTCTATTTTCTTTTCTCCCTTTCTTGTTTTTATCTTATTGAACTATGAGTGTTTTCAAGTTCATGAGATCCTTTTTAGTATTATGCTTAACAATCTGCAAACCTATTATTTATTGCACATTCAAAGTATGAGAGGTACTGTCAATAGACCAACCTGAGAAGTTGTGGTGAGACAGATTTAAAAGATGGAGAATCCAATTTGCTATCTTTTTAATATTGGAGAAAACTTTGGAGTCTTACCAGGTAGGAAGAATATAAGAATGCAGAGTTATCTCAAGTTCTAAGGTCTTTTGAGCTAAACAGGAAAATAAATTATAGTATTTAATATATATTTAAGAATAGTGCATAACTTAAAAATATAGTATGTTAAGAGTAAATTAATCTCAAGTGGTATAGTAAACCTGGATGGCAATTATAGGCTCAAATCTGACTTAAAATTATGCCATGGTATGACTGAACCCTAGAGATGTGGAATGTTTGATTATCTCCTCCTATAAATATTATAGTCCATGTTAAAGATATAAATAAGGCTATGTCTCACCTGTATTTTGAGCAAGAATTCAGTCTGCATTCCAGATGGTCATCCTGGTTCTTAGAGATTTTTAGCAAAGTAAAAGGCAGGTCCAAAGATTACTTGAAAAAGTAGACTCAAAATTGTTTGAGATGATCCAAATTATTTTCTTTATGAGCTTATAGAAATTAAGACTAGAATGATGGTGAGAATCAAATCCATGATATTAATATTTTGTGTAAATATCTGTATATATTTATGTTTTATTTATAAAATTTAAGATTGGGCTTATTAAAATAACAGATTGTCCTTGTGATTCTAATTTAAAGTATATAATTGAATAAATGATTTATATGTGTAAGCTAGGATTTGCATCCTTGTCACTATGCGTTTTTTCTCTGTAGTGAATACTATAAGAAAGTGACTGATTAGTGTAACTTGATTACTCACCAGTAAACAGATTAATGCTTAGTTTCAGGGTGTTGTTTCCTTTTGTGCACCAGCTGTCTCATTTTTCCTGGATGTACTGTGCACTTTCGCACCTGTGTGTGTTTCTTCATGCTGTTCCAGATGCCCGCTACCAGTCCTATCTTTGCGTGGAAAAACTCCATCCATCCTTTGAGGCACAGTAGAAATGTCCCCTTGGTTGACATCTTCCCCCTCCTCCTCCACAAGCAGGATGTCCTGCAGCCTCTATGGTGTTTCGAGGTCCCTGCCTTGAAATGAATATGTGTGACTGTCATATACAGGACCACACATCCATAAAGGCACAGATCATGACTTGGGCACACTGTCTGGGTCATAAGTCACTTAATAAATATTAAATTGAGCTAAACTAATGAATTAAATTGGCATTATATGTGCTGACTGGCTAGCTAGCAGGTGATTCTTTCTTGGTCAACTCTTATTTAGGATCCCATAAAACCATAAGAATTTAAATGTGACCTAGTTCTATTTCATATTTTTGTGTTAGAGAATTTAATTTGGAGAAAGACTTCCACAGGATAAAACAGCATGAAAGCCACTGATTCTGGATAAACCCTTTATTTTTAGATGAGTAAACTGAAGGTTTTTTAGAATAAAAATCTAAATATCTGATTTCTCTTGAAAAATTAAAAGACTTGGCAACACAGATTCCCATTCTTGAAAAGTGTCAATCTGCTGGAAACCTTCCCCAGTTTGCCACAGTCCTCACCACTCCTTGTAGTTCTCTTGATACAGAAATTAAGCATCAAGAACAGCACTAAAACCCCAAAATGATGACTCTGGTATATCGTGGTAATACACCTGGCCTGTTTCCCTTTTTTATGTTATTTGCCTATTACTGAAGGCAATTGAACTTGATGCTCCAGCTTTGCAATAGATGTGCTTCTATCAAGTATTGTGGGAAATATATTGTTTACAAATCAGATTCCATCTGAAATGCATGTAGTTGCTAGTCAGAGAAATCAACTATAATGGTAAACTAATTATTGTGTAGATCAAATTAGCACTTGATTATACTTTTAGTACTTTAACAGGAGCTACATCTTAGCTTGGCCTCTAATTCTTCAAACTCAACTTGTCTATTAAAATTCTATGAAATCGTTTTTCTTTTATTATTGTGACATTTACTTTTACATAGAGGAAGTCTGGGTTCAGTGTGACTGTTCTTGCTTTTCAAGTAATCTGTTTGGCTTTCTTTTCCTGCATGGATAAGATCATATTGCTTATACAATTTTTATCATGAAAACAAAGCTGTTGCCAAGACAAGTTAAAGACTAAGTAATATTAATTTTTGTTAGGCACATGGTGAATGTATTAGAGCTATAGATTCAGACTTTTTTCATCTTAAAAGTTTTTCTTTTCGTATATAGTTTTAAAAAGTAGTTTTATCGACATATAAATTTCATATAAAATTTGTTCATGCAAAATGTACAGTTTAAAAATTTTTGGTTTCAGAACAATTCCATCATTCCAGAAAGTTCCTCTGTGATCATTAACAGTTAATCCTTGCCCTGACCCCCAAGCCCTAGTCAAGCCTGAGCCAGGAATATACTTGCCCCATTTAGTACCTCAACCTGGGGCAGGTATTGGCCCTCTCTGTTCACTCATCACAAAGATATCACTTCTACCAACAAAGCCATTGGGCATGGGTGTCACCACCACTCCAAGTGAGTGAACCTCCTTCATTGGAAGCACAGCCTGCCCCCTGCCCTGGCAGAACCCCTGGCTTATTGAGCTGAATAGGGTGGGGGAGTGATTGGAACAGCCCTAAGCAAGACCAGTTCAGATTCTCACTGTTCTTAATTGAAGTTCAGCTGTTTCACCACAAATGCCTTACAGATTATTGTTTATAGTTGACTTTGGGGAGAGGATTTGCTGAGTTCCTCACTCCACGGTAGCTAGAAATCTCACCTTTTTATGTACATTTGACTTCTATTTTCAATTTTTTCCTATTTATTTATTCGTTTGTTTGTTTATTTACTTATTTATTTCCTATCAACTATGTCAATGGCCAACCCAACAGAGATTGGGTGTCTGGGCTCTGTAATCTATTGTTATCTCTTTTTATCTTATTGTCTTCTTTTGTTTCCTTATGGAGATTTTCTAGTTGGATCCTGATATCACAGATTCTATTTTCTAGTTCTTTCACCATCATGCTAGGAAGAGGCAAACTGGGAAAATTCTGCAACATCACCTTTTTTAGACTCACTGAGGCCTGGTGACTATAATAGATGCTCCTAAAGCAGAGATTTAGCTACCGAATGATTATTTTGTCAATAATTGTTTGCCATTTCACGTTCAAATACTCATGACCTTTATATCTGGGAGGAGACTGTTAGAGCAAGGAGGTGGCAACCACAGATAAGCCTTATTATTTTTATGACATCAATAGTATGCTTTTATTTTTATTTTTAAAACCTTCTAAGAGTTCGATGTGGGTTTGTTGAATAGTAGGTTATGTCGTAAAAATTCAGACAGTTTTTTGAGGTCATGAGTAGAGCAAGAGGTCACATAACTGCACAAGGGGATTTCTGAAAGGAATGCTGTCTTCCTAGGAAAATAGCCAAGGATGTGTTTGGAGCTATGGGAAGAGAAGCTATGGTTAAGAAGGTTGGTCTTGCTCTATCTAGAAGAGCTGAGATGTTGATATTTTAACATCAAATAAACACCCCTATTGTTTTGGAAAATATGTTGTAGAAGATGCCTCAAAATAAATTCCTTTGCCCGTTTTGGCATTTTTATGTTGTCAAACTTAAGCTGGAGTTAATTTTCAGGAAAAGGGTGCTTTTATCTCTCTTTTCTAGACCTTTCCCCCAGTATAATTACTTCCTTATTCTACTATTTTCTTTAGAGAACCATCTTCATGGCTGGCAATTTCAGCTTGTGGGTCATGTTGTGGCTACGAATTGCAAGGCATTCAGCTGGAAATACCTAAAACGCAATGGTGGCAGTTTCAATAATCCCGCCACCTGAAACTAGCCTGCTGGGATTATTCAGCCACCTATACAGGTGTAAGAAAGCAATGTGCCCAGGAAGCTTTAAAGGCATTAGTAGTTTGGAAAAAGCAGATTAACATAAGGACAGTTGACACCAATTTTGTGGCCTTGGACAAATCACTGCGGTTGTTATTTAATTTCTCATACTGTGTGGTCTTCGTAAAGTAACTAAAAATTAAATTGCCTTTATATCTTAAACTAGATCGGCTCCTTCTGAGGATAATGTTCAAGTTTTATATATCTTCTATAAAAGAAGTCAGTCTGTTAAGTATCTTTTGCCTTTCTTTTTAGAAACAATAGCTTGTTGCCAGCTGAACGTGCCTCCATCCATTCCTCCCTTCTACCATTTCAGATTGTATTTGCAACAACTAAGACCATTTTTGAGTGGATAAACTGGTGGATACCCATTAGGAGATAATTTGAAACGTGGAAAACATTAACTACTAATTTTTGTGTATTGGATTTATAAGTGGCTTTTAAAAAAAGAACTGGTTTATTGAATAAAACCATAAAATTCTCCTTTTTAAAGTATACAATTCAGTGCTTTTTAGTATATTCATTGAGTTGTGCAACCATCACTGCTATTAATTTGAGAACACTTTCATTACCCCCCAAAAAAACCCCACACTCATTAGCAGTCACTCAGCATTTATGCTCCCTCCAGCCCTTAGCAATCACCAATCTAATTTCTGTCTCTACGGATTTCCCTCTTCAGAACATGTCATATAAATTGCATCATATGATATGTAGTCTTTTGTGTCCAGCTTTTTTCACTTAGCATAATGTTTTCAGGTGCATCCATGTTGTGGCGTGTAGCAGTACTTCATTATTTTTATGGCTGAATAATTCTGTTGTCTTGATATTTCACATTTCGTTTACCCATTCATTAGCTGATGGGCATTTGGGTTGTTTCCACTTTGGCTACTATGAGCAATGCTGTTCTGAATAAGCATGAATGAGTTTGTATGGACATGTATTTGATTTTAATTCTCTTGGCTGTATACCTGGGAGTGGAATTGCTGGATCAATATGTTAATGCTGTGTTTGACATTTTGAGGAACTGCCAGACTGTTTTCCAAAGCAACTGCAACATTTTGTAATATGATTACAGGTGGCTTTTACTTTCTTCTTTCTTTACTTATTCTTTTATAATGGACACATATTACCATAATAATTAAAAAAAAGAGAGTTATTAAAAAAATAAACAACTCTAAGGCCCAATCTGTGGGCCACAGGGCTGTTGCAATGGGCTTTTAATCCATTTGGGTACCATCTTAGTCTTTAAACTGAACAAAGACACTGTCTCATATGCTATACATAGAAGCTATTGTGACATAGAGGAACAAATTCTTTGTTGAAGAAAAGAATCTGATCCCCACAGTTTGACCAAAATGATAGATCAATTGGGTAGGGGTGTGAGCTATATGTTCTTTAAAATATTTCTCTGTGTAAGTTGTTGAGTTCCTATCGCATGTGTTCTCATTACACTTACCTGTGAAAGTACAGTAAAACCACCTCTGCTGATGACATGATTGAGAGTAGAGGAATGAAGAAGCCTGTGTGAAGGAAAAAATTTATTTCACTACATTTGGATATATAGCTATATCTATATATATATCTATGTGTCTATACTCATCGACATCTACAAAAATATCTGTTAAAGTTGGCTATCAGAATTTTGACTAGTGCAAAGTCCTGAAGTAATT
>CM053509.1:130419744-130437907 GCA_028627145.1 Eidolon dupreanum | reverse complement strand
CATAACTTTGTTAGTTGACATTTGGGGTATTTTCAGGTTTAGGCTATTGTGAATAAAGCTGCTGTAACTATTCCTATACAAGTGTTTGTGTGAAGGAACATATGTGTTTATTTCTCTCGGGTAAATTCCTAGTAGTGAGATTGCTGGAGAGCACAATAGGTATATGTTTAACTTCACAAGTAACTGAATACTTTCCAAAGTAGTTGAAGTTTTATATTTCTACCAGCAGTGTAAGAGAATTCTAGTTGCTCCACATCCTTGCCAACCCTTGGTAACAGCAGTCTTCTTAATTTTAACAGTTCTAATAGATGTGTAGTAGTATCCCATGGTGGTTTTAATTTGCATTTCACTGATGACTAATGTTTACAGCTTTTCATATGCTTATTGGCTATTCTTATATCTTCTTTTATGAAATGTCTGTTCAAATCATGCTCATTTTTGTCATCTTACTGAATTTTAAAGGTTCTTTATACAGTCTGGAAATGAGTCATCTGACACACACACACACACACACACTTTGAAGGTCTCCCATTCTGTGCTTTGCCTTTTCATTTTCTTAATGGTGTCTTTAGAAAAGCAGATGTTTTAGTATTGATGAAATCCAATTTATCAATATTCCATTTTATGGTTTACATTTATTAATGGTGACCCATCTAAGCAGCCTCTGCCTACCTAGAATTGCAAAGATACTTCTTAAGTTTTCTTCTAGAAATACAGATTTATCGTTTATTGCATGTATGATCTATTTTGAATTAATTTTGTGTATTGGGTGAGTGAAAAGTTGAAGTTTATTTTTTTCTATATGGATATCCAGTTCTTCCAACACTACTTTTTAAATAAACTATCCCCTCTCCATTGAATCACCTTTGTCAGAAATCAAATGATCATATATATATATAGGCCTATTTATGGACTCTGTTCTGTCCTATTGATTTGGATATCCATCCTTTCACTAACACCATATGTCTGGATTACATTGCTTGAAAATGTCTCAAAATCAATTAGTATAAGTTCTTCAACGTTGTTATTCTTTTCAAAATTGTTTTAGATGTTTCTGGTCCTAGGTTTTCATATAAATTTGAAGGTCAGTTTTTCAATTTGTGCAAATATATATATATATCTCCTGGCATTGTGATTATGTTGAATCTTATCAATTTTGGGAGAACATACCTTAAATATTAAGTCTACCTATCAATGAACATGATATAACTCATTTATTTGTTGTCAACATATAGCAATTCAATTGATTCTGGTATTATGATGAAATGTGTTTGTATCCCAAGACCTTGCTAGACTCACTTATTAAATTTAGTGGCTGTTTGGTATAATTCTTAGGATTTTTTCCATCCACACTCTTGTCATCTGTGGAGAGAGAAAGATAGTTTTACTTCTTCATTTCTAATGTTTGTCTTTTATTTTTCTTGCTTTATTGTCCTGATTTGGACTTCTGGTACAATGTAGAATTACAGCAGTAAAAACATATCTCCTTGATTTATTTTTCATCACAGGGGAATATTATTTAACTTTTTACCATAAATTGTGACATTAAATATAGGCTGTTGTTTTTTTGTGTGTTTTTTTTTATAAATTCCCTTTATTGGTTTTAGGAAATCCTCCCCTATTCATACATTACTATGAATATTTGTCATGGGTAGATTTTGGATTTTGTCAGATGCTTCCAGCATCTATTTAGATAATCATGTTTTTTTCCCTCCTTTATTCTGTTAGTATGATGAATTACATTGATAAATTTTCAAATTTTAATCCAACTCTCATTTTCCAAAGTGTCAGGGATTCTTCACATGGTCTTTTCTTCAAATTGTTGGACTTCTTACATGTTGACTCAGGATTCCAAGAATGAGTGTTCAAAGTGTCTTGGGCCAAAGCTGCATGGCTTCTTACAATGTAAGAAGTATAAGTTCTTCAACGTTGTTATTCTTTTCAAAATTGTTTTAGATGTTTCTGGTCCTAGGTTTTCATATAAATTTGAAGGTCAGTTTTTCAATTTGTACAAATATATATATATATCTCCTGGCATTGTGATTATGAAGTCCCAGAATGTTAATTTAGCCACCTACTATTGCTTAGTCTAGTCACTCTGACCAATTCAGACTCAGGGAGGGTAAACAGTCACTACCTCTCAATAAGAGGAGCAGTAAAGAGTTTTTGGCCATCTTTAATCTATTACACCTTCCTTGCTTTGAGTTTGACTTTATATTACATCCTTTCTATTGTATTTTTTCTATATCTCTATGTTTGAAGTGGGATCGGGTATTTCTCACTTCAGCTCAGTTCACCATATTAACTAGATATCCTCCTCCCCTTGCTGTACACTTCAACTTAAGTATCATTTATCTAACCTTCCAAAAAGAAATTAGGCCTTCCTCCCAAGTGTCCCCATAAGACCCTATTCTCACCCCCATACCTACTGCACATGTGCCCTGCTGCACTCTAGCCAGTTTCCCAAATAATATGCAATCTTTTTAAGACTCTATATATCCTCCATGCTGTTCTCTCTGCCCAAAATCCTTTCCTTGTGCCACCATGTAATCATATTTAATCCTTTAAATATCTTTCATGAGGTAGGTTTCTCAATTTTAGAAACAAGAAAACTAAAACCTCAGATTGAGTGATATGACTAAAATAACACAGCTAGTAGAACTAGGATTCAAACCCAGACCACCTGCTTCAAATTTGCTTCATGTTTCCCTTAACAGTGCATTTAGCAAATGCTATCCTGCTCTGCCCCATCCCCTCAAATCCCTATGCATTTCCTCCCAACAATCGGCCCCTGTGTCACTTGTTGGAGGACTGCCCTCAGGCTGCTAGGGTGCACTTTGCCTGTGTGTCCAGAGGACCATAAATGCTGAGCAATTTGTATTTCCTCTGGAACTAGACCTTGAACAACAAATGGTGTTCGAGCTCCGTGGTCTTCAGTGTGAACAGCTCTGAGTTGACCTGCACGATCTTCAGCAGTGGGACTGAGACAAAGGCACCCGCTGGCTGATGTTGCTCGATGTCAGTGCTGTACTGTTGCTTATTCAGCTTCCTTTCCCAGTTTTGTCTTCCCCGCTGCCCTAACCTTCCACATTCACAGGAATCCTCATCTCAGTGTCTGGGTACCCCAGCCAAGGCTGTAACAACTACTTCCTTGGCATGAAATAGTCTCTAGAGAGACTCAAGTCTAGAGATGTGACAGTGTCTACAGTTTGTGAAAGGACACTATGGGACACATGAGCTACCTAGAAGCCACTGCAATGCTCTGACACAAGTCCTGCATGTTAGACATTGCTATAGTACATATAAAACCATGGTGCATACAATTATATATTTATTGAGTATAAAAGAAAATGTTTCTTCCAGAGTGATATAATTCTTTTCTTACAATACATTGAGAGACTGAAGAAAAGTAGATTGCAATGTACCAATTAGCAATCTCAGGTAAAAATTAAAATATATTACAATGAATAATACAAACAAGCAAGAAAATACCAAAATTAATTTTTCTTTTTTACTTTTTTACTTTATCATTATTGGATAGTGGCAGAGGTATATGGCATAAAAATGCATTATTTTGGTATGAGATGCAAAAATTTCACATGCAATTATTCCTTGATTATCTTCATCTAAACTCAAAAATAATTTGTATCTCATTTGAATTGAGAAATTTTCTGGTCATATTTAACAGTATATTTCCAAATTTTTTATTTACTAAAAATTATATTTTCCTAAAAACATTAACAGGGAAGGGCAGAAATGTCAGGGAATACTTTGACTCTTCTGTAAGCTATTTTTATTTTACACAGGTCAGAAGTGATGGTACAGCCATAAAAATGGAGAATCTTCAATTTAAAAAAAATACAAGACCACAGATTATATGGAGTGGATACAATTGAGCCTAGATTCTTAGTGTGATAAATCATGAAGAGTCTTTAAAATAACCTTGATTAATACTTTATGTTTCTCAAAGGAGGAAGATAGCATCAAACTTGAGAATAACAAGTATTTTTTTTAAGTTTGTTACATTAGTGAGGAAATGGTAAGAATATCTGAAGTTAACAGTCCTCTGTATTCCAAAGGTAAAGGTGTTGTTGGGCCCTATTGTGATAGATACTGTCCATAAATAAAGTTTTCTGGGAACAAAGTCACACTCACTTACTTTCAAGAGTATAGCTGAGTAGTTGCAACAGACACATATGGCCTGCAAAGCCTAAAATATTTATTCTCTGGCCCTTTACAGAAAAGGTTTGCCAACCCTACTTTACATGAAGAAGTGAAGTAAGGACATGTTTCACATATTCTCATAGCATACGTTAACTAAATGCATTGGACAAGAATATTCTTATTTTCAAACCAGTCCCCCTACCATCAGTGCCTCTAAAAATTCTTCAAACCCAATAAAAACGTAGTAATTCAACCTACAGGGAAAGAAGTGAAGTCATCACAAGGAAATGGTGGTAAGATGAAGGAAGAATGTGAAAACTTTGTTAATGGTAACTTATTTAACATTTTTAAAAATAAGAAAATACCAACTGATCAGAATCTTGTGCAATGTTGTATGATTGTTAAATTTTTCAGTTTCTCAGTATTTTAGAAAAATCGTATGACAGATTCTTAGAATGCATTAATTTTGCCTTTCATGAAGAATTACCAGCCTACATTGAGAAGGCAAAAGCAGGGTCAGGTCTGGTTAGTACTTGGATGGGTGACCACCTAGGAAAACCAGGTACTGTAGGCGTAAAAAATTTAAAAATAAGGGGTTGTAAACTGACAAGTTCCTTGCAATCTGTGAGGTCAACCGAAGGCTGCCTCACCTAAAAAAAAAAAAAAAAAAAAAAAAGGCAAAAAGACCAAGAGTTTATCTCATTTTGCCTTCCCTGCTAGCAATTCCAACTTACATTTAATGTTAAATTGCTGTACTCACCTTGACTTCAATTCCATTTCTACTCTTTCTCTAGCTGATTTCTGATCAGACATTTTTTGTATAATTTTTGAATTGCTCAGATGTATGTATGGATGTGCATGTGTGTTTTTAACTATGAAAAGTCCCAAAGCCTTTTTGAAAGTAGGCAGGATTTATGAATTATAAATAATTATAAACAACTATTAGGCAGTTATGTTCATTTTAATGTTGGTAATATTGGAATGATAATTATGTCGATTTTTCCTTGTTATTAATTTACTAATTATTTTAGAGCTACTTAGGATACACTCAACTTTTTCCCAAATTCATATTCTAACAATAGGCAGATCATGTTTTAAGACCACAGTGGATTTCTTCCTAGGGAAGCCTATGAATTTGATCTCAAACACTCAAAAATTACTTTTAGCTCTAGAGAATGCAATGTATACATTATTAGATCAGAGATATATTTATACTTATACAAAATAATGGAGAAATGTACTTTTCTATGTGGCATGAGAGTAGTTCACAATTCCATTTGAGATATTAAAATATTAATATTTTTTTAGACTAAAAAAGATTAAAGTTCCTGTTCCCAGAAGTACAAAATGAGACAAACTAGATAAGTCAGAAAGAGATCTATAAAATTCTAAAACCATTGCAATTCCTCTGGAACACTTTATATAATTCAGTATCCAAAGGATGAGATATTCAAATAAGGCTCTTTTCACCAATGAATTAGGACATTAATTTTTCACTAATGTAGTAATTGGAAATATAGAATCAAGCTTTCAAAAGATATTACATGCATTTCTAAATTTGCAAGTCTTAATGTTACAGAGTATGGGTGAATAAAATGGAAATCTGACTTTCAAAAAAAAATAAGAGGTCACATTTGCACCACATAATGAGATGGTGGGAGAAGACAGAATGCTTTTCCCACCAACATATTTTTTGAGACTGCCATAGCTTTAGAGATGATTTTTAAAAACTGTAGATTTCATTATATGTTTTAAGCTCTCAATTCTGATTTTCCAGTGATAAATTATTAGTTTTATAAGATATTTACAATTTGCAAATAGAATTTCCTCAAACAGCCCCATTGTTTTATTGATTTTAAAACCAAATAAGTCCCAGGGCTCCACATAGATTTGTTCTTCGGATTCCCCCAGTTGTTCTATGGCCCAGTCGTTCTATAGCTTCCCCCATTTCATGAAAGATCAATTTGTTACAAAACTCTTAGATTTCCCTCAAAAAAAACTCAGATTTCACAGAGTGGACTAGGAATAATCAAATAGTTCTTGAAATATAGGACACCTGAAAAGTTATCAGTCACTTTAACTGATAACTCCTGAAATTTTTTTCATTCCCTGGCTTGCATAATTCTAGTAAATGGTATTTCAAGGATTGGGCCAACATAAATGAAAGGTGTTTCACTTTTTCCAAATATCTTTTTCAGAAGTTTTTTGTGAATTCCAAAGTACAAAGGAACTAATATATTTCCTGCTATTTGAGGTCGTGGAAACTTGGTTTAGTCTTAGGTGAAGTCAGTATTTTCTGGGAAGTTTGAATGATTGCTAGAACTGTGTGTTAATAAAATGGAAACAACCATGAGGACTTATAAAGAAGCACAAACCAAAGCACAGCTAATACCAAGTTTTCTCTTCACTTCGTGATGACACTTAAAACTGAAAGAGACACAAGGGGGCAAAATCATCATTCTCTTACCATCTACAATTTTTACAAAGCTTTTAACTACATCCAGGGTTACATTCTTGCAGAAATTGAGTTTCACGCATTTTAAAGTAATATGACAATAATTAGCCAATGAACAAACTCTAGAAAGGAGAAAAAGGACAAGAAGTTATTAAATAGTTATTAAATGTATTTGTTATTAAGTTTTCAAAAACTCAATCCTGAAATTTACCTTGGCCCTGCATTTCCACTCACCCGATCCCATTCCTCCTCACCTACTACTCCTGACCTCCCAACTACACTAAGACTGCAAATAGAACTTCCTGAAAGAAATGTACACAATGAACATACCTAATAAAATTTCCAGGCTATAAAAATCAAGCAAAAAAGTAAAGATGACATGGGCAAAGATGTCAAAGTTTCATTTTGAGATTCTTAGAGAAATGCTAATAGTAGATAAATCCAGACATTACAGTGTTGTCATTTTGATGTGTATTTTATAATAACTAGGTGAAAGTAATCATTATCTTATCATTGGCACCATATTACTTCAGAAGAGACTAGGATATTGGTGAAAAGAACCTTATGGAGTCTTGTAGGAGAAAAGAATCTGCAGAATAACATGTGATAGTTTTGCCACTTTTCATGGACACGGATGGATTTTTCTTCCTCCTGACAGGGAGAGGAGAGAAAGGAGAAAAATGGACAGAGGCTGGAGCCAGCAAGGTGAAGTTGAAGGACTTGCAAAAGTGTTCTCTTTGCTGTGATATAAGCCCTTCCTAGGTTTCCTTGAAACGTTTTTCCTGAATTTCATTTTGCTCACAAATGAAGAGGCTGAGTTAACATTAATAGTATAAGAGGGAGCAGTTGCGCAAGAGGCATGAGAAGATAGGAGGGAACATGAGAGCATAATTCCCACTCCAGAATTTTTCAAAATAGAGTGGGCATGAAACATTGATAACCTTATGCAAATGTTTACCTAGATCTTGGGAATAAAAAAGTCTGTTCCAGAACAAGGGATTTCTTTATAACATAAATCACTAGTTCTTAAAGGATGGTATCTGGACTGTCACCATCAGCATCACCTGGGAAATTTAGAAATTTGGGGGGCTTCACACCAACCCACTGAATTAGAAATTCACCAATCGGTTTTAGTAAATCTACCAGGTGATCTTGATGCACATAAAATTTGAGAATCATTGACCTTGAACAATGGTTTACCTTGGACACAGATTCACGGTGATTAAAATATACTGATGCTAGAGAATCATTTTTAATGATTCCACCAAGCTAAACAAATTATACTTCTAAAAAACAAATAAAATAAGTTCGTAGGCAGATAAGTTAAAATCTGTAAAGCAACATTTTTAATTGGCCTTCTAGTTGGAATTCCTAAAAATAATAATTCTGATTTAACAACATCCATGTTCAATATTATATGTATGCCTTCCAAAAGCATTAAGTCTTCTGTCCATTTCAAACTCTTCTGTTAGGCTAGTTACCAGGTTTCAA
Organism: Eidolon dupreanum; assembly: GCA_028627145.1. Taxonomy (NCBI): domain Eukaryota; kingdom Metazoa; phylum Chordata; class Mammalia; order Chiroptera; family Pteropodidae; genus Eidolon; species Eidolon dupreanum. Next base: position 130,429,797 of record CM053509.1, on the reverse strand, counting down.
GACAAAAATTTTGGGACCGTAGGAAAACAGGTGAGAGTGGAGAATAGCAAGCAAGAAAGAGAAATTAGGGGAAATAGGTTTGTAACGGCCCAAGAACTGTTACATAAATGAGATAGTCATCACTCTCAGAAGAGTATAAACAGAAACATAAGATAGTCCCATATAGATATGGCCATGCAACATTGAAGGCAAAGTAACTTTCAAAATTTAAATCTTTGTATTATCATCTTTGCTTCCCAGATGATTGACCCAGATAGTACGTGTGTCCTATACAGGCCTGGGTTAGAGATTTTGAACATTTCACATACCTTACCATGGAGGGTGCTTTTTAATCTTAAGAAGGTCAAGGAAAAGCTTCCACATACTTTTTCTAAAAGAATTCAGTTTTCAGTAATGGTGAGAATACGTGTATCTAGTAAGAAATCTATGCCTCTCAATGTTAAGAAACATTATACATATACAAAACTCACTCTTCTGTCCTCAGCTTTACAATGGACATTATCTCTAAGTTCAAATTAATAATGGAAAAACTAGAGGACTTTAAATTTCATGGTTATATCCATGAATAACAAAATTCTGATATCTCATTGGGTTCCAGTAAATGATTAGACTGGTGCCATTATTACAGGGAAGAAATAAGTTTTCCCTGTAATAATTATGAAAATTCAAAATTTATTCAAATTGAGTAATACTGATAATTTTTGCTTTTTCTTTAAAAACATGCTTACCAAAAGAAATAACTACCTTTATGTAAATAAGCAGCATGACTGTATATATAGTGAAAAATACTTATTATTTGGAATAAAGAAAAATTATAGTATTATAAACAAATAATAATGCCTAAAACTTATAGAGTGCTTTCTATGTGCCAAGCCCCTAAATCTTTTCTTATGTTAATTCACTTAATCCCCACAATGATCCTGAGTTAGGTGCTATTACTTTCATCCTCATGTTATCAATAAGGAGGCTGAGGTACAGAGAGGCTTAAGTGACTTAGCCAAGGTCACACAGCTGATAAAAGATGGGATTTGGACCAGGGAATTGGGCTCCTAAATCCACACTCTAAATCAAACCTGCCTCTCAAATGAAACAAATTGTTCAGATTACTTGCACAAGAATGAAATGAGTATTTTCCTAAAGATTTTGGGGAGAAATCTTACTGCTTCGCATACAGAGTAATCTGCCTCTCATTCCTGACAGTTTATAAGTAAATGAATAGACATGACTGTTTTTGTATCATTTCTTCCATTCATTTCTGGCCCAAACCTAGATGATAACATCTAGGTTTGCACCACAGGATATAGACACAGCTTTCTATCAAGTGTTTTCATGAGCACAAGAATGGTGTTTCATGTTTTCCTCTAAGAAAACAAATTCATTCATGTGAGGAAGGCAATGAAAGGATAGGTTTTATACTTCTGTAACACGTTTCTCTCAATTTTTTCACCCACCATTGGAAGTCTCCATCAATATCTCTTTTAGAATAGAATGTTGTTTTCCCTCATAATTGAACAAATCTTGCTGAAACAGACCAGGCTCTGCTCAAGAGGTACCACTGCTCCGAGAGCTGTAGTAAAACAATGAGACACTGAGTATCCAAGTACCTGTCATGTATTTACCTACTCGATCACCTCTCTATAAATTAAACTACTGAAGTACTGGCTTGGGAGCAATAAACAATGCAAGGTAACTGGTTTTGAATTCACATTTGAATCAAACGAATGCTTTATTTAAGACATGGAAGTAAAATATAAATGGAAGATACTGAGGAGGCATGAAGCAGGTAATCCTATAAGAGAGAGACAGGAGAGCCAACAAAAATGGGGATGTTGCCATAGTCACCAGAAAACACACAGCCTAGAATCTCAGCGATAGTAAAATGTTGAAAATGTGGCAAAATAAGCTCTTAAATCTGGGGTCATTCTCTCCTCTGTACTTTAATTAGTGCGGTCTTGGCCTTTAGAAACAAGCCAGAATGAAAAAAAAGTGTCCTCAATTCTGCCTGTTTGCAATGTTCTATCCTCACAAAGCTCTCTCTCGAGCCTCTGTTGCATATCGGTTTAATTAGAGACACAGCTTCCTCCTAAAATGAAGATAATCTCTTAATTAGGGAATTGATCTGAACTGTCTATCATTCATGGAAGCCCACCATCATAAGTAACCCAGGAAAAAAACCCTAGTTCTAGCTGAATTACACTTTTGTTTGTTCTACATCACACCCAAGGGAGCTACTTTGGTCTCAGTAGACAAAATTAGTAGTAAAAATCTAACAGTGGCTTATCATTAACCGCAACATACCCTATATTTAATTTTTCTCCATTATGTGTCAGTTAGATATTTATAAGTGAAATTCAAATATGTATAGTAAGCCAATCAAAGGAATCATAATCATAATCTTTACCCAGAAGTCACAGATGAAAGACAAAAAGAAAGGCAGGGGAGCAGGGAAGAGAGAAAAAGGCAACTTTCATATGTAACATGGCTTAAGCATAAATAAGAAATTGGGCCTAAATTAAAATAAAGCTGCAAGGCTATAATGAACTAAATTTATATGTCTCCCTTTCTATTTGCTATGACTATTTGATTTTTTTTATATAAAAGTCTGTAGGACAATGACAGATTTAATCTGTGCACCAACTGCTGCATAAATAATGGAGGAGATGATAGAAGTATAATTAGAAAGAGGGATAACATTGGTGAAATAGCAAACAGGGGTGGAAGCAAGTCAATTTTGTAAATCTAACAAGTCCATAGACTCAGTGATCTGCATGTATGAGGTATATGTTCGCAGTAAATTCATCTGTAGTAAATGAGTAAAAAATATCTGGGTATTTTGACTTCATGTCTATACAATATGGCCCTATTTTTTCCATTCAGATTTATTCTGGGTCCTGTATTTAATATATACAGTTTCACATGAGGAAACCAGGTAGAATCACTGTATTTTCTCTAGAACATCAATGGCTCACATCTTAAAATGCCACGTTAGAGCAGATGAGTTCCATAAAGGGCTTCGTGTGTGACTCTACCAAATTGATAAATGATTGCCTCATATATTATCTTTAATCAGGGACTTTCAAATTTAAGAACTATATGTTTATCATTGCAACACATTTTTTTAATGTTTGAAGATTTTCATCAAAGAAAAATTATATTTAGCAAAAATTAGGAAAACAAACAGAAAATTAGTACATAAGGCAAAATACTCAACCCCACGAGTTATTTATAAACTGCTAGTTAAAACAATAATGAAGTACCATCTTATAACTAGTAAATCAGAAATATTAAAATTAATATCCAGTGCTGGCTAGGTTATAGTCAATAGGTACACTATATATTGGTGACAGTGTAAATTGCTATAACTGTTTTGGCAAACAATTTGCAATACATTTGAAAGAAAATAAAAAACTTATGTCTGTTAGATGTGATATTGGGCTTCCTATAACTCAGCATTTATAGCCTTGTTTCCCTTGCCGCCGCCCACAGTAGACAGAGATGCTTTTAAGATTCAATCCTTTCCAATGTAGCCTATATTATCAGTTACCTGGGTGTTATCTGACATCCTCACATATGTATAAGGATGAAGAATGAGGAATGTTAAACCCAGGAACAAGAAGTATGAGCATACATTAGAGAAAGGAAAACACAAAGAACTAAAACTGAAATATGAAGGAAGGATGTGGGATTAAGATAACATACCCTAGATTAGATTAGATCATATCAGAGCTTTCAAGACTCAGAGTTTGAAGACACTATTCTGGTAATATACCTAGAGATATTAAGAGCTAGTCTTATCGTGCTTATTAGCACTATCTTTTGAGTTCTTAAAAGAATTTCATCCTTTCGAACTGGAAAGTAGGAGACTCTAAGAAACACAATAATCATCAAATTTTGAGTCCTTTTGGAAGAACAGATGGAGCTAATTTACTTACACACACACACACACACACACACACACACACACTCACACACACACATATGTATATCAGATTGATGGAAAAAGATGGTTTGGTCCACTGGCTCCTACATTCTCATTCATCAATAAATCATTATTGATTGGATTTCAAAAGGCTGACAAAGCTATATGAAAATATTGGGAAACATCAGATAAACTTGCAGAGAAGCAGCATGCAACCATTGCAACACATTTTAAAACATGTATATTTTGTACATTCTCATACCCTACCTTAAAATATACTCAATATATGAAGAAACCCCAATAAAATCAACTAAAAAACTTTTTATAAAATGATATACTTTATACTTGGACAAATATCTACAAAACATTTTAAAGAGCAAGCATTAGCACTCTAATATCTATAAAGAATATCTACAAATCTATTAAACGAGTGAGCTGTACGTTTCAATGGTAAAGGGGGCAAAAAAAACTCACATATACCAAAGTGATCAAGTAATGCAAAATGCCATTAAGAATTTTAAAAGATTTTAATGTTAAGAATCATCAGCTGGCTATATATTTAAGAGAGCCCCAAGGTTTCCAGTGGGATGGCAAATAGACACTTTCATACCCTACAATAAGAAAAACGAACTGTACAGTCTTTCCGAGAACAATTTAGCAATATTTACCTGAAATCTTTAAAAATGCTTATTGAATAACTTTTGAGCTAGTAATTCTATTTCTAGGATTTTATACAAATGAAATAATCAAAGATTGAAATATTTGTATACAGGATATTTTCATAATAAAAATTAGAAGCAATCTATATATTGAACAATAGGATATTTAAATAAATTATATCACATTTATATAATGGAATATTGAGTAAACATCAAAATAGTTTTTGAAAAAATGATGGCTAATAAAGAGAACATGGTATAAGTTTAGATGGAAAAGAGACAGATACAAAACTATATTTACAAGATGGTCCATATTTAAGTGTATTATAATAGCACCATGTCTTAATTTCATTAAAATAATTTTTATTTGATTATGAAGATCCTTAATCAGTGGTCAACATAGTTTTACGTCAAGGGCCAGGTACTAAATATTTTAGGCTTTGCAAGATTTAAATTTTATTTAATCACAGGCTAAGAGGCAAAAATCAAAGATCATATAGGTTCTTATATAACCATTTAAGATATTATAGTTTAGGGTTATTAAAAAATTTTTTTTCCACTTGCAGACCATTAGAAAACAGGCAGCTGGCTACAATTTTTCAATCCCCATCCTGCATTAACTTGGAAAGCTCTCAAGTAGCTTTCTGGCTTAAAATGTCCTATTCAATAGTTGAGAATATTAATACCTGGCCTGAGGACCTCAGAAGATTGTGAGGAGGACTTGATATGTAAGGAAGCTTTGGGCAAATGAAAACTGTTAAAAAATAAATCACACGTGGGACAATTTGCTCTCACCTGGAGTTCCTTTTACTTTTTTATGCCCTCCTAAATCCTACCAGTCCTTCAAGGACTATCTGAGGTTAAACCCTTTTCCAAGCAGCCACCTCCACTCTTAAAGGTACAACAACCTCTCTCTTCTTTAAAGAATGTATATTCCTTTTAGATATTTGAGTGTGCATGTGTTGTTGTTGTTTTTTTTTTTTCAAATTAAATGATAAGCACCTTGAAGGAAGAACTTACCTTAAATATTGTTTTCTATCCCTCACTGCAAATAGCTCACCATAATAATTTTGAATTTATCGTATAGTATTTAAATATGCCAAGTAAATTAAATGACGGGAACTGCACTCCTGCATCTATTCCAGGAACACTTAGCTTTGTGAATCCAGGGAATGAAGAATTAACCACAAATCAGTCTTTTATTTGAAATTTTAAAAAGATATACACCAATAACAACAAATAGGTATAAGAACATCATTTAATGTGTCCAGGAAAGCAAAATTGCTTCCAGTAAACCAAAACCATCACCATGCCACCCCACTTCATTTTAAACTAAAAAATGTAATAGTAATAATACTTAGAACTTGGGGTTCACTGATTTCTTTAGGTTGATTTTCTATTAATTCAGTTCTTCCAAACTATTATTGTATACAGCTATAAAATCCCAATTTTGTGAGATGAAATAACTTAAGCATCATTAAAAAAAAGTTGCAAAACTTCAAATAGTAATTAATGATGTGCATGTGACCCTTCACACTGCACATGTTCCAAACCAACACCCCCTTGAAGTTCCTTATTTCATTATTTTTATCTATGGGGAAAAAAAAAAACTCACGGGTCTTTGGCAAATAGGATGCTTTAAGCAACCAACTAAGAATTACTGACAGTTTACCCACTAAGACCTAGTGGCATACTAAATGTGCTAGGTGTTATGAGAAATATGAAGAAGTCAAATAAATCTCTTAAAATCATAGGCCATGTATACAGCAACTTCAATTACTTGGAAAAGGTCCAAGAGTAAATAAGAACAAAAATAAAGGTCATAAATATTTTTACAAAGTTGTCATTCAGAGCTCAAGAACATATTTGTTAAGACATGCATCTTTAAAGGGGACAAGTGCTCTTCATTTCTTTATGTTCATTAGCATTACTATTTATTGTCCTTTCATTTCATCTGAAGAACCCCTTTAGTATTTCCTGTAGGGTAGGTGTTCTAGCAACAAAAGCTCTCATCTTTTGTTTAACCTGAGGATGTTCTAATTACTCCTTCATATTTGAAGGATAGTTTTGCCAGATACAGGGGTTTTGGTTGTTTTTTAGTTTTGTTTGTTTGTTTGAATATGTCATCCCACTGACTTCCAGCCACCATAGTTTCTGGTGAGCTGTTAATCTTATTGAGGATCATTTATAGATGATGAGTTGTTTCTCTCTTGTTGGTTTCAAGATTCTCTCTTTATCTTTGTCTTTCAAGAGTTGGATTATGATTTGTCTAGATGTGCATCTAGAGTTTGAGTTTACCCTACCTGAAATCCATTGAGTTTCTGAGATGTGTAATGTTTTTCATCAAATTAGAGAAGTTTGGGCCATTATCTCTTCAAATATCCTTTCTGCCCCTTTCTCCTCCTCTCCTTCTGGAACTCCCATTATGTGGATGTTGATCTGCTTAAAAGTTCCCCTCAGATATCTGAGGATCTAGTCATTTTTTTCATCCTTTTTTATTGTCTTCCTCAGACTGTGTAATCTCAATTTATCCTTAAACTCATGGAGTTTTTTTTCCTACCTGCTCAATATGCTTTTGAACCCTTGTAGTGAAATTTGTATTTCAATTATTATATTTTTCAACTCCATAGTTTCTATTTGGTTCCTTTTTATAATTCTCTTTATCGACATTTCTATTTGGCGAGACATTGTTAGATTTTCCCTTAGTCTGGCTAGTGAGTCCAAAGTCTGAAATTCCTCCAGGACAGTTTTTATTGGGTTTTTTTTTCCCGCATGTCTTATAATTTTGGTTAAAAACTGGAAATTTTATATAATATGGCTGAAAATGAAATTCTCCTCCTCCCCAGTGTTTCTTGTTACTATTGTTGTTAGTTTTTATTGATAGTTGTTGATTAGTGACTTTTCTGAATTAATTCTTTAAAGTTTATATTCTTTGTCAAGTGTGGCCACTGATGCCACTGCTCTGTTAGCTTAGTGTTTAACCAATGATTGGACAGAATGTCTCCTAAATAACTAGAACTGTTACATCCTCCAATCTTTATTGAAGGACTGAGTGTGCATCAGGGCATGCCTTCAACATTCAACCAGGCAGTTTTCAACTCTGCCTTAGCTTTCACTTCCTATTTGCAGAGAGCCTCAAGGTCAGGCAGTGGTATCTGAGCCTTCTCCAGTATTTTCTAAGCATGCATACAGTCTTACAGATGTACATGCACACTGTACATGAGCATAGACTTATATATTCCCAGAAATATGTTGGAGCTTTTAAAAGCACCTATGCACAACTCAGCCTTTCCTTTTGAGCTTTTGTTAGTGTGTTATGTGTATAGTTCCTTAATATTGAGTTTCTTTTAAAAAATCTTGATAATCAGTAAATGTGACCAAATATAATGAAGGTATTCACAAAGTGTCTGGCTAGTGTATATCTCCTGCTCTGGGTCTGGTACTTCTAAATATTAAATGGGTCAATTCTACCTCATTGTATATTGTTCTTTTAACAAAAGTGCTAGCTTATTAACATTTCTTACAGGTATGACATGCACCCTGACAATGATATTTATGATTGCTTGTTTCTTACATTTTACATTTCACTTTATTCAACAGTAGTGAAGGTAGCCCATGCGTAAGTAAGATTCTTCCTGACTTAGATGATGGATAAATGTAGGGCCTTTGGAATGATCAAAGTAGTGTCCATTGGAAGAGTGGTCTATTAGTTCCAATATCCTGGGGAAGAATGATTATGATTTAAGAGTTTAAGAGGAAATGCTGACTGAGGAGGAAAGAAAGATCACGGTTTAGGAAAACGAGCTGACAGTTGTCAAAAACAGTTGTAACCAATCAACTAACACACTGGGAAGTGTAAGGAAATTTAAAAAATTAAACAATCCTGAGATCCTAGACTTTGGCATACTGCTTAGAACTAAGCAAATCTCCAGCCGCACCAGTAGTAGATGCATGAGCTTCCAATCTCTTCACTTAGGTGAAACTGGATAGACTCTTCTTTCTCTTTTGACTCTGTAAGCCTCCAGGATTCCAGGATAATTTAGCAAGGAGGCAGATAAAAGAGGAAGAAAATAGATTTCCTATAAATGAGGCAAGAATTGCTTAAATGAGTGGTTAATGAGAAAAGTAAATAATTATGAACATATTTTAGTTCCAAGTTTGTGGAGCAGTTCATACCAAACTATACACAATATATTGTTTATGTGTATATACACACACATGCACACGTGCGCGCGCGCACACACACACACACACACATATCTCCATATCCTCTTAGCAAACAACCCTCCCCTCAGATGAGTAGATAAGTCTCCTCCATTCATATTTTTATTTATCATGTATTTCTCTTTCAAGAATCTATAGAGATTCCTTTTGGACTACCATATCATGGTCTATATTATAAACTCACAAGTGGCCCTTAAAATAATAAACTAAAATGGATAATTAACTCATGACTCATTTTTTAAAGCAACTGTATAAAAAAGACAATCTGAAAATTTTCTACCCTTTTTTGCTTATCCCTGTAGAGCTTAGGTCCAGATACTTAAGGTGGTGGCAGCTTTTTGCCAATGCATGGATTTCTGCATTGGTTACCTGTCAGCATCCACTCGCATCAAGACACCTGTAGAGTTTAAGTAAAAAGAATTTAGTAGGTGCTTTTCACAAACTGGCACAATCAGTTGCCCTTCTCCTAGCTAGCAAGTCAATAATTGGTGTTTCTATATGGAGAAATATTAGCTTCATTTTTAACTAACTACATGGGAGGAAAGGTCACTTTAATGGAATTTGCCATTATAAAGAAGACACATACCAATGTTGTATTGCCCCAGGTCTCACTTTCCTAAATAGAGACAGAGCTCTGTCTTTTATGCTCCCCACATCTAATTGGTTAAGTACCATGAGCTCTATATTACCTATATTTTCATACAATGTTCCATTGTGAGAGTTAAAAGGTACTAAAGAGAAACAATATTTCCATGATCAGAGTTCAAATAAAGCTTAAATGTTTTTTTGCCACTTTCATTTAAGTATTTTAAAACAACATCAAGAAATAGAATATTTTTCTAAAATATTTGAAAAATCATTGTAAAACATTTATAAGAGCAAAATAGCTTCAGCTTTCATAATAGAGAAGAGCTCATATATTAACATCTATACAGATGTAATAACCATATTATTAATTTTATCATTATTTATATTTTGTGTTATTAATCTCTTCTTCCATTTCTAAAGTCACCTTATAGAGTTTATACAGTCACTTTGTAATCCTTCGAGGTTGAGATAAAAATCACCTTCAGGGTCTTCTCTTATTTCCAGAAACCACCATACTTTACCTGCCTTGCTTCTCCAAGGAAGCAAATACTCACTTGTAAAAACCTGCTTGGCTTGGCTGGGAGCCAATGGTAGGAACCTTTAAGAAGTGGTGCGTTGCTGACAGCAAAAATTTCATTGCTTGCCTTTTACTCTTTTTTCCCC
>CM053509.1:130083601-130419244 GCA_028627145.1 Eidolon dupreanum | reverse complement strand
GGCTTTGTAGAGGCATCTCACATGTTAGATAAACAGGGGGTTTCTTACTCTTCCTAAAAATCAACTCCAATTTTCTCATTGATTTACACAAAGATTTCAGATGGACTGCCAATATTTGTTCCTAACAAATTAGTCTTAAGCCTCTTCCTCACTCTTGCCCATTTTTTTTTTCTGACAATTACTTAATGATGTATAAACAAACACTTAAAAATACAAAAGGCAACCCAATATTTGTACAACTCCTTTGGGAATCTTTTTATAAGCTAAAGAGTCCTTTCAAAATGTGAGTGATTCCTCAATAGAACAGACTAAAAAGTACAGAAATAAATCCAAACACATCTATGAATTTAGTATATGTTAAAGGAGAAATAGGTGTTGACTAAATGGTGTTGAGACAACCAGGTAGAAATCCAGAAAAAAAGAAAAGTTGAATCTGCAAATCACACCTGACCCAAAATAAATTCCAGATAAATCAATTTTACATGAAAAATAGAACTACATAAAGGACTTGGAAAAAAAAAAAACCCATTCCTGTTACTTGAGTTGACATAATACACACTAAGCTGGACATATGGTCCAGCTAACAGCCAGCACCAACTTCCAGACACTTGAGTGTGGCCAAGACCATGCAGCCACAGTTAAGCCACCATGCCTACATGATCCCAGGCAAGCCAGTGGAAGAACCATCTACCTGAGCCCTGCCCCAGGTGATGACAATGAAATTATGAACAAATAAAATGGTGGTTGTTTTAAATCATTAAATGTTTGTTGTGTTGTTATGCAGTGATAGACAAATGTTATAATAGGTCTGGAGTAGATTAATATCAGTGCAAATGGGAAGATGTATACCTAAGATATTTGGAATAACCCGTTTCTTGATGACTTCAATGAAAGGGCTCAGGGAAAGGGCAAAGCCGGCCAAAGAATATAAGAATTTAGAAATAAGTGCAAAAGTCAGAGTGAGTTCAGGAATGAAGTTGTATGAGTGGTCTTCAAGAAAGCCCTCTGCCTAAGCAATTAAAAATAACAACTCATCTGTTTTGAAACATGCAGATATTTATTAATTGCTAACAATATAATGATAATATTTCAAAGATTCAGTTTAATAAGTGTATTTGTAAAGCTTTAAAGGCATTACCATGCTAGCCACTTTTTACTTTATATGGAAAAATCAGTCTTTAGAATAAACAGGAAAGCACATAAACTCAAAATCAATAACAATTTACATCGCACTAATGATAAAATTCATTTCAGTGTACTAGCTGTCCACTTGTACAGAACTATATTCACTTAGCAATTAGACTGCTAAGACCAGGGCTTCTAATGGAATGCCTCATAATTTACTAAATTTACAGAAGGAAATTATCAGTGGTATTTACAGCTTGATAGATGCTGTAATTGTACTATTCAAGAAGAAACAGTTCTTCAGATGTTTAGCACTTAGTCTTATGTTTAGAAACACTAGCCTGAAGAAATGTCAGTCAAACCCACAACTTTATTTTTATCATATTTAAAAAAAAATCTAAGTAATAAGCAATAAAGAGAATTCGGAATGAAGTAAAATGAAAATAGAGAGTCATAACTAACAAAATGACAGTAAAGTAAGTCTAGAAAGTGGGGAGAATGACTAATATGAATAAAGTAAAAATAACCCATATGCATTTTCACAGGCTATAAGAATCATGGAAGGGTACATATACTACATAAGTCATACAACAGAGTGAAGGTCTCTTGGAAAAGGAAGGACAAAATTTTCAGAAAGGATAAAAATGAATGAATTTTAAAGACCTTGTACCCATTAAACAGTCAGTAATAAAGAAACAATAGCATTGTGAAGAAAGTGTTTAAGATCAAAGGGTAACTAACATACATTTGGATATATAGCATTTCCAGAAGATTTAACGAAGCGAAGCTATCCCAGTCTTTTAAATATTGCTGCCTGCCAAGGATTTGGGTTATTAATTCTCTGTCAGGCTGAGGAGACAAGGACTGAGGAAAATTATTTGGATGTGGGGATCTGGAAGATCTATGTGATTTCCAACGTACACTAATAGCTGAACCTTAACGTTGGACGGCCATGCATTAAGGACAACCAGTAAAATCAGAGAATGGCGTCTTCTAATCGATCTCGTACTTTGGTTTGTAAGAAAACTTGTATATACAGAAGTTACCCAATTTTTCGGAATCAGAAGTGAATAAAATACACATAACGTCAAACAATTTGGAATCCTACCCCTACCTTTCTTTTCCCTTTCTGTCCAGTTAGCTCCCTAGGCTCAAGCCTGCACCCTGTGTGGAGGGTGGTGGTAGGGCTAAGTTCTTAGCTTTACCTGAGCACGAGTTTACAAAGAGGGGCCTGGCAATGCTACTGCCTCAAACTCAGTTCCAGTCGGGTGCCCCAACTCCAGGAGCCCCAGACCCGCGCTCCGCACGGAAAGCACCGCCGGGCTCCCCGAGGCGTGGGAACGGGAGTCGCGCCCTCCCCCCTCTCGGCGGGGCGGAGCCGGCGCGCCGGGAAAGTAGCGAATGTCGGCTCGCCGGGTGCTCAGTCGCGGGCGGACGCCGCTGCGCGGAGTCAGGGGCGCGCTGGCATCTCTCGCCGGGACGAGACCAACGGGGATCCGCGCTCCACCCCCGACCCGCCCTCCTGGGCATTCCCTCAAGTGGACAAACCAGCCGGACGAGCCGATCTCGCCCCGGCTCCCGACGGCAGCGGGTGGCTCAGGACTCGCCGCCGTTGCCGCAGTCAGGGCGCGCAGCGCGCCCCGTCGCGCCCCGAGATCCCTCGGTCGCCCCCGTCGGACGGGATGGAGGCGGACGGGGACCGGGACGAGCTGGCCCGGCTGCGCTCCGTCTTCGCGGCTTGCGATGCGAACCGCTCGGGCCGCCTGGAGCGCGAGGAGTTCGGCGCGCTGTGCGCGGAGCTGCGCGTGCGCCCGGCCGACGCCGAGGCCGTGTTCCAGCGGCTGGACGCCGACCGCGACGGCGCCATCACCTTCCAGGAGTTCGCGCGCGGCTTCCGCGGCTCTAGCCGCGGGGGGCGACGCCGGGGCTGCGCGGCGCGGACACCCGCGTTCGCCGAGGCCCTGGCCGGGTCCGACCCCAGGGACGGAGAGGAGGACGAGGGCGACGAGGGCGACGAGGGCGACGAGGACGCGGCGGCGGCGCTGGCAGCCCCTTGGGGCCCGGCGGGACCCGGCCAGGCTTGGCAGGACTTTCAAGAGCGTCTCGGGGACGAGGCCAAGTTCATCCCCAGGTGCGTGTGTGGGTTGGAGGGCTCGAGGTGATGGGGGTGTTTCCTTGTGCAGACCCGCTGGAGCCTACTCTTCTGTGAGTCGCTTTTCTCCATTCGCAGACTCACTAACTTTTCCAAGACTGAGCTCCCCTAAGAGTTAAGGAAGGGAATGCGTTCAGAGTCAGGATTGGGGAGAAAGTTTCAATTGCGTATTTCTGAGCCCTGCAAAGGACACTCTGTTCATTACACGGGCCGTAGTGAAATCCTCAGCGTCCTGAGATTCTTCCAGGACAGCGGTTTAGGAGCCCTCCCCTTTTCAACGCGACCTGCTTACGTCACCCACTCAAGGACTCCAGGCTGCATCCTGAAGCGGTGAAGTGACTCGGTGCCGTTTGCCAACTGGTATCCTCTGTAGTAGTCTTTGCATGTGTTCTTTTCCTACTACTATGTAGAAAAAGAGACAGTGTTGGGCACATATAGTGCTGGACACATATATTTACTGATGCCTACATTCTAGAGTTCATTTGTTTAAATTTCAGAATAACTTGGGGTGGGGGAATAGACTTTCTTATCTCTGATTGATGGAGGAACTTACACCCTGACGCTTAGACCTATAACATGGTAAGGGACTTGGCCAATAAATAAAAGAGCAGAGATTTGATCTCAGATTGTTGTGAACTGAAAAACTCACTTTTTATACACACAGAATGAAATGATAAAATCAGACAATAAATTCTCTACTCTTATGAAGCTGACAGATACAACATAATATAAAGTGACTAACTTAATTCTCAGGGAGAAAAGGATGCCTTCTGGTTCAAGAAATGGAGGGAAAGCTACTCAGGTTTTTGTTTGTTTGTTTGTTTGAGATTAATTTGCATCTGTCTGTTCCTGGTGTCTTCATATGTCTCAAGCGGTTACTTTCACTTCTTCCTCAGGCATTACAAACATGAGAATACTGTAAAATGCTTTTCTGCCTTCTACTTAGATTTTAGCTGAAATTTTATGGAGCTCTGGCTGTCATCATTGAGAAGATCAGAAAGGCATCATTTTGGTTGGCAGTTTACTCACCTGAGGCATAGATTTAGAAAAAGAAATAGCCCTGGGAGGCCGCAGTGGCCTGGCTCATCCATTCACAGATTAGACTTGCAGCACCAGGAGTCCTCCCTTCTGCCTCCACTCAGTTCTCCCTTCAGTTTGGAAAGTACAAGGAACATTGGGCATAGTGAGTGACTCACTGCAGTATAAGAGGGATTGTGTAGAGAAAGTGGGTGTGATATCCATCTTTTCTAGTATTTACAAGTGAGTTAAAATGTAGTGTCTTCTTCACCAGGGAAATAGAAAAATTTAAACATCGCTGTGAACTCTACTCTGAGTCATCTTTCATCTATAACGTGGTTTGGGTCCAGTTAATTAAAAAGGTAACAATTTTAGGAATAAGGAAAGGTGCGTCCACATATTATTTTTATGTATACACGCACAGACACATGGACTATTTTTCACAGTTGTCAGGTCTTAGCAGCAAATATTTGACGCTTAACCAAATGATTAAAATGACTTTCTTATTATCAGTATATAAACCAAAACTTAAATATTATTGGTGATATTGCTGTCGTGGTACTTTTTCAGACTCTTCAAAGGTTATTAAAATTAATGGCCCCTGGTACACCTGGTAGACTTGTATTCTAAGCCCCACCCCCTTCTGATGGGAGATTAACAAGTACAATATTTACCTTCCTGTACTTGTTCAAGTGGAAAATAACTAAACTGAGCTGCTTCATCTGATTGTTACCATGGCAGCCATAACTGTTTGGTAAATTGGATTGCTTCTATTCCAGTTCCTCATACAACTGTTGGCCTTCTCATCTTCCCATCTAAATGTGATGAAACTTTTGTTATTGATAATACCATTTCCATTATTTCAGCCAAGTTGATTCTATAATCATTATTGAGTGTCTGTTTTGTGCTAGGTACTATCTTAGATACTGTCCTAGATCCCTGGAGACAAAAAGATGGATGAGATGTAGTTCATGCCTTCAAGAAGTTTATAGTGTGGATGAAACATTTCTCAAAATTTCCTCAAAGATCATTTAAAGACAAGAGAGTTATTTGCAAGAAAACTTCATCTATTGTGGGCATAGCCTGACGGAACTAGCAAGCAGGGACTTTCTTTGAAGTCTTGAGTTTTTATCTTAAAAATCATCTTTGTTCATTTTCATAATATATTGGGGCTTGTTTTAATATACAATATTATATTTTCTTCTTTGGGAAAATTGTCTCTCAGGAAGGTGTGCCATTTCATCTGGTGGCTTTGTTTTCCACCTGGCACTGCATCTTTCCCCTGGTGGCACCCTGTCCCATGCCTATGGAGATGTAGAGTGTTCATGTATAGTTTGAGGAGAGCAGACATCAGATATAAGAACGTTTGGTTTTTTAGAGTCAAAATGTGGTAGTGATTTCCATTTCAAAATTCGTTCAAGCTCTTCAATCAAAATATTAAGCAAATTTGGGTTAAACTCCCCAGTCATCAATAACTGTGTTACTAGAGTGAAAATAATGCTGCATTGTGAAAGGATGAAAACAGGTTCTGGGATATGTGTCAACACATTCTTAAGTTCATTTCCTCTTAGAAAACTGAGGAAGTCTTTCCATTAAAGTCTGGGAAGGGAAGGTCCAAAGCAGTCATGTGAACTGTTAACCTGAGCTGGACAGGTGTCCATGGAATACAGGGTCAGTATGGACTGTTACCACTTCCTAGTAAGCTGCAACTAGGTCAGCCAGCAGGTGAAACCAGGATGGACAAGGTGATGTGGTTATGTAAGAGAATTCTGAAAGGAAGATTGTACCAGGCCAAGGAAAGTTCTCGAAGTGGGGAGAGAACGTCTGGGGAGAGACAGAAAGCAGACTTATAATAATCTAGCCTGGCCAGTTTCTGGTGCCAGGGGCATTATTTTGGTGAAAAGGAAGTTTGTACCCAGTAAATACTCGATAAATGTGCCCACTAAATATTTGCTGAATGAATTGAATGAGTCTGTGTTCTTCGATTCTTTGGTTCATATACTGAGAATACAATGAGTTCATGCTGTGTGCTTTTTTATTCATTTCTTTTATTGATGTTCTCTATATTTTTTCAAGTTCTTGATGTGAGCTGGTTGTGTTCAGAGGCTGGCAAAAAGAGAAGGAAACGTGTGTGTGTGTGTGTGTGTGTGTGTGTGTGTGTGTGTGTGTGTGTGTGTCTGCCTGCGTGCGGGTGTGCGTGCGTGTGGGTGGAGCGCACTAAGCATTTGACCCGAAACGGGAATGGTGGAACTTATCTCTCCCCTGATTAGAGCTGAAGCTTTTCAGAGTTTTCTCAACTCCATTTGTTGCGATTTTGAGTGTCATCTGTGAATTGATTCACTTCAGTAAATTAGCTTAGAACCTCACATTGCCACAAACAACAATATGAGGGTCCAGCTAGCATCAGAACCACAAAGAATTTGTGAATGGGCACAGGTTCTGCCATGGTAGCCAGATCAGGGACAGACCCAAGGTGGGTTCCTGTGGCTTAATAGGTGGAAGTACAATTGGTGACCTGTCAGACAGGGCTAAGATGGGATTTGGTCAGACACTAGAATCGGTCCTATGTGGTCAGCTGTGCCACATGGTTTGTGACCTTTTTATAACACACAATAGTGAAAGGGAGTCTTTTATTTAATAATTTAGAAACAAGAAATTTAATTGAGAAGAACCAAACCTACCCATGTGCGAACTATACATGGAATGTCAAGACAGTTCATGTCAGTATGTTCTTATAACAATGATCACTAAAGTATGGGAGAAAAAGATCAACAGTTGAACACCAGTCCCACTTAATGAGGACATTTTTAAAAACAAGTAGCTACACATAGGCAGAGGCATAATTTTAGTACTGGTCAGGGTTTCTTTCACATTTCTTCTTAGGTTCTACCTTAGGGCTTTTTGATCTGATAGTCTTTTGAAGTAGTGGAGTTGCTTCAGAAGCCTGCTTCACTGACATGATATGGTACGTGAAGGATGAGAAAGACGGAGGAGAGATGGAGGCAAAGAAAGAGATAAAGACAGAGGGCTCGTGACAGAGTGAGAGAGAGAGACAGGGTGAGATAGGGTGAAAGATAGGGATCAAGAGAAAGATGAAGAGACGCTGATTATTAATTGGGTAGTGCCTTGGTTTCTCCTCTCTTACCACTCAGTGAGCTTATGGCCCTGAACCAGCTTGAGATGGGAGAGGCAAATCAGCTTTTCTCTGCTCTTCAGTATCTTCAAAATATAAGTATCTGGGTGCTTTGGACTGTTTGTAGTGTTTGAAGATTAATATAGATACTTTGCTCACATGGCCAGTAATATCTGTCCAGTACTCTTCCAAGGAGATAAAGATTTATTCCAGCCTTGAAGCATAATGGTGGGTTGGGCCCCAGTCCTGGAAGAAGTTTAAGAATGCCATCTCTCTCCCCGCCCCTCTACACACACACACACACACACACACACACACACACACACACACGTATTATATATGTGTGTGTGTGTATCTTTGTTTTCTCACTGTTACTGGTCTGTTGCTTTTTGTTTTATCCCTTTAATTTAATATATCCTCAATCACTATTATGTGTGTCATTACCCTGCTGCTGAGTGGAAGAAACCTGTCAAGAAAACTACAGCTCTACCTTGAATCTTCTGAGCCTTGCTTCTGGGCCTTGTAGGAGTCTGTGCATGACTTGGTTTTTATGGGCTCCACTTACTGGTGGTCCCTTCTAGTTATGATAATTTGAATTTCATCTCAAGGTTGTAATTTCTTTTTGGTCTTCTGACCCCAGAAAGATATCCTTAGAGGACTGTCAGTTTTGGCCATATGGATGGTGGTCTACTGTGACCCTCAGATCTCACTGATTATCCAGAGCTTTGTTCTCAGGTTTCATTGAGAGATTGTTTATTCTGTCTTGATGGTGTGGGCAAAAAGAAAAAGTCTTAAAATGAATGTCATTGGAAGATTGCTCTGTAAGAACCACAGACTCTTACCTAGCTTGTCCTTTAACCTGAAATGTCGATTTACTTCTCTCCCAAATCACTGTTCAAATTCATGGTCATACTACTCCTGTCACTTGGAGCATGTAAAAATCTTTACCTGTTTCTTGATTTCTTCCTGAGTTACATAGTCTTATTTCATTTGTAAAGTGGAAGTCACTGCACTAGCTCATCTGCCTTGAATGTAGGAGTGGAAGCTGACAACTGAAACGAGAACCATTAGATTAGATGCCATGGTGATTCAAATGTCTGTTGTTTTTTACTCCTAAAATGGCATATACAATATACATTCTTCATGTATATCTTGCTAAAGCTTAGGTAGTATTTGACTGCATGATGTAATTGGAAGGAAGAAATGAGAAGAAATTATTTGTCATGGGTATTCAGGTTGTTCTTATCTGACAATTTTAGCTTCATATCAGGTTGTAAAACACAAAATACTTTCCCGGAGGGAAGTTACAGTGGTGGAATTATGCATGACACATATGATTTCCTGAGAATTACTCCCCCTTCCCTAAAAATCAAAACAGTTTCATTGCTTCAATTTGTAAATATTTGAGGTCTTTCTATAATTGCTTTTGTTAGAGTAATTATAAAAAGAGAAAAGTGAATTTAACCCTCGAGGCCTTTGTACGTTGTACAAAAACAAGACATACAGATGTAGTAGCTCAAAGATTTTTTTTCCCTCTAAGTCACTTAATATTTATGTTCCTGCCAGTGTTCTTGGCACTAGCGAGACTTCAGACACCTCACCCTGACCTTGAAGGAGCTTATTGTCTCACCTTCTCAAGTACCGGGAAGTTTGGTACCAGAAATACCTTCTGGCACATACCTGGGACTATGGACATTTCACATCAAGAGTGTTTCTCACATCAGTCCCTGCACAGATCTTTTAGGGTCTTCACATGTATGCTTGGAAGTCTTAGATGACTAAAACATTTTGTTTCCGTTTTGATGAAAGATAAAACATATTAATTCAAGCACATTTGGAATCACCTAGATGACTTCTCCATTACATATTTGGCTACACAGTTTCAATTTATGAAGCATCCCACAGCACCACATTCACTGTCATGGGCCAATGAAGGAGAGTAGTGAGGCTTAGTGTATGAATGATGTGTTCATGAAAATTTAAAGTGACTGACAACACACACAGACTCTTGGGTTGTATGAGGTTTCAGTAGAGAGTGTTGGGAGGATGGGGTTTTGATCACTGTAAGTATGCTCAAAAGAGCCATGTGCAAGCTGCTGGTACCACATTGACATTGGCTTTGGTGATTTAGTTTCAGTTAGTGCATCTGCTGTCAGATTAGATGAATGTTGCTAATTCTGATTTCATTGATTTTGTAAATGTGTATTGGTCTTATAAATGTTTTGGAGACATAAGTATAAGGAGTTTATGTTTGTTCATAGTTAAGTGACATGATATATAAACAATATTTACATGAACTCTGGAATCCATAAAAGATTTTCTTTAATAAGGTTTGTATGTTAATCAAGTGTGAGAAATTTTGTTCTAAAAGGAATTGAAATCCTCAAGAACTATCTAGGATTTAAAACATTAGTTTCTCTATTTTTCATTGCTTATTGTCTTGTTCATCATTTAAATGGAGGGCGTAATGCTTTGGAAGAAATTCGTCTTAAATTGCTCCCAGTGTTGTCTTTTTTTGACAGAAGAAACTCTTCTTTCTTGCGTTTGCCCTCCCTCCCTCCCTCCTTCCCTTCCTTTCTCCCTTCCTCCCTTCCTTCCTAAATTATTTTTTCTGTATCCACATGTGCCCAGGACTGTACTATGTACTGGCTTTCAAATAGTATCCTATCAAAAACCAAAGTTTCTTAGCCAGTTTCTTTCTGTCCAGAGGTGATGGCACCAGTGAAGATATAGAGTGGAAAAAATCACAAGATGCATTGTCTGGGTCTAGCTGTCACTGGTGGTCAGAAATCAAACAGACCAGCTAATTCAAGGAGTTTCCTCCTGTCTTCAATCGAGAAGTTATCTCCATTAATCTCCTGTGGTGGTGTCATTACTCCAGGGAGAAAGACTCTAGACCCATGTCAAATGATCTCTCCGTTCAGTTCTCTTACTGTCCTGTGGGCAACCGATGTGATGGAGTGAGTCTCAAACTCATAGGCCTCTGTGGCCAGCAGGAGCCTCTGCTTCATCTGCTGCCAGACAGTTGCTGCCATGCCAGATGTAGGCCCAGTGTTGCCAGTGATACCAACTTACAGGGAAAACTCCAGATGTTGAGTGGAAGTTTCCAATTTTCCATTCCTTGTGAAAGTCAAAGCACTGCTTTGAAAAAGGTAGTGTCCAGTTTGCAATCTCTGTTTCCAACATGTGAATGGTATATTCAAGTGTCAGGCATGATCTTGCTTTGAAGATCTGTGTTGATCCTAGAGTGTGGCCCCATGGCACCTAACTCAGAACTTTAGCTGTGATCCTTCTTCCCTTTCCAAGTTTGTGGGATTGCATTTTGACCCACAGATAGTCTGTCTTTGCTCTCTTTTTTGTTTTTGGATGTTCTTATACTTTTCTGAGTTACCTTGTTCAGATTCAACAGATGTCACTGTACAATATTTTCTATTTCCAGGTTATGCTTACCTGCTTCCCTGGCAGGTGAGTACTTGGAGATAAGAGCTGAGCTCTGAATGCGTTGGGGTATCCAGAACATGTTTTTCACTGATGTCTTTCTTTCTCTTCATTTGAAGCTGGAGCAGTTTTTAAGACATGCCACAGTTTTTAAGCATGACACAATTTTTAAGACATGTAAAAAATCAGTTGGAATGGAATGGCTTCTGATAAAAAGAATAAGGGAATTTAGTTACAAGGGGTCATATTTTCTGCTACTGCCTTGGTATTTTCTTTCATTGGTGGAATATTTTGTCCTACATGCAAAAAAAAAAAAATTATGGGGATGAAAAGATGCTCAGCATCACTAATCAGGGAAATGCAAATCAAACCACCTGTTAGGATGGCTGTTATCAAAGAAACAGAAAGTAACAAGTGCCATTAAGGATGTTGAAAAATTGTAACCCTTGTGCAACTGTTGGGAATGTAAAATGGTGCAACCGCTATGGAAAATAGTATGGAAGTTTCTCAGAAATCTGAAAATAGAACTACAGTATGATCCAGCAATCCTACCTTTGATTATGTATCCAAAAGAATTGAAATAGGAGATATCTGCAGTCTCACGATCACTGCAGCATTATTCACAATAGCCAAGAGGGGGAAACAATCTAAGTGTCCATTGACAGCTGAATGGATAAAGAAAATGTGGTATATGCTTACAGTGGTTCAGCTTAAAAAAAAAAAAGGAATGCCTGCAATATGTGATAACTTGGATGAACCTCGAGGAATTATGCTAAGTGAAATAAGCCAGTCACAGAAGGACAAATTCTGCATGATTCCATATATATGAGGTATCTAAAGTAGTCAAACTCTTAGAAGCAGAAAGTAGAATTGTGGTTGCAGGGGCTGGGAGAGGGGAAAATGGGGAGTTGCTGTTCAGTGAGTTACAGAGTTTCATTCACTCAAGATGAAAAAACTCGAGATCTGATTTATAATAATGTACATATATTCAGTAATACTGTACTGTACACTTAAAATTTTGTTAAGAAGACAGATTTCATGTATGTTTTTTAACAATAAAATATGGAAATATGACGTTTTTTTACAGGGGTAAGAAATTTGAATAACTACAAAAGTTCTGTCTTGTTTTTTCTGGACCACTTTCAAATACAGGTTCTGTCAAGCTTAGCCCATTAAAAGTACTCACAGTTAAATGTACCTGTCATTATTATATGACCAAGCAGAAACACTGGAGATAATGACACATTTAAGAACTCCTGCCCCACCACTCACACATCAAGGGCAATCACTCTCTTCAATTTCAGTTTGTTTTATTTTGTTCTAAGACATTTTATGGGAATGTTCAGCTATGACATCCCATTGCGATAATTTACAACTATAAGATTTTGTAGCATGCCGAAGTGGCGATTTTGTTATAATGATATCTTTGACCAAGTATGTTTTTTAAATGTCTGGAGATACAGCAAAAAAGTGCAAATGAGTTATTCATTCTGAAAACTGAATGCAGTGGTGAAAGTATCACTTGCTGTCAGCTGCTGCGTCACCTGTTCCAGAGGCAGAAGGGCTCGTGGGAGGTTGTGGCAGCATTTGCTGACTTGTAGTCCATTGACTTAGGCATAGTGACTGCACCATTTCATCCCTTGATGTGACAAGTCACCTCATAATTCTTGCTTCTATAGAACAGCGTTATAGTCTGCTCTGGGCTAAAGTGAAAGAATTCCTGAAGAGTCAATCAACATATGCTTAGAAAATCTATGTTTTAGGACTTTCATATGTCATCTTTTCTGTCGGACATGCTACAAGTTAGTGTTAGTGTTTGTGATACAAAGTACTTTTTCTTTTCCTCCATGGGAATCTGTTGGCATTGCATGTACTTCAATCTGGCAGTTATGGGTAGCTTGAGGATGTTAATGAATGAATTATAGTGCAGGCATTTCTGCTCTAACGTAGTGTGTGAATTCCAGAAAACCTAGTATTCTTCAAATGCACACAGACCATAATTAAAAAAAAGGGTGGGGCTGACCATTTAATATTTGTATAGCTTTGTAACCAGAATTCTCAAAAAAAACCCCAGTAACAATACTAATTAGATACTAGCACAGTAAAAAAGAGTCACATTCAGTTCTTAATAAACAGAAATACTGTAGTCCAGAATACCTGTAGATATTTTAAAACACAAAAATACAGGATTTTGCAGTTTATTTTTTTTTTTGAAGGTGAAGGTAGCTTGATAGAAGGAGATATATGGATTATAGCTGCTGAGTTATGGGGATAAGGACAAAGTGCACAAAGACTTGAGTGAACCAAGGCAAAGCCCTTGGACAGTCTGTGCCAAGGAACAGCCTGGGGTGAGTAAGCATTTGTATCCAGCCCTGTGTCTGTGCCTTTGGCTATGGTAGTGGACTTACATTTGGTGGCTGTTACTTGGGGGTGCAAAACATTACCATTCTGGGAAAGCCAACTTCTACTTTAGCATCATTCACCTTTTGACCTAAGGAATGAATGAATTGATGCATTGAAAATAATGCAGTCTGGCAGAGCAGTCCTTATCTTGAGTACAAATTCAGGAGAGGCTAAGGCAAGGCACAAAGCCAGAAATGAGTGTTAGATGGATTCTGTGTGTACAGATTCAGAAGTTTTATGCTGGCCTGAAAGAATAGTGCATCGCCTCTCTCCTAAAAGATTACAGTGAATAATAAGCTGTCTTCAGGCTACTGAAATCTGTCTGTCAGCCCACAAAAGTCTACAGGTCTATCAGACAGGTCGTTACAATCCTAATAAACCCTGTTGAAAATTAAAATATTGCATTATAGCTGAGCATTTGGGGCCTTAAAAAGTGGACCTACTCTGTTGAATGATATTTAGAATTAAAGTTCTTATTTAATAACTGAAGAAGAATTCAGTTCTTATTGAATTCAACTAATTTAACTGAATAAATTGAATATTATTATTCAATTCTTTTAGGCAATGCTAGCATATGTTCACTGTGAAGCTGGCACATTTGTTTATGTGCCATCAGCCCCAGTGAAAATGCAGTGGTTTAAGTCACTGTATTAGTTAGGGTTCTCCAGGGAAGCAGAACCAATACGATATGTATCTATATCTACATATATCTCTATGTCTATGTCTATACTTACCTGTTATATACCTGTCTGTCTGTCTGTCTGCCTCCCTATCAAAAAAGAGAGATTAAATTAATCTAAGGAATTGGCTTACACGAATATGGATACTGGCAAGGCCAAAATACAGGTTGGGCTGGCAGACTGGAGACCCAGGGAAAAGTCCATGTAGCACTGTGAGCCAGAAGGTAATCAGCTGGCAGGATTACCTCTTCTTTGGTGGAGGTCAGTCTTCATTTAAAGGTCTTCAGTTAATTGGATGAGGATAATCTGTTTTGCTCAGTCTGCTGAGTTCAATGGTAATCTCATGTACAAAATACTTTTCACAGCAACATCCAGACATGTATGACCAAATATTTGAGTATTATAGCCTAGCTAAGGTGACACATAAAATTAAACATCACAGCCACTAAGAAACTTTTTCAGACGTTCTGTTTTTTAGAATCCCTATGTTATGGGAATCAGTTTTTAAAAGATCAGAGAGCATTCTTTTATGCCTGTAGCTTATAAAATATGTACCAGAAAACTTTCAAACACTTATTTGAATCTGGAGAAATGTCTATACATATGTTATATTCCTCCTGTACCCCTTCCAAATGCCTAAACACTTCAAAACAATGTACTAAATTTTGGGGGCAACTTTAAAGTTATTAACATTTTTCTATCTGCCAAGAAAAGACTTGCCCTACATATGTTTATGGCTGCAAGATGCTCCCCAGGAGAAGATGGCTTATTATTTACCCTTGTCTCTGCTCTTCCATTTTCACTCTTTAGTCTCATTCTTCATCAAAATATCTGTAATTCTAAACTGAGCACCTCACAGAAGCAACAACGTGGATTTAAGCAGCATTAGCCATCTGGCAAGGCATGCCAGCATTTACATTGCTGCACTTTCCCAGGCAAACTAACTGCTTGCTTGCTCACTTCCTTTCTTCCTTTCCTTCTTTTGCACTCTTTCCCTCCCTCCCTTCTGCAAATGTTATGGGAGAGGCATTATTCTAAGAAGTCCAAAGGTTAAAGTTTGAATGAGAAACAGTAAGAAATTCCTTGGAGTGGGAACAGATTCTTATGCTAACCCAACAACTAGTTTTTGTTCCTGAGTTGGTAGTTGCTAACAGGGATGAAATTTGAGAGGCATAGAGAAGCCCAGAAGTGTTTCACCAGATACAGATCCTAAAACTCAGCCATGAGAAAGCCACTCATTCCACACTCATATTCCCAGGACAAGGTATTATTCAATTGCAAGGAACTCAGCACTGTTTTAAAATCTTTTTCTCCGGCTTTGTTACTTAAGGGCCACAGACTAGCAGCATGGGCTATACCTGGGAGCTGTTCTAGAAATGGGTAAAAAAAATTATGGTTGTTGTCGATTATGGTAATCATCTCCATTCCACTGTGTAACAATACCACAGTTGATCTTTTTTACCATTAATGGTCATTTGGATAATTTCTATTGTGTGGCTATTACATATAGTGCTGCAGTCTGTCAGTGAGCAGTCTGTCACATGTCTTTCGGTAAGCATATAGACACATGCAGTGCATTGTTTGCAAAATAATTTAGCTTTCCTTGCTAACTCAGGGTCATCATGATGAAGTCTAGTCTCATCTGGGACTGTAGTGTAGTGATATCTCCAGAATTTGTGGAAGTGGTAGTTCAGCTAGACTTTTTGAGTTCCTGTGTGTATTTTCCGTTCTTGCTGTCAGACTGCCAGGTTACAATTTACTATGGTCAGTGCGTCCTCCATTTTTGGGTACTTTTGTTTTGCTGAAGATTCAGAAAGTAAATGATCAGATATATTAGAATTGTGTCTTAAACCCCTCTTTGAATGCAGGTTATTCCTGTATCAAGCAGGGGTATCTGAGAAGCTGTTTTTCATTCTTTTCTGATTCTCAGCCTTCTTTTGGATTCTTCGTTGTGCCAGATACCCAAGTTTCAGATGGCTGGAGTGCTGCCATTATTTTGAAATTACTATTTTTTGCAGTTTTATTCTTTTTCCATTTGTATTCACATTTTAACTCCTTTCCCATTTTGCTCATATTGAAAATTCTCTAAAGTAGACATTGTAGTTCTAAATTATCTTTGTAAAAATAATGCCATTTAGAAAGATAAGCTCAAAACATTGATTTATATTACACACATGTAAAAAGTAGTCAGCTAGCCAAAAGTGGGCATCGCTTATGCTGAGATGAACCCATAGGAGTCTGGCAAGATCTGGGCTTGCACCTATGTCTTGGTTCCCCAGTTGGTCATTGAAATTATTTTTAAAGCTCTTTTTTCTTGAGTTGGGAAAATGCTACAAATACTGCACATATGAAGGTAAATAGATATTAATGCCTTGTGGGTTCTCCTTGTCCACTCAAGTGAATTATTGTAATAACTGTATTACAGCTCCTTCTTCAATACTTGGATTTAAAGCAACTATTCAGCATTTATTTCCATTTTGTTTGATAGCTTTTGGGCCAATTGAACTGCCCAGAGGAGATGTTATCTGTGCAGGTGAGAGAGGAGGGCAGCTTATACCACAGGGAACATGACTGGAAACCAAGGAAGAGTAAAGGTTTGGTATGAAAAACATAAACTGAGATGAATGTAAATACATAGCTCACCGAAATTGCTTTTTCCTTATCTGATGGACCAGTGATTTAAGATGATGGCTCATTTAAGAGAAGACTGTGTTTTTCTTTTCTTTGCTCTCCTGAAGGGTTGAAGTCAGATCCTTCAGGAGAAAGAATTTGCAAATCTGATGGTTATTTGCTCTTTCAGTGGGTTGGGCCTCTGGGAGCTCAAAAGTGAGCTAGTTTTCAGGACAACTGATCCTGGTATAATGTGAAAAAGTCAGATTTTAATATAGGCTTTTTGGCTACTTTCTTTTTTAAATCACATTCCAGAAAATCACCCTTCGGTCCTTCAGAAAATCAAATGAAAAAGTAATTAAATTTCTTGCAGCTTGCTGGGAAAGCAATGAAGTGGACTGGTGATGAGCAGTGGAGTGTATCTGGGGAAGCTTCTACCGTGTGGAAAAAATGCCCCAGGCGCCGCCATTGAATGAGACCAAGAGCCTCTCAAAGGGTCTTAACTATTGAAATGTGGAATTAAAGATGTCAAGAGCATTTTATTTTAAATAGGGAATGTTAAGAAAACTTTTAAGAAAATCTCTACAACTAATTTTACTTTAGTTTGGTATTTTCGGTCCATCTCTTTACATAAAACAGAGAGGCTAGAAAAGCATTATTGATCTATCTCAATGTTTGATGGTTAGGTAGCAAGGTAGTAGGTAAAAATCAATGATTCTTAAAATTAGCACTGAAATTTAAAAATTCTAGGACATATTTTTTGTACAGCAACTAAACAAATACTACCATGTATACAAATAGTTTTAATTTAAGATCGTTCAAAGATGTTGTCATTGAAAAGAAATTCTTATTTTATTATATGATCTTTCAGAGCAACTCTTATAACCTTTCAAAGAGAATTTTAAGAAGATCAGAGGAGGTCGTGTACAATCTCCAACAGATTTTTTTACCAGTATCATGCATACTCAGGCATAAGATTGATATTTAACTGTTGAAGGAAATGGGACTATAGCTTAGGCACCAAACAGTTATATTTCCATATCAATAATAATTTAGTGTTAGATGCCAGTCATTCAATAATTAGTAGTAGATATTCAGCATATATTAAATATGAATTTAAGAAATACATTTGCTGCTGAGTGAGCAGAATGCACTTATATCACTGCGTATAGTAATTTTAGGAGAGAAATCGTGCTCTTTACTCTTACAGACTATTAGTTACAGCCCCAGCAGAATAGACAGTTTCTCCAGTAGAAAAGATTTGGTTCTTTGCAGCTTTCCAAGGGTAGGTTATGTAGTAAATATTGGGCACCTCCTCTGTTGGAAACAATGGGAAAGGAGGAAAAAAAAATAGAAAAGATAGCAAGTAGGTGGAAGTGTAGTGTGCTCTCTTGCCACATGCAGTCTGGTGTGTTTTCTAGAATCTCCTCCTTTCTAACTGTGTTCAGAAGGGGATTGGCACTTTTTACTTTGGCAATCAGGTTTCCCATAGTTTGTTTCCTCCCTGATCCTGTGCCTGGCAAGGTTCATCTCCTCCCTCCTTACTACTGTCTTCTTTACTCTCTGGTTCAGAGTCCTGAGCCTGCCTTAGATCTAGTACACAACTCCTCCTTCCCCACTTTACCTTCTATTGAGTCCTCCTTCCCCAGGCTCCAGCCTTGTTCATTCCTTAATGCAGGATCTGTTGCAGGTCAGATTTCTGGGAGCTATAAAGAATATGGAGGTTGATAAGGTACCTGGGGATTTAGACAGCGATAGAAAACTCAGTAGGCAGAGCTTCAAATAAAGTGTAGCATGAGATCTAAAGGGAAGGAGTTTCTTATGGTTGGAGCAATCAGGGCAGGCTTCATAGAGGAGGTGACTCTTTGGCGAGCCTTGACCGATGTGGATGATTTGATTTCTGGATAGGAAATACAAAAGGTTTTGATTTGATTGGAGACTAATATTAAAATGCATTTCGACTAGGAGAGATAAAGCTGTTTTTTTAATGCTTTTCAGTCTCAAAAGTTGAAAAAAGTAGTTACAGGATGTGATGATCTTAAATACACCAAGATAACATGTTTGATCCAAACATTGTCTCCCTTGTTGAAATTTTATGTGTTGTGTGTTAAGCACTATTTAAAATATTTGAAGACTATGAGCTCCTTAGTGTGCCTAGAAGATGAGAAGGGTGAAGGATGAGGTAGGAAAGTAGAGTGGCCATAGAAATGACTCTCCAAACCAGAATTTCCTTGTGAATAAATGAGAGGAACTAATATACTTAAAAGTATCTGATTGTCTTGAAATATTATTTTGTTTGACAAATTGCTTTTGTTATGTATGTAATTTTATAAAATGTAGTTGACCCTTGAACAATGATGGGGTTGGGGTGCCGATTTCTCCTCAGCTGAAAATCTACATATGACTTTTGAATCCCCCCAAAACATATGTTGTTCCTTAGTATCTACGGGGTCTTTGTTCCAGGATGACCCCCTTACCCCAGTGTAGATACCATAATCTGAAGATGCTCAGGTCCCTCATATAATGACGTAGAACAATGCATACAGTCAGCCCTTCATATCTGTGGACTTCCAATCATGGATCAAAAACAGTACAGTTATCTTTTGGGAAAAATATGCATATAAGTGGACCCACACAATTCAAATCCGTGTTGTTCAAAAGTCAGCTGTAGTTCTATTTAAAAAGTTTTCAAAAATAAAATTATTTATAAAATATATAAAAATATATGCATTTAAGCAAAGAAATTTTTATATCAATTATGTGAACATTGAATTACATAAGCAGAATAGTTTTGGAAAATATTTAACTATTTTAATCAGTTGCTTATATCTATCTTTAATAATTTTCTGAAGAATATATCTTTTTTCAATGTGGTCTTATGCTTTTTTCCCCCATAAAATTTCTTGTAATCTTCTTTTGAGTTACGTTTTACGATTATTACATTTGAAATTGTTGACATCAGCAATGGACTCTTTGTAGGTCATAAAGTTTTTAATTATGAAAACATTCTTTGTATAAAGTACTGAAGAGCTCTTCAAGAGCAAATTCTGTGATAAGCTTAGAGCAAATTCTGATAAATGGAAGCTATTCTCAGTTTTATTTTTTTTGGTATTGACGTGTAAATATTTACATAGGTAAATATTTTAGCCCGTGATCTTCACAAGTTCTATGTTTTTGCCTCCCTTCAAAGGACTTTCTTTGACAAAGACTTTTATAAGTTTCTTAACTTTTATAAGACAAGACTTGCCAAAAAAGTTATTTCCATTTATGACTCTTCAATGTTTTCCCATAATTAGATGCTTCATAATTGTAGACTTTTTTGATTTAATTCTATTCTGGTACAGAATATAAATTTAATTCAGTAAAAATAAGAGATCCATCAAAAGGTTTTCCCCATAAAGTGAGATATTCTAAATCATAATTGCAGAATTTTAGAATTAAATTTGTACAGCATTTGAGCTCTCACGATTTAGTCTGTTTAGTTCATCAGTGCCTTCCTGTTTTCAGGCTTAGTTTTCAATTCATTTTGAACTGCCAACATCTTCAAAAGCGGAAGGTAGTTTTTATAGCTCCCATTGTTAATCAGTTTGATAAAAGCTTTCCAACAGATTTTGAACAAAATGTAATGAAAGCTTAGAGGACAGGTTAGAAAAAACAGGATTGGCTAAGTAGTTCTTCAAAGGTTCAAACGTTTCTAAAACCTGAATGATGATAAGCTGCAAAGAGAAAAAGTAACCACCACAAAAAATGTTTAGCTACAGTATGTATGTAAACATATTTGAAATTTTGACAGCTACAGCTTCTATTTCAATTGGTAGAATATTAAAGCCTGTTTGGATATAATTATAAGCACCACCCTTAATTCCAGGTGCATTTCTACTTCACATATTTCTTAATTTAGTAAACATTTAATTTTTTACTCTTATTTTTCACTGAATTTACAATAGCATTAGTAATAAGATTGGATGTTTTACCTTTGACAGAATGAACTTCCAAAAGTTTTACTTTGATTTCATGCGGTGTATGGGGGGGAAAAAAAAACTTTTATTGGAATTCATCCAACTGATTTTCTTTTTGAAGCATCTGATCAGACAGATATAAAATTAGCCTATATACCTTTGCAAAGTTCTTTTTCTGCTAATGGAGACAACATAAACAGCTATCACTTCACTGTTTGCATTTGTACAAGAAAACTTGGAATTAAAAATGCACAGAATCAATTTCAAAGTCATTTGATCTAAGGGAAAAGTTATGCTTCACAGGTGATATATAAATGAACCTTCTGCAGCTGCATGAGTGAAATTGTAGACTCTGAACATAGTTTTCTTAAAAGACATACATGCTGTTGCTCCTCTCGGAGATTTGTGTCTTTGTGCAGAGAGTCCATATAACCTGCACCCACTTCTCCCAGTATTAACATGTCACATTGGTGTAAGACATTTGTCAGAATTAATGAACTGATGTTAATACGTTATTAACTGAAGTCCACACTTTATTCACATTTCCTCAGTTTTCCCCTAAAGTCTTTTTTTTTTTGGTTCCAGCATGCCATCCAGGATACCATATTGCATTTAGTTGTCATGTCTCCTTAGGCTCTTCTTGGCTGTTAACAAACATTTCGAGTAAGTTATATATTTATCACAATCTTTCTTGAGGAAAAGAAATTTGGTACTAAACTTTTTATTAAAAAAGCACATTTGTTTTTTGCGGTCATCACTGCTAAAAGGGTTTAATTTATTGCAAAATGTAAAAGCATTACCATTCAATAAAATAACTAGTTACACACTTTAAATCATACTAAAATGATTAAATCATGATAGGAAGAGCGTTTCAGTTACTCTATTGCTCTGTGGCAGGACTGTCCAATTTCTGTTTTCTGTACCTATTACATGTACATTGTACATATAATTTCTTGATTTCCCATTGATTTGGCCAAACAGCTACCTGGCAGCATTGCAGATCTTATAGGTAGCAGCTTAACTGCTGACTCTCCAGCTGGCCAGCAAGCAGCCACATCATCTTTCTCCACCCACCATCTGAAGAAATTACCTGTCTCTTGCTTAACCTTGTCCAGCTTAATTTGTTTTATCAGTGACTATTCTGTTTCCTGCTCCTGAAAGGAAAGTCTTAGTTACACTGTGTCTGGAAAGGGTCAGGAAAGGAGAGATGAGTTTATCACTGAGTGTCTTCCATTTGGACACATATTAATGAGTAAGTAGTCTTTTCAATGCGCAGGTGTCTGCACATCATTGTGTGAAAGCTGGAGGTAAAAGTGCAGATCCACCAACTCACTCTGGCTTATTTTAATGCAACTGTTAATAACTTTAATGTATAGTTAGTACACAGTTTTGTAAGTTACTGTTAATGTAATTTGTGATTGAAAAAGAAAATCCAATATGCATGCTAAAACAGACAGGATGCAAGACAATAAGTATAAGCTGGGATTCCTTTCAGCAAACCTGGGAAGGTGACAAATGTCATCTAAAGGGAAATTTTGTATAGAAACTGATATGCCACTCTTTATTTTCTCCCTAAATCCTATTTTCTTGCCAAAAATAGAAATTTTCAGTGAAAAATAAGTATAGTATACCTATTTGCACTAACGTTAGTGGATTATGCCCACATTAACTTGACTCAAAGTAAGTTGATAGAAGTATTGAGAAAGTGAACATGCATTATAAGGTAAGCACTCTTAAGAAGTACATATTCTCACATGTACATGTACACATGTATAGCACATTGACAATGTCCTGTCCATATATGAAAAAAAAGTTGATATGGACCTTAGGGGAAAGATGCAAACAAAGCCTATTTTCCTGGGTGTAGAAGGGTTAGGTCTGCATTGCCCCATATTCGTTCCTGCGCTCAAGGCCTATCTTACTAGACTATAACAGGGATCAAAGTAAGGCCCATTTGGCCCTCTGCCTGTTTGTGTAAATATAGTTTTATAGAAGCCCAGCCAAGTTCATTTATTTACGTATTATTGGTGTCTGCTTTCATGCTATAATGGCAGAGTTGAATAATTACAACAGGGATCATTAATATTTTTTATCTAATGCTTTACAGAAAAAGTTTACTAACCCCTGGACTATAAAACTTCGCAGACTGACCTCAGGCATGACCCAATTCTCAATTTTCAGGTTCCCCTGCACTGGCACCCATAAGGCAACATCTCTGTGGGGCTCGCTTCCTTCTAGCCCATTCCCAAGATGTGACCCAGAAGCAGACAGGAGATAACCACCTGCTTCTTTCTAACTCATATGGGTAGAAGAGTCACAGATCATAACAATGGATGACATCTATCGGTCCCCTTCAATGTGCCTTGTATAGTATGTGTTTTAGTAGGAGTCAGTCCTCACAACATCACGTGGTGGGTTCCATTACTACACTCATATTATGACTGCAGAAACTGAAGCTCAAGAGGTTAAGGATTTTTCCCTGGGTCACAAAGCCAGGGTGCGGGGAGGAAGCATTTGAATTTGGCCAGGCCATTACGCTTATCCTGAGCACTGATCATTCATGACTTAAGAAGCCCTCAGCTGCTTTGAGTGTGCCTTCCCTAAACCTTCAGCATATTGCCTCTTGTTTCTGTCTTTCTGCTTCCACTGGCAAACTCCCAATAACTAAATGTCAGGGATTTTAAATAGGAAGTAATTTGCAATTTGACATGTTGCTAGTCTTTGAATAAATCTAGTTAACATACCCATCTTTCAGGGGGTTTTCATTTTAAAACCTTTTGGGAATCATTACCCAAATAGTACTTAGTAAAATATTTTTCAGGATGGCGTGAATCTGGAAGGACTTTTATCTGCAGGAGCTGTATGTGGGCAGAGGGCCTTGGATAGGCAACGCTGGTTGAATGCCTGGACTAGATCATCCTTTGATGGAGCAGCTGCAAAACAGCTGAGGAAAGGCCATGCTGCTGGGCCAGCTTGTCTTTCCCAGTCTGTGGAATGGTGGGACCAAGTTCAAGAGACTATTGTTTGTTTTCTCTAGAAAGGAGAGTCAGAGAACCATTCTGTAACTGAGTTAATGAAGAGCAAGACCTGTTGTGGGAATACAGACTGGAATCACTTCCAGTTACAGGTAGCTGGCTTAAGGCGGTTAGTGGGCAGGGGGACATCCCATATGGAAAGAAAGACTTGAACTTCACAAAGAACTAATGCTGCCGTGTTCTAGCATCATGGCTGGATTCAGCTGTTGGAGTTTATTTTTCAGTTGGGGTTTATTCTGGAAGTATGTGTGCTGTGTAATAAAAGTACATTTTGGATAGGTCCTTCCTCAAATGTGTCTTTGCAAATATTTTTTCCCAGTGTGTGGCTTGTCTTTTCATTCTCTTGACATTGTCTTTCACAGAGCAGTTGTTAATTTTAAATGAGTCCAATTAATCAATTATATCTTTCATGGATCACACCTTTGGTGTTATATCTAAAAAGTCATCACCATACTCAAGGTCATTTAGGATTCCTCCTATGTTATCTTCTAGGAGTTTTCTAGTTCACACTTTATTTTTAGGTCTGTGATCCATTTTGAGTTCATTTTTGTGACGGGTATAAGGTCTGTATGGTCTTTGTCTACATTCTTCTGTAAGTGGATGTCCAATTATTCCAGCACCATTTGTTGAAAAGATTGTCTTTGCTCTGCTGTATTGCTTTTGCTCTTTGTCAAAGATGAGTTGACTGTATTTATGTGGGTCTATTTCTGGGCTTTCTTTTCTGTTCCACTGATTTGTTTGTACTATCAGATTTTTAATTGTCTATAATTTTACATATTCTGTAATAAAGGAAAATAGAAGCTAGTGAAAACTCCTGAAGTCCTGCATTTCTGAGCTAGGTTACAGCAGACTTAGATTTACCTTTGTCTCTTTTAAAATCCTTTGCTTAATTCTCTGCTATAGTCAAAACTTTGTGAAGATGGGCATAGTTATGATGCACACTTGATCATGTCATCTCTTTCTTTAAACCTTCTGATGGCTTCCCACCCTCTCAAAATAACCACCCTTTTCTGTATCTTTACTATGATTTTAGGCCCTGACCGGCTCTTGTTAACTTTTCCTGCTGCATCCACATCTGCTGCAGCTGCTCCCTCCCCCATTCTGAGCTCTCCAGCCTCACCATCTTCTTCTAGTTACAGGGACTGCTGACTCCTCCCCTGGCCCCAAACCCCTCAGCTTATGGTTATTGGTGCCTGGGAGGTCATCTCTCACCCCTTCCTGATTTCTGCCTAGTTGACATCTACACATCCATGTTTACCTGTTCTGTGCTGTCAGAGCATCTTGTACATAATCGTCATCATGAGCCTTATGAGAGAAGGAATTCAGTTTTTTTAGCATTTTAGCTCCAGGATCTAGCGTGGTGCCCTTGGATGGCATGGACGTTTAATTTCCCGTGCTCAGCTGTTAGGGTCATAGTGTCAGTTTTCTTATGGTGATCCCTAGTGTAGAGTGGTGTAGACGTTGGCATTTGATGTTCGCTTTTGTTCACAGAAAACTGTTTTGGGTTTTAGATCTGTGTAACTTATAGTATGAATAAATATTTTAATGCTTAAAGCAGTAGAATTTGAAATCTAAGGGATTGTTTTCCTAACAACCTTACTGGGTCACCATGTTCTTTCATGTGGAGTAGTGTTGTATGCA
This sequence comes from Eidolon dupreanum, assembly GCA_028627145.1. NCBI lineage: Eukaryota > Metazoa > Chordata > Mammalia > Chiroptera > Pteropodidae > Eidolon > Eidolon dupreanum. Next base: position 130,394,051 of record CM053509.1, on the reverse strand, counting down.
TTTGACTCTTTCCCAGAGTTGTCCTGAGACCAGATGTGTCCATACATTCTAAATACTGGCCTTACTATATTAAAACACACACACACACACACACACACACACACACACACACACACACACACCCCCCCCCCCCAAGTAAAATGTTGATCTTATGAAAACGTGATTTTAAAAATCTTGATATCTTAAGTATACCTTTTTTTCCTCCTAAGTTCATATAATATCCCTTTCAGCTTCAATGGGACTATTTGCAATTTTAAATGCTTATTTTCCAGGGATCATTTTAAAATTTTAACTTGTGAATTTTTCATCAGTAATTAGCCATTACCACAAACTTTCTTACAGATCATCTTGTAATTTATCAAATGAGAAGATGAATAGGCTCAGATTTTGAATACCTAAAGTTGGTTGGTAATTCAGGGTACATTTTTCTCTGAATGTGTTTCATTTGATTCCTTTTCTTTTGACATAAATTAGATTATTTTTAGTGTTAGTGGCTCTCCCGGCACAAAAGTAGAGACTGTTTTGTTTGTTTGTTTGTCTTTATCTTGGTTGACTAACATATATGACTTGACCTTAATCTTTACCTGGCATTTGCCAAGTACACCTGTAAACAGGTCTACATGGTATTTGTGAATCCAATTGTAATTACCTTAGATGAGGCACTGTACTTAAAACTGATTCAAGCTTTGTTACTGCCACGTACTCATCTCAGCACTTAATGTGTACCACACTGGCTCAGGCCCAGAATAAAACAGAGCTAGCTATATGTACAGCATTGTGCCATCTCTGCTTGTTTAACCTTTGACGTCAGGAGCTAAGACACAGGGAAACCGGTGACTATTTTATTCTCGGGCAGAACAAAAGATTATCTTGGCACTCAGTCATGGTAGCTTGTCTTCTTTTTCTTTTTTTCCATCAGGTGTGAAAATTACCAAGTGTCTCAGATTGCAGTCTGTTGGCATAATCCAGGTGGTTCTCTAGTTTTACAGACAAAGACCAAATGAACCACAGACAGATGGAGTGGGGCGGGGACAGGAGTGTCTGCAATAGTGCTTTCCCCAAACAGCTTTAGGTAAACCAAAGTTTTATAAGATTTTTCTCATTTTAATCTTACTTGTACCTTTGTTCTTTAAAGGAGTCCCTTTGTATTGTGCAGCTTTTGTAGCAATACTATGTACCAAAAATCTTAGTATATCAAATTTTCTTAAATGGAGCCATGCACGAGGAACCTCTGCAAACCTGTTCAACACTTACTTTTGGCCTGAAGAGCACTGTAGTACCTCCCTGGAGAGCTGGCCTCTGGAGCTGGACGGGCCGAGTTGGAAGCCTGCCCCTTGCTATCTGATGATACTTACCCCTCTCTGCCACAGTTTTTTCCATGGTAAATAGTATGCTAGTGATAACTTCTTCATAGGGTTATGATGAAGATTAAGTAGCTAATACACGTCAATGCTAAAATCACTGCCGGGACTGTGTGTGTAGGGTGCTTAATAAATGTCTGCTTCAGTATATGAATGTTTCAGAGTATTCTTTTGTTTCCTTGAAAGAGAGTGGGTGGCGGTGGGAAAGACTTAACCTGGTCAGAGAAGTTTTATTACTTAGTTCATATGAAGCTATCAAGGAACTAACTTATACTGGAAGAGGATGATAAAAACAAATTAGGAAACCATAATGCCAACTTTCTAAGCTCAGACTAACTATAACAGAACTTCCAAGTCTTGGTGGCTTTATAAAGTACAAACTTCTATTTTTTTTCCTCATGTGTCAGGCAGCGCTCTTGATCAGTGTCCCTCAATGTGGCAATTCAGGCATCCAGGCACATGCCATCCCTTGGCTTTGCCATATTGGAGTTCTTCACTTTAGCTATGAGGATGAGGAAAAGAGAAAGAGGGACACAGAGGAGGAGAAGGGAGAGAGAGATGAGGAAAAGGAGTGGGGAGAATGAAGGAAAGAGAGAGGGGGAGAGAGGGGAAATGAATGAATGAGAATGAATATGAGCTGAGTGAGAATCTTCCAATGGATTTTAAGGGCCAAGCATGAAAGTGGCAAACATACTCTTTCTGCTCCCATTCCACTGGCCAAAACTGGTCATGTGGCTCCAGCCTACTTGCACATGGTTCTCCCTGTGTGCCCTGTAATAAGAAGCAGGATGGATGACTATCCGGGTAGTCTCTGGCACAACAGTTAACCATTTATTTATTTTCTGCTAGTGGTGGATGTTTTCTATAATTAATTTATTTGTATACTTCACTGTAAACTATTTCTGAAATGCTGTATAATGCCAGGACCAGCGAAGAACTCAAGAGAATTTACAATCATTATGTTTCTTTATTTTAGAAATTTGTAGGAGGTCAGGGGCTCTACTGAGACATATACTTTTTAACATTTTACTGCTGCACAATTGGCCACAAAACAGAGACTCTCAAGGACAGTATCTTAATGGTCATCCATGACAAGCAGGTTCCTGTTAACAAGAAAGTTTTTAATGCTTTGTATTCTGCTGGTGGTCAGTAAAAGGCAAAAGGCAAAGAAGTTAATGATCCTGTTGTGATCGGAGTTACATGGGACAATCTAAGAGCAGAGATTTTTTTTTACTGCTTTTTAATAAATATAGCTTATTATTGCAACTAGTATTTGTACTCAGCTCTGATGGGAGAAATGATGGCAGCTTTCTGTGTCTTATATTGTCAAATAAAGTGACTTACTCCTGTAGCTTTATTAATAATATTCCACTTGAGCAGTTCTTTTGAATCATAATTGGCCTCTGCACAGATTCAACAGTTTATAAGAGCAAACCTGGGGAAGTTTATAGCTATACAGACACGCCTTGTGGCCATGCTTAACTGTTTCTGCGTTAATATATACCTCACACTTTGCAGTGCTTCCTAGTTATGTGGATTGATTTTGAATCTCATTTCTTCTGCCAAGGTTCAGATACATAACACAATTGGGAAGCAATATAATGTAATGGTTGATCATGCGGTCTCCAGCATTAAACTGAGTTTGGATCCCAACTCTGCCACCAGTCACCGTGTGACCTTGGACACTTTCATTGTTTGCTATGGTTGCCCGGTTATTTTTGGTAACAAATATCAGACTAAGTGGCTTCCGGCGGTCCCCAACTTTTTTGGCACCAGGGACCGGTGCTCCTATGAGAATCTAATGCCTGATGATCTGAGGTGGAGCTGAGGTGGTGATGCTAGCTCTGGGGAGCAGCTACAAATACAGATGAAACCTCACTCACTTGCTCTCCACTCACCTCTGCTGTGTGACCTGGCTCCTAACAGGCCACTATGGAGCAGTACCAGTCCGCAGCTTGGGGTTTGGGGACGACTGACTTAAACAACAGAAATTTATTTTCTCACAATTCTAGAGGCTCGAAGACTGAGGTCAGGGCATTGATTGGGTTGGTTTCTTCTGAGGCCTCTCTTTTTGGCTTGTAGATGGCCATCTTCCTGTGTCTTCACATGCTTTTTTCCTCTGTGCACGTCTGTGTCTAAATTTCTTCTTATAAGGACACTCATCATATTGGGTTAGGGCCATTCCTAACAACCTTTTCAAATACAGTTACATTCCGAAGTACTGGGGTTAGGACTTCAGCATATGAATTTTGGGGGGATATGATTCAGCCTGTAATGGGCAGTTGGCTCTGCCTGATCTGCAAAATGGGTTTGTAAAAGTACTTTATAGGGCCAAGTTCTAGACTTGATGAGAGTTGGTAGAATTCTATAATGCTGATATTATGGTAAGTTATCATCTCAGGTCCAAATAAGTGCCTGTTATCTAAGTTCCTGGCATTTCTTCTTTCAATTGACATAAATGTTTCTGTTTTAAAAAAGTGCTGCTACTATCCCGACATAGTCACAGTTTGTGTTAACCATTAGTGAGCATGGGTCCCCACTAGGGTAGAAGAAGGAAGGCTGGATCACATGGGCCCTGACAGAGCAAGCTGTCCAAGGAGGACAGTATGCCTGTCGGTCAAGAGAAGCTTTGAATGTGGTGGGACAGTCATCCAGTTGTTACATCCCACACTGTGACGGCACGCATTGATGGGAGTTGAGTTGTACAGGCATGTTATTCACAGTTCAGATCAGATCCATTTACTGCATCAGCTCCTAACCTGAGTCAAGGGCACTGCTAGCCAGCTGCCCAGTTGTATCAAGTTTTCTTTTGAAATGATTATGAAATATTTGTGTTTTAATAAAAGTCATTAAGTAACGAGTATGAGGATTGTCGCATATAAATACATATATAAATATGAATTATATGAAGTAATTTTTAACTATAAAATAATAGGTATACCTATTGTTATGATCGTAAAGTCCAAATTATACTCTTACTAGGGATTGGTGGAAGAGAGAATTTACTAATTGGTTTATTGTTACCTTTTTTCCTATAAATATAGTTATTTTGCTTTTAAAGAAAAAAACCAGTAGTGACAATTAAAAAAAATCTTTGCCTGTTAATCTTTTCATTTTTATTTTACCTGCCCTTACAGTCCTACATCTTCATCACATTGTACACTTTAAAAAATTCACATTGTACAACCTAAATATATATAATTTTAATTTGTCAGTCATACCTCAATAAAGCTGGACAAAATTGCTATTCTATTGTAGAAAACAATATGGAGAAGAATGCAATAGCACCTCTGCTATTTCTTCTTCATGTAGGTCATTCTGTTATTGCTGCTTTTTTTTTCTTGGTTTTTATGTGTCTGTTTCCTAAAAGTATTCTGAAAATTTGCCTTTTTATTTTTCACTTCGTTTAATTAGTTAATTTCTTTTTTTTTTTTCAGGAAAGAGCAAGTTAGTACCTTATATCAAAACATCAACCTTGTGGAGCCAAGACTGATACAGCCATATGAACATGTTATAAAGAACTTCATCCGTGAGATCAAACTTCAAAGCACGGAAATGGAAAACCTGGCCATTGCAGTGAAAAGGTATTGAAGTCCTTCCTAAGTGGCACATGGGGTTCTTTAACTGGCTCTCCGACCCCAGGAGCACATGGACTGAACTGCATTATCACGTTATGACATGGGAGGACTTTCTGATCCTCAGGAATCTGGAGCTTTCTAAACTAAGCCAGCGTGAAGAAAGTTGAGTCAGGCAGCACTTCACAGGGTCAGTCAGCAATCCCATCAGCAAGCAGGTCACCGTGAACCTATCATTTAACTCTTCCAGGCCAATGATTCTGTACAGAACATTCAAAGAGATCTGTTATCTCCTATCTAGCCACTTGAAACATATAGGAGACTTTTCATCCAGAGAGGCAAGCAGGGCCCCATTTGAAGCCTGGCCTTGTCACTGACAGATTTGTGACTTTGGGCAGGTTACTTAATCACCCCGTGTCTCAGCTTCTGCATCTGTAAAACGAAGCTGTAAATATTCACCTCCTCAGGACATTGAGACTTAATAGATGCCTTCATGGGTGATTCCCCTCGTGCTGAGCCTATCCTGTGGGGGCTGCTTAGTGATGTATCTTCCCTCTCTCTAGCCCTCCTCATCCAGCCTGAACTGAAAGCCTAGGAGCTGTTAAGCCCTTACTGTCACACTGCCAGTTTGTGTAAGGCTTGGCTGACTTACACAGGATATCTTACTGGTTTTAAAAGCAACCCAGTGCAAAAGAAGAATTATATGTGTTGCAATTCAGATATCAACCTCTTTGCTTCCTGGAAGAACCACACTCCTTTGGCATATATTGGGAAAGAGGACACTTTGTCACAATTCCTGGTTTGCTTTCCAGAGGCTTCCTGTTGCATGTGTTCCTCCGGTGGATCCAGGCGTGCTACTCACCCGCTGGTCTCTGCCCAGAACTTGTAAATGGCCCCTTAGATAGGATCCCCTCTGCTCAATGCTTGTTTGGAACTTTATTAGAAATTAAACTAGTGCATGAATAAATTGTGAGGGAGTCAATAAATTATAAGCAGGTAGCATGGTATAGCAGAAATCGTCAAACTGGAGGATGAGAAGTCTTCTACTGAAGTCCTGTTCTCTACCTTTTATTAATAGCATGTCATTGATTCAAGTAAACCGACTTTCTAAATCTTATGGTGGCTGCTTTCAATTCACTGATAATCTAGTTAGTACGCAAGACATGTGCATGTGAAAATGTAGATAATTAAACATATAGCTGAGAGGGAACAAAAGTAATTTTTTTAGGGCTTAATCTGAAGCCTCAAGCATTGTTAAGTGACAGATGTCTACATACTAGACAATTGCTAAATAAAACTATCCTGGAACTCTCCTCAATGAAAATTTCCTATTTTTAACTTTTTGGCAAATAAGGACGCTCTGCCTCTATAGAAATGAAATTTATTGATTACATTAATAAAATTTTCTAAAGGGTAACTGTATGTTTAAAGAACTGATTGGTAATAATTGTTGAGATCCCTTTTTTTTCCCCTTCTCACTGTAACATATGACATTGTGCGTTTCAATCAATGGAATTTCAGAATTATACCTAACCACCTCTTAGCCATGGGGTTTTCTTTCCTTTCCTCCCTCCCTCCCTCCCTCCCTCTCTCCCTACTTCCCTCTCTACTTCCCTCCCTCCCTCCCTTCCTTCCTTCCTTCCTTCCTTCTCAGTCATGACAGCAAAAAGGATTTTCAGAATTCATTGACGGACTCTCAGTCACTTGATACCTTTTTCTGTTCTTTGCCACCATCTAGTTTAATGTCATTTTATCCAATCTATTCCATTTACTTAATATCTAGTTTTTTAATGTCCTTTTATACCCAAACGGTCAAATTGCTAATCTCATTTTATTATGTGGAAGAAACAGGGAATATTATTTTAAATGGCATGTTTCTCTTCATTTGTAAAACAAAAGACTTGAAATAGATTAGGTTGAAATTTCTCTTCATGTTGCATGTGCAAGAGTATGATAAGAAGATGTGCATCCTCTTGAATTTTAGAGCCCAGGACAAGGCAGCCATGCAGTTGAGTGAGTTGGAAGAGGAAATGGATCAGAGGATTCAGGCTGCAGAACACAAGACGCGGAAAGATGTGAGTATATGGTATTCATTCATTCACTGAATCCTTATAGAGCAACTTTTATGGCCTGGGTACTGGGCATCCTCTGGGTGCAGCAAGCCTATGCTCTCACAGGAGCTCTCAATGAGGGTGCTATTAGTGGTGCTTTTGGGGGGTGGGTAGAAGAGAGAGAGAATAAACAACTAAACAAATAAATAAAGCAGGTAATTTCAGATAGCAACAAGTACAGTAAAGAAACAGTATGTGTGATAGACAGTGACTGGGAGAAATGGCTGCTTCAGGTTTGGGAGGTCAGGGGCCTCTTGGTGGAGGTGACATGAGAGTTGAGGCCTGAGTGAGAAGGCAGAGCCAGCCTTCCATAGAGGAGGATGTCTTGAGTGTCATATAGCACTCACTGTCTCACTGCTTGTGTTTACTGCCAATTTTAAATATAGATTACAGTGAAATTAAAATTGTCTCTGCAAGCTTTGTTGTTTCATATGGCATATGAAATTATAAATAAAGGTATACATGGAATATACTTTTATTCATCATTATAGAAACTCATAGTAAAAGTTGGGCACTGTTTTCAGTGATTTCTATAGAAGAAATAATTATCTCTTTTTTTTCCTTATAAAATATATTCAGGTGATTAATATTTACTAGAAACAGAAAATAGACATATTTCTTTGTGTAGCTAGTGTTAGGTTTTTAAACATTCCATTTTTTTTCTATTCCTTTGTTCTGTTAACCCTGAGAGGCAGCAAAATAGAGTGAGAAGGGCCTGAGTGTTGGCCTCTGATGGACCTTGGTTTGCTTCCTGGATCTCCTGTTGTCTAGGTTTGGTGGCACTAGAAAAATGCCATAACCTCTGAGCCTTTATTGTCCACCTTTAGAATGGAATAATGCCACCTACCTGCTTTAATGGGGACTAAGCCTAGTGATCTACATGAGTGCCCAGTGCGGTGCCTGAGGTGTGTTGGGTGCATCCTGGCCTTTGCCCTGTTTTCTGTTGCTCTGTGTACTTTTTAAATTTTTTAAAAAAATTATAGTTGACATACTGTTCTGTGTATTTTGTGTCTTCAGATTCTTCATCTCATTTCACCAAATATATGCTTTTGGGCTCTTTGTTGTTTTATCTCTTAATAACAACTTTAATAACTAGTTGGATGTCACATGCAACAGAATGAATGGTTGAGAGCCCATGATCCAGCTTTAGTGCGATAGATATTCTGTTCTTCTGTTAGCACTTTGTTTTTGTAGTCTAGAAACAGTAAAGTCATTTTTTTTCTGCCCTTTTTCTCTCCATTTATTTAATCTGTACACTCATTCATTCATCAAGGTTTACCAAGCACAGGTGTTATTCTGTCATCAAGTCTCATTGCTTCTTTCAGCTAAGTACTTCCCAAATTTGTTATTGCTAACAAAGACCTTACAACTTCCTGTTTTGTTAATTATAACATATTCCTTGGTTTCCTTGGCTCTGATACAGTGGTGGAAAATATATGGCCTCTGCAGCATCATTTCTGTGCTCTATAGCAATGGCATACAAGGCCAGTCAGTCACTGCTCGGGTGTGGTCTCTGAAACCTCAGCATGCCACTGCCAACTGAGCACTTTTGGCACTGGGATGACACCTATGTGCCAACCCATCCTACTCTCCATCATACACCCTTTTAAACACAGTCTCGCTGGAATAACACATCCAGTCTAATTGAGAGTCTTCCCTGTGCATAGAAATTATCAGATGATGTAATTGGTATTCAGATAAGGTATGAGCTCTTGGAAAAGTGGTAAACCAACCAGGCCTTCCTGGGTCCTGGTGATAAGATTTAGGTAAGAACTGGAGCCCTTGGCTTTGCCATATCCTTCACTTAGAGTGATAATTAAACTAGTTAATCGATGTGCTATGTACGATTCTCTGCCCCAATCTGGGCAGTAGTCTTAGAGGTCCCAATCCTGGTGATATGTGTATATAGCTTGTGGTATATTGCAGTTCTTTCACTTTTGTAGGTTTCAATTCCAGAAGTGCCATACATCTGTAGTTATGTGATTTACTTCTGCCTTCCCTTTTCGCCATCCCTTCTCGCCATCCCTTTGTAAGAGACTTGGGATCATCCTTAGTTTGACACAAAATGTTTCTCACCTCTGGGGTTTTGAAGAACCTATTTAAATCAACAAAATTTTTTTTTTTCTTTTAGGAAAAACGCAAAGCTGAGGAAGCCCTCAGTGATCTCAAACGTCAGTATGAAACAGAAGTAGGAGATCTACAAGTGACGATAAAGAAACTCAAAAAGGTAGGTATGTGGCAGTTAGACTTTTGGGGATAGCCTCAGGATAACAGTGTATCTGAGTTATTAGCCACTAAAAACATTTGGAATCACATCAAAGCAGCAAATGGAATCAGATTTCAGAGTCAGATTGAACTCCTTGGCAAGACCCTTTTTAAGGGTCCCTGATTTTTTTTGTTTCCAAAGACAACCTATCTTTTACATAAATCTAATAAATATGTCTGATCCCTTGAGCAGTTGTCCATCAAATCTCAGTTTTCTTTCCTTAGTTTTTTACCAACAAGGTGCCCTCAATTTCTGTGTGTCCAGTGGACTGTCTGCTCATGACAGTAGGGGCACTGTGTTTCTTGGTCATGTATCCTTGAATCCCTACTCCGAGTGTAATGTAAGGTACATGGTAGGTATCCAGTGAATAGTAAATGAAATGAATATTCCTCTTTTATGTAGAAAGTTCCAGATCTAGGGGACTCTGACAGCAAGTGGTGGGAGAGAACTTGAAGTGTGAGCAAAGAGGTGTGAATAGGTTTTGGCCTTTGCCCTATTTTTTGTTCGTGATGAGTAGGGTACATTTCACTCAGTATTGTGCTGGTAGATGCTTTAAAATGGCTTTGGAGAGGCAAGGGGGGAAAGGAGAGATTTGCAGCATTTGCCAGTTTCCATGGTATAAGCACCACCACTGTCACCGATTTCCAGCTACCAAGCTGACATCACTGAATGCACAGTCTGGGAAGAGATGCTTAAAATAGGCTTTCACATGCCAGGACTAGCTGGTGCCAGCAGAGTACTGGATCCACTGTTTGCATGTGGATGGTCTCCATAACTAATGGAAACATCGCGCCTAAAATTAGAATGAGTACTTAAAAAATAATTGTTTCTGAAAGTGGCATTGTGAATTTGGGCACAGCACTTTGCTTTTCTGGTTATTCATGTGCTAACCTTTAAAGCTCCATCTAGTGTTTATATTCAATGAGATTAAGTGATGATTAACTGTATTTTGTGAGCTATTGTAATGTGAATCTCTAGAATTACTGAGAATTCTACTCAATAGCCTTCAGAAATGTACTAGCAATGCTAACCTTATATTGAATTTCCAAAGGTCATTAGACTGTGCATATGATGCATGTGTTACAGAACTTGAATGGACTTATCCCCTGTTTATGCCAGAGTCACAGGTTCTCCTAGTCACTGTCCTCACTTATTTCTGTCTTCCCAAATCTTTAGACTAAGAGAAGGTATGTATGAAACAACAGTTTCTTGCCCTTATACAGCATGTGATGAAGACCAGATAGACACTGAACAGTAAGAGTCAGGAGTGATGAGGCCTGAGTTCTTACCAATACTGTGCCAATATTCTGCCTGTAACACCAGGGACAACTGGCTTCATCTTTCTGATTTTTAGTTTCTCACATGAACATTTTATTAATTATAAAAGTGTCCTGCCTAACCACAAAAACTGATATTTTTTTGACTTTATAGTTTATTAAGCTCTTTTTCATGATTTAAAAGATCTAAATCTTAAACTTATTTTTTTTTAAAAAAGTATAAATATCCTACTTTTACAAATGAAGATACTGAATTCCAGAGAGGTTAAATAACTTATTCAAAGTCACACAGCTAATAAGCAATGGAATTGTCCTACCACGTAGTTTGTGCTTTCTTTCTTATACCATACTTCTTGCCTGAGTAGGGGGGTTGTTCTACAAGAGAATAAGAGATGACTTATGTGAGAATATGTTAAAGATTCTAAAGAACTATAGAAAAGTTTGCAAAGTTATTATAATTGCCATTACTTTATGCCATTGATTCTGAGAAACTCACTTTGCCCACAGTTTTTCTTCTCTGAAATTGGCGTGTGTTTTGAAATCAGTGGCTCTTCTCAGTTACAGTCAGCCACATGGCAGTCATAGCATAGTTGTGTGAAAACCTTCAGTTGGTGCCATCTGGCAAGATGAAGAAAGTCCAGTGTCAAAATACTTAGATTTGATGAAATAAGGCATACATTTTGATCAATGCATAGATACTCAATTAATGGACACCCACAACTCCCCACATTTCCCATGGGATGTCAGCTATTTGTCGGAAGGACATTTTTGTTGTGTTATAGATGCTTGTGGGCCAATTTAGTCTGGAAATACTAATGAGTCAACCAGCAAGTAAAGCTCATGTATATATGTATATAATTTTGTGCGCATATGTATCTAGCTTCATATCATACTTCAATTCTATTGATTTCAGTCATTTAATAAATATTTCTAGAAATCACCTTGAAGAAAATATAGGTGATTCTGACACTAATTCTACTCTTAAAAACCTTACTCTAGAAGGAGAGATAGGCCATTCATAAATACAGGATGGAAAATGCTAAGTGCAGAGAAAGTTCTAAGTGACTGTAAAGGTCAGATTCACATGCGATGTAACTGAGAAAGCAAAGATTGTGCTGCTTAATATTTGAATGGTTTCTGGAAAGAGCTTTTCAATTGTTTTCAAAGAAAATTTATTTAAAAAAAACCCTTTTTCAAATGTTTAAAGTTTTCGAAGTAAATTTTTAAATCTTTATGGATTGATTATATTTAGTTTAATGATTTCCAAAGTTGTATAATATTGAAAATTGAAGACTTCTAGAATTCCCATTTCTATATGTCAAGGATATTCCTAATCTTAACTGAATCAATTAAAGTAAGTTTTTAAACGCACAACTTTTATTTGTTCTTTCAGCTAGAAGAACAATCAAAACACGTAAGTCAGAAAGAAGATGTGGCTGCATTAAAAAAACAAATCTATGATTTATCAATGGTAAGAATCACCTTTCATTTACAGAAATACATTTCTTGTTAGACTGCTAAACAATCATCTTATTATTTCAGTGTTCCAGGAATAGAAGCTTAAAGAGAAATTAAAGCTTAAAGATAAATTAACACTCTAGTTGGAGAAAGTCTTTGAAGTACCTTCAACCAAAGGTATTATTTATGCAGGCTTCTTTTCTCAATGATACCCCACGTATTGTGAATACTTACATTTATTTTTTATTCAAAGAAATAATGGAACGGCCATTAAACTTTCAGTAGTTAACTCTGCATTCTTGTAACATCAAGTCTGGTTTGTATCCTAGCTTTGTTAAGATGAGACGTTATTGCCCTGCCCTTCCTCTTTCTGTCCCTTTTCCATCTTCTGCTAACTGTATCTTTGTCTTTCTAGTGCCAGTAGAGATAACATTTACATATATTTTATTATCATCAAGTTTTCTTTATTTTGTATTTAGGTTTGACTCTATAAATTGAAAGCCAATAATGAACATTTCCTTTATCATGACTATTCTCACTGTGGAGCCAAGAAGTAGGCTAGCATGAGCTAGAATTACATTTCTTTCTCTCCAGCCATTTTCCTTGTGCCATTCAAAAAAGAAGGCTCCCAGCCTCAGGGTCGAATATATCCCCTTTCTGTACCGCCAGTACCATATTTTGCCACATTTTAGTTGGCTTTGTATTTGAATTGTGACTTTCTTATAGAGTTGTTTGTCTTTCTTGGATTTCTCGGTTGAGTTTTTGGTTTCTTCTTGTAAATAGAAACTCTACCAATATTCACGATATCACCAATATCTTATAACTTCTTATTTATTCTTCCCATTGCATGGAATTTCTTTTTTTTCTCCTTAAAAATATTGATTCTGGAGTCCATGAAGTTTCAGTTCTTATTGAACTGTTTGTTTTTTAAACTTGCTTCCCATTTGTCATCTTGGAATTTCTGATCATTTTAGGTAGCTGGTTTAGGATTCCTGTGCAGCTAGGTAAATAGATCTGTTTACCTCAAAGTCTCTCCCTTGAGAAAGGGAGGACCCTAGGAGCTCTGTGTGAAGCTGGCTGTCAGACTGGGGGACCCCGATTACCAGAATGAGTGGGAGCATGGATCTTGAGAGAAGCTTAAATTTCTTTGTAGTATTCAGTCAGTTCTTTTTAAAAAGACAAGCCCTGTCTTATTGCCCTTGAAATGACTCTGGTTGTCTGCTCTTCCTTCCTAGAGTAGGAGCAGGCATGGGCTTGAGGGGCTGGGTGGCTTAACATACAGATTTAATCTCTGTTTTCAGCTTCACTCTCACTCTCTGGGATTTTGCCTGGCCAATGCCCCTTCTTTGTTCTACAGAAGATCCTTCAACACACATCTTCTGGATCTCCTTTTCTTCTGTTCTCTTCCTTTTGTCAGCACATTTCCATCATCTAGAAGTGTTTAAATCACTTGACTGCAGATGGCCCCTATTCCATTCTTTTAACTTTTATTGCTTTATTTTATTTTATTTCTTTTGCTATTTCATGTTAATGGGGTCTCAAAAAGGAAGGAAGACAAATTCATGTACGCAGTTCACCATCTTGAACTGGAAGCCGCCAATGAATTTTTTTTTTTTTTAGAAAAGTTCTTAGATAAATTCTCAAAAATTTAACAATTCTTTAAGAATCCTTAGGAAATTCTAATTCCCTTAGAATTTCTTTAAAAATATGATGTGTGCTTTTAATTTTTTTAGACAAAAGTTTTAAAGAAATTTCCCAACTAACAGTGGTTTATTTTTAAGTGCAAAACTTAAAAATGTTAGGTGATAGGATTTATTGTAAAAAGTAGCCAGTCTGTCTGGTAATGGGTACTATTTATTCCACAGACTTAACAGAAGTTTCATAGTTTTCATTAAGTAAAACAGATGCTTAAACATTTGGTCTAAGTTAATTTGCCAATAACATGTCAACATAATGATAAACTTGAGTACTAGAGTTTGGCACCAAATGTCAAATTTTTTTTTTAAAAAAGAGCAATTTTGAAGAATTATATTTTTGACACTTTAATACTTTATGATAATTTCAAGTTACCTTGATTGATAATTATTTCTCTGAGTATCAAGATTTAAAGAATTGTGATGGGGTGAGAGTGATGTGTGGCAAAGTTTCACTGCACTTGACTTCATTTCTCCCATGTGGAAGAAACTGAATTTAATGACCTGCAACCTTCCTTGTCTCTAGGAAAATCAGAAAGTTAAGAAAGATCTTTTAGAAGCACAGACAAACATAGCCTTTCTTCAGAGTGAATTAGATTCTTTGAAAAGTGATTATGCTGATCAGAGTCTGAATTCTGAAAGGTATGAAACTTCACACTTTATTTTTCAGTTGAGTGGAATGTTTATTTGGGTAACCATCCATGGGAATAAAACTCTATGCACTATGTAATAATAAAGACTTATTTATTAACTTTACTAATACATTCTTTGCTTTCTAAAGATTTTACTTTCAGTGTCAGATTTCCTAGTGATGTGTCTTTTTAAATTTTTTTAAACACACAGATTAATTAAATTATTGACTAGGTAGGACAGTGCAGGGCTTAATAAATGTTTGAATTAACTGGGAGCAGAAGAATATACCAACAGTGTCAAGTGTCAGTGCTAATTAAAGTGCTTTGAAGGTAGGACTCCTGGCCCTACAACACAAGAAAAGGGAAAGTAGACATCTTAGGTGAGTGATTTTATTGTGCTATGTTTCAGTTTTGCAGTATGGTATTAATAATATAAGACCTAACACACATGCAGGCGTGTACTTATATATACACACACACACACACACACACACAATACACACACACACACGGGTGTATGTATATGTAAAAATGAATATACATGTAAATATAAAATACATATATATGCATACACATTTGCACATAAATGTACATATATTGTACACACACATATGTACTTGGGAAAATATCTTGCTTTTTGTTTGTTGGTTTGCAAACTTTATTCAGAGTCAAGGTCCTGTAATGGAAAACAGTGAAACATTTATTAAGTACTCATTATATACAGGTCCCTGAGCTAAATAAGGAGTTATTAGTGTGGTGTACATAAAAAAAGAAAACATGTAGACTCTGCTCTTTCAGAATTTCAAATTTATTTGAAGAAGACAAAAAGCTAAAAGGTTTCAGAGTTGACATAAGAACTGAACTGTGTCAGACACAATATGACCAGCAGTATCACAGGTTGAGTTCATTGCCATGTGATGGTAGACAGTGTGTTCTTTTAGTTCAGAAGAGGTGAAGAACTTTACTAAAGAGGAGGCACTTGAGGTGACCGTGGGAGGAGGGGTGGGTTTATGTTGGTCAGGGGGAGCAGAGGCAACATCAGCAAGTACTTAGTACTTTACTAGTATTAACTCATTCAGCCTAGAGAATATTATACGAGATAGGGATTTTTCTTATCTCCATTTCATAGAGGGGAAAAGAGAGTCCAGAGATGTTCCAGGTGAGGCAGTAACCAAAAAAGGGGCAAGAACATAGAGGCAGATAAGACTGGTTTGGGGCACAGTGGCCAGACCACTGGACAGAAAAAAAGACATTTTGAATGGAAAGGTAAAAGTTAAAAAAAATTAAAAAGCTTAAAAGCTAGTTTAAGGCTATACTGTAAGGGCCCAAAATTTTTGGCTAAGGAACTTAAATTCCTATAGACAATTGTGAATTCTTTGGCCTTATTAAGAGAGCAAATAAATAGATTATTGTGGACAAAGTTTGATAGCCTGAGAGTTTTGGAAGCTAGTGATGGGATTTGTATCCTTAGAAATGGGGCTGAGGCAGAATAGGGGCCGGAGGTCAGTGGCTAATATTCAGAGTGGACATTTAGAGAAGAAGGCCAGGGCTTCGTAATAAAACCACAGAGGTGCGTGTCTGTTCACAGCCAGTGGAGAAAGCCTGGTCTTGTGGGTTCTTGTGGCTCAGGGTGAGGAGGGGAGGGAGGCCAGGAGTAGGGGCAAGGTAAGGAGAGGAGAAGGAATCAGAAGGCTTGGAATTAGCAGAGGAAAGTCAGAAGAGAGAGAGAGAGCAAATAGGATAGAAGGGATTGGTAATGTGAGGAACTGGGGAGAGGGGACTTAGCAGAAGGTCAGCGGTTCATTCCCAGTGAAGAACAGAGCAAGGTCAGTGAGGTGGGGATGGAAGACCTTGTGGATGCTGAGAGGGAGATGAGGTGGAGCATAACGTCACGCAAGGAGGCAGAGGGTATGGCTATGTTTGTGGAGTCCCAGAAAGAGAAGAGGCTGCTAATAGCACAGAGGAACCAAACTGGAGCATGGGTGAGATAGAAACTGTGGTCAAGAGCACAGGTTTTTTAAAAGGAAAAAGAGTCTGGAAGGGTAGGTATGGGTAAGGCAGGACTGAACACCTAATTCTCATTAAAACATAAAATATAATTTTTCAGGGATCTGGAAATAATCCGAGAGTACACAGAAGATCGAAATAGTCTTGAGAGGCAAATTGAAATACTCCAGTAAGTTCTTATATAAAATGCTCATTACATTTACATTTTACTTATTTTTTTTTGTTAATAAAACATGTGCCACATGAAACATGAGGCGCTGTATTCTAAAGACCTAGTTCGCAGGTCCACGCCTGTTTCTTCTCGCTGTGCTGCATTTAGCATATCCACTTAGCTTTCTGACATTTATAATCCTAAATAACCTGTTCAACCCAAGGACTAGAGTCTAATTCTCTAGAAGTCTTCAGAAGCCAGGTGATATGTCCAGTGCATCTTTATTATACTTGTAAAGATTAATGGCCCTAACTCTAATGGCTCTGCAGCTCAGCACACTGAGAGGGTGTCAGGCCTCTCATGGTAGTGCATGTCACAACACCAGGCCCGCACGATCATTCTTTTGCAATTTATTGTGCTTGGTTAGAGATAAATTTTTCTTAGGGTTGTTTTTTTTTTTTTTAACCCTATTGGAAATATTATACCTGCTCTATCAACTTCACAACTGAGTTGCAGTAATTCTGGCCTCTGAGGCCCTTCCCCACAAAACTTCCCCTCTCCCTCCCTTTGTTTTCTACCCATGCAATATTTTCTCTTGGTTGCACTCCCCCAGAATGAAGTAGATCAGGCTTGACAAGTTTTTTTTTTCATCATCTTTGAATGCTTTTTAAGTCTCATCTATGGCAATTATAGAGTTGATATATTATCATAATTTTGTTCACTTATTCATTCATTCAGCAAATTTTCACTCAGTACCTTTTATGGGTCAGGGATGCTGAAAGCTAAGGATAGAGTGGCAAGCAGGAGAAAAAGGTCTCTCTCCTCATGGGGATAGTCTAGAAGAAGAAGACGGAAACTAATCAATAATTATAGAAATAAATATAAAATGCCAAATGAGAGAGGCAGGACAAAGGGAAGGAATGTGTCTTCTAAGGGCATACAGTAGAGAGCTTTGGCTGAGCCAGAAAGGTCAGGAAGTGTTCCCAGCGGAAGCAAAGAGTGAGCCGAAGTCAAAGGATGAATAAACCTTAAGTAAGTAAAGATTAACCTCTCTCTAAAACAGAAGCTGTATTGTTAATCTCTATAGTAGTAGTTGCTGAGACTCTGGCAGGTTAAATATCTCCTGTAAGTCATGTGGAAAAGACATGCCCGAGTTGGGATTTGAACCCAGAGTCACCTTTGGACCTTTAACTGATACATGGCAGTACCTGATGGAACAGTACCAGGCCAGGAGTAGGATATAGAAGTAGCCAGGAGAAAAGTGTGGTGTAACATAGCACATCCACAGCCTGGCTGGGGGTGTGTACAGGGGCATAGAGTGCAGCATGTGGGGCTGGCTGGGTCCAGGCATTTAGGGAGCAGACACTTGCACAAAACTTATTCAAACGAAGGGACTACCTGAGGAAAGAGTGGTTCCACAGCACAGCTGGTTCCTCCATAAAATGCCTTGAGACCTTTAAAGAGAGGTGATAGATTCATTAAGTTGTAGTTCTAGTAATGAATTATGATCTCAGTTTATGAGGTGTGAAGGGAAGTGGTAGAAAGTTGCAAGAGCTGGTAAGTAATTTCACATTCTGTACATTGCCTGAAAAGAAAGTGGTGATGTTTATCTCCACCAATACTTTTCCGTATCGATTTACTTATTAAGTTTATTTACTCTGTAGAACGGCCAACAGGAAATTGCACGACAGTAATGACGGCCTAAGGAGTGCCCTCGAAAATACTTACAGCAAATTCAACAGGTCATTGGTATGCAATAGAGTTTTATAATACATTTTGTTCCATCTTGTGGTAGAGTATTTTGATGAAAATTTTGTATTTTCTTAGAGGAGAATTTAGAATCATGTGATTATAAATAAATATAATAATATAAATAAATATAATAAAAGGAGGTCGCATTTTCCCCAATTAAAATGAATATGCTACCCTTCTGAGGACGTACATGCCTAGATGTTAACCACCTCTTTGTTAGACATGCTAGGAAACCAGAAAAAAATGTAAAGTTTGTCTTGGGTCCTGGATGTGTTTATAATGGAGCAGGGAGTTAAGATATGCACAGATAGCAATACTATAAGAAAAAGTGGGCAATCCTGTGGAGGTACAAATGAAATATTGCCCAGTTGAGAGGAGGGAGAGGGTGCGTCTGGCTAAGGAGTGTGTTTACACACATTGAATATTCTTTATGGTAGTAAGATTATCAGAGTGGAGGCCTTGGATTCTAAACCCTCCTACAGAAAGAAGCCGAACATTTGGAATTTTGAAGACTTTCCTCAGACTATGTGTGCTAGAAAGCCTCTTCTCCCATTTTTGTGGGTCATCATTAAGTTTGGGGTTCCAGTTCCATAGTTTTGAGTATAGACAGATCAGTCACTAAGACAAATTATGGTTTGAGAAGAGACAAATCAAAGTTGGTATTGCACAGTTCTGGCAGATTGGGGAACTGGGTAACCCTTTATGGCTTATGCAGTAGGGCTTGGACTTAGGACACAATGAGGAGAAAGTGCTATAGTCTGTCGTTGCCATTTTCTCATTGATTTCTGGGCTCACATTTGTTCATGTAGGATACCAAACTTTTAATTACATTAGGAGTTAACTAGTGTGCTACAGTTTTAATAAACATATAAATGTATATAATGTTTACATGGAATAACAAAACATTACTTATGTATTACAGCGTATAAATAATATATCTCCAGGGAATACAATTTCTAGGAGCAGTCCCAAATTTAATGGTCATTCACCTCAACCTCTGGGCTATGACAGGTATGTTAATACCTACTTACTTTTTGTTTGAATTCTGGATTGAAGTTAAAAGGATAGTAAATTTCTTTAGAGGTAAATTAAAATAATAAAATATATTTTGGGCACTCATTTCTATTTCTGCTCTTACTTTAAATTTCTGAAACATGAAATATGTAAAAATTAAAGTAAAAATGTTTCAGAGAGGGCAAAGTGATTTCCTTAAGACACTATCATGACTTGGTTTTATGTATGCTCTCCTTTACCTCATCCCTAATTGTGTCTTGTTTCTTAGAAGTAGACTCAGTAAGAGGAGTTTGTTGTTTCAGGGAAACAAGTTCAACTACAGTCTACGACGTTGAGACTCTTGGCATAATCTGTGAATGTTTAATAGCTTAGCATAATATTATATAAGCTATGTTCAAGGAAAAGAAAACTTTCAAAACAGAGAAATATAGCTAGTCAATATTTACGAGCTAATGTATTAAAGGAGTCACAGAGGCTTACCCGAAGTGGAAATTTAGCTGTTTTTAATCAAATGAAGTGAAACATTGGCCCCACCATCACTTGAGATTCAGCAATAAAAATGGAAAGATTATGTGTGTGTATACATGAGTGTACATAGAGCTACGTCCAGTGTTGCTGCTTAAAAAGTTACTTTTGGAGTATGTCAAAGTGTGAAAGTAAAAGTGAGTGCACAGACTACAGGTTCCCAGCTCTCCATTTCTGGTGTGGCTTTCCAATTCATGTTCATTCCCTTTTCATTCGAGAACCTTTGGTCCAAAGATTACTGTACATTGCTTGTGTGCTCTTAGTAGATTTTAACTTGCATGTTTGTTTTAGTTTTGTGTTTTTTCTAAGAACTCTAACAAAAATATAACTTGTTTTATATTTTTACATATTTAATTGCAACGAAAGTATTCTTTGGGTACATAAGAATAGTTTACTTTTAAAAGGGTATGCATGTAAATTGAGTTTGAGAAAATCTGATCTGTATCTATAGTTTTAACTTGGAGTCTAGCTATTCATGGAAATGATTTCTCAATTTGTGGTTTTCTACTTCACTCCTTATCAAAAATACAAATAGGTTAAAAATAAAATTCTGACCAATCATAACTTGAGCTGAAGTAGTTTATACTATATTATGAGAATGGTTTCCTTAGGTTCCTTACAGATCGACCTAACATCAATTTCAGAAGAAGAGTTTCATAAATAATGAAACAAGAGAAAACTTACACACACACACTCACACACACACACACACCCTACCTCTCGCTGTCTAGTAGATTGAGACTTGGTATGAGGTTCCTGTCCCAGGATAAAGACTTCATAATCGAACAACATATTTAGAGAGAGTATGGTGGTTAAATCATCTTTTCCCTTAATTTTAAACATTTGCTAAAGGCACCAAAATGTTTTTGACTTCTCAGATTTTTATGGCTTATACTTATTTATTTTAAGGTCACCCTGTTTTTTTCTAAGGATATCCATCTCTTATTATTCCTCATATCTGGAGACTCACATACCTTGCCCATTCTTCCTTTCTGATGAGATTGCGTATGCCAGCCACCTAGGTTTGTGCCTAGTATGTAGTGGGGACTAAATAACTTGTCCTTTTTCACCATGTTGATTAGAAATATGACTCCCAGAAAGTTTACCAGTTGGCCTTTATTTTGTCTTGGGCAACCCAAGAGAATGTGTTCTTTTTCATGTGTCAGTCCTTTGATTATTTGAAGAGAGAAACTATTAAGACTTAAGCTGAGTACACTGAGCCATTTCTTATATGATTTTGAGTCTCACGTCATCATGCTTGCCTTTCCCATCCAGGTTCTTGGCATCCCTTTTAAGTACAGATGTTATCCAGAAATGGACATATTATTCAGAATGTGGTCTAACTACATTAGAGCAAAAAGATTCACGTGTTCTACATACAGTTTTCTTAATGCAACTTGAGATTATACTTACGTTCTGAAAACTGTAATTGTTTTTGTAAACAAGTTCATTTATTAAAGGTTTGATTTGAGTGTCTTTATTGATTGTTGCATAGAATGAGCTGATATGGCTTTGAACATTTTATTTCCTCTGATGCTTAATCATGGAATACATTGTGGCTCTCAGCCAAAGAGAGAATGTTGGTCTTCTTGAATCCATTCTATCTGACTGCTGCTTGTGTAGTCTCGAGCCTTGCGAACCCTCAGATAAAGCAGTCTTCTCCCTTACCCCCAGGTCTTCCCGCTCTTCCTACGTGGATGAGGACTGTGACTCGTTGGCCCTCTGTGATCCTATGCAGAGGATGAATTGTGAAGTTGACAGCCTGCCTGAGAGCTGCTTTGACAGTGGCTTGTCCACCCTGAGAGATTCCAACGAGTACGACTCAGAGGTGGAATACAAACACCAGAGGGCATTTCAGAGGTCACATGGCACTCAGGAGGGCTTTGCCGGTGATGCTTCAGACACAGACGTAAGGCCCAGAAATCACTAACTCTCCTAGGCCTTATCTTCGCTGGAGCTCTGTCATCCTGTTTGATTTTTATCTGTCATGGGGATAAATTTTAAAGATTATACATATGAAACATAGTAGAATTTTTTCCTTCCTCTACCAAATTAGGGAGAAATTCTCATAGATTGCCATTTGTGGCCACTCTATTTCATAACATCATTGACTGCAGGTTCAGCTGTATATTTTTCTTCTCTTTAATCTATGAGGTATATGTGTAATGAGAAACTTTGTTTTTTAACAGCTAACTTTTTTTTTTTTTTTTTTAAAAAAAACAGGTTCCTGATATAAAGGATGAGGAAACGTATGGTGCAGAAGGTATGGCTTCCGCCTTAGACTGGAAGCCGCAGGGGTCTGTTAGTGAAGGCAGCATCGTTGGTGTTTCAAGAAAGCCTATCTTAGCACTTTCACCCCAGGTAGGTAGTTCCTGAGACACTTTTATTCATGAACACTATTAACTTTCTGTGCCATGTAACTTATTAGGAAGAAAACTGGCATTCTCTTTGTCACCTACTGTGACTCTTTTTCCCTAGACAGACATGGTGGATGATAACCATAAATCTTCCGGCTCACAGAAGGCTTACAAGCTTGTGCTTGCTGGGGATGCTGCAGTGGGGAAGTCTAGTTTCCTCATGAGACTTTGCAAGAATGAATTTCGAGGAAATACAAGTGCTACCCTGGGTACAATTCTTTTTTCAGTTATTATTGGGGGAAAGGACCTTCTTTAGCTTGATTTTATTTTCCTTAAGAATTATATACACAGATACACAAATCTCTTTCTCTCTCAATATCTCTTTTCTCTTTCTCTCTGTACGTGTGTGTGTGTCCTTGTTGACAGGATGGTCCTCCTCTGTTCTGGCTAAGGCTCAACTTTAGGAAAGGAAACCTGACAAAGGATACAGGCATCTTACTTAGCCAATCAGATCAACCACACCAAGTTTAGAGCCTGAGATGACAGATTCATTTATTCAGCAAACATTTCTGGAGTCCTACTATGAGCCAAATACAGTTGTAGGTGTCAAGGATACACAATAAACACAGACAACTAAATGTCAGCCCTCAAGGAACTTATACCCCAACGGAGGGAAATGGATGAAAAACAAATAAATATATGAGGTTTGAGGAGAGGTGCAGTTTTACACAAGGCAGCTAAGAAATCTTTTCTGATAAGATGTCATTTGATGTTGATAAAGTGACATTATTGATGGCTAGTTTGTCATTATAGTCAAAATCATAGCTAGAGATATGCTCCCCCCCTTGCTTTACAATGGAATTCAAGAGTGATCTCTTTCAGGACAAGGAAAGAAATAGTGTCCTGATTTCCCAAATTTGCATAATAATCAGTAAAAGGAGTTGGAGATATGCAGATTATCATTTATTTTTCTTCTTCATCTGAATGTTTGTATTTTGTTAACCATTAGAACAGTCTGATTACCCTCTTCACAATGGATGTCTTTGTAAATTTATGGTTCTCTGTTAGGCACTTCAAGATAACAAAGCTGAAAGTTCACTTCAATTTGACTCATAAAAAGACTACAGTTTTTGGTACAGTTGCTAGAGAGCATGTGTATGTACATGTCACATAAACATATACATGAATATATACACACACACATATACACACATTTATGTGCATGTACACACACAGATATAACTAAGTTCATCTAATTACATGGACAAATAGAACATAAATTTTCCCTTTGTCCACAGATTAAATCTTTCCCCAAGTCAGTCGGCCTGCAGACAGTGCATCTGTGCACATATTTTTGGTCTGACTTATAATTAGTAAGTGAAGGTCACTCTCCTTGAAGGCCATGTTCATTCCTCTCTACCTCACTGGGCTCTTTGGCTTCTTGGCTTTTGTTTCATCTGAAGAGGGCTTGAAAGTAAAAACCAGTGGAATTATTTACATCATGTTCTCCATGTTCTCTTGAATTCCTTTTCAGGAGTCGATTTTCAAATGAAAACTCTCATCGTAGATGGAGAGCGAACAGTTCTGCAGCTTTGGGATACGGCTGGTCAGGAGAGGCAAGTGCTTTTCATGATGCTTTGGGCTCCGCTTATGTTTGCACACACAAGCTTTGTAGGATGCTTGACTTGTTTTTTTTTTTTTTTTTTTTTTGATTTTCATAATTATATATTTATAATAGACTATATAAATCTATTGTATATTAGAATTTCAGGAATACTCTTCCCCACGTCCTTTCCTCCTTCACTTATTTTGTCAGTTGTGTAAGAAGAGGATCTTAAACTTCCATTGAGCTGGTGTTCAGTTGAGAAAGAGAGTGCCCTCTTCTAATGGAGTTTCGATGAGACAGCACCCCTGAGTGCAGTGTCAGTGTGAGGCGCTACTTAGCTGGGGGACAAAAAATGGTAGAGTAGAGAACCCTTCAGTTCTTCTTCATTCAAAGGCAGAGGCACAAACTAGATAGCAGACTTGCATCTGGTGACAGTATCTTATTTCCCATTCATTGCCTATGACCAGAGCATTAAGCATGGGTTTTAGTATTGTCCAAGTCTTTGGGAGCAGAGTCTATCCAGTTGTTCAACAAGTAAATATGGGTACCTACCCACCTACCTCTGTACCAGGCACCATTTAGGCTACTAAGATTCAACAGCGAGTGGACACAAAATACTTGCCCACATGGAGCTCATATTCTCTAGCAGACTGGGAGCCTTAACATTTAAAAATATTTGTGGTCAACATAACCTCATTTAAGATACTGTAAAATATCGCACTAGGTTTAGCATTAGGACATACATGCCAAGGTCTGCTCCTCCCCTGCTGAGTGCCCCACCCCTGTGTACGTAAAGCTTTTATTGCTCATGGTGTTCTGTGATGTTAGTTCTTCTTCCCCCCACCTACGGTACTATCCCCTCTCCCAGTTTTTCTCTAATGTGCATTTCTTCCATCCTTCTCTGTCCCACACGTGGATTCTGGTAGCTTGTTGCCAAGACTGAAATTTTTAGAAATTATGCTTGCAACCTTGCCCTGGTTATGCCTTTTGGTTTGTAGACATTCCGGGGATCCTTTGGTGGAGCAAATGATTGACTTTTTAAAAATCAGTGTCCCAGATTCTCATTCTGTTACTTTTTAGTGGGTCATTCTAGGCTTTGGAGATGGCAATTTCATGGTGATATGTTGCCATCATATTCTTCTCAATTGGGGCTTAGTTGAGAAGATGTGAAAAAATTGATCATAAAAGAGATAAAGAATGAAGCAGCACCAAACTGACTGATTAGAATGGTTACTTAAGTGCTTTCCTCTTTTCCAGGTTCAGAAGTATTGCCAAGTCTTACTTTCGAAGGGCAGATGGTGTTTTGCTGCTGTATGATGTTACGTGTGAGAAAAGCTTCCTAAATGTACGAGAATGGGTAGATATGATTGAGGTAAGAAGTCAAAACAGAGAAACAGAAAATTACACAGGGCAGTTACAGGCCATCTTGGAAATGCTAGTGGTCTTCTTCATTGAAGTGAACATGATACGAAGCCACTTATCCAAGCTATCAAGAAGAAATGGATGTTAGAGGCAGAGTTGCCTATGGCACTTGGCAGTATTGGTCTCTCTCAGTAGCTGGGCAAGTTCCCACAAAGCCAATAACATGACTAACAGAAACTTCTGAAAATAAAACTTCTGGGTTTTCTTAACAGATAAAATCAGAACCCCATTAGAAATGAGTAAAAATGCAGATAACCTGAGAAGCAGCAGCTCTTTCGAACAAGAGGGTGGTACGGCTGGACGTGTCACATGGTTGGGTGTGTAAGGGGCTTCCCCATGTACTAGAAGTACAGGTGAAACACCATCCAGTGTGAGCACATGTGAAGCCCAAGTTCTTTAGTGACTGTGTTCTTAGCCCTATCCTGGTAGTGATTTGTGTCTTTACATATCCCAGGGTACCACCGAAACACCAATTTGTATTTTTAGCATGTGTGGCAACTATCTGTTCTTTTTTTGATCAAATGAGATGGTGTTTTCACCTGAGGAGCTTTGAAATCCTTTCATTTCACATTCAATAATTTTTAAAAGTGGGAAATGATTTGACCACAGTTAGTGTGCTGCCAGAAATTATTATTCAATATAAAACTATAGTATAAGCTATAGTTCAGCATACTCTCTTGGGAAAAAAAAGCCAAAACTAATGGCTAATACAAATTTTCAATTAAGTCTATTATCTGTAATTTTTAACAGGCATTAATATTAAGTACAGGGGTAGCTAAACAGAGAACTCATTACTCTCTGATCTCAAGTTTGCTTCTAGAGTCTTCAGTTAGGCCTATGTCATTCCCTGTAAAAAACAGAATTAATGTTCTAACTAAAAAAAATGATATGAGAAGTGACATTGTAATTGGCAATAAAACAGGGATAAATGTGTATTTTAGTCTACTGAAATTTCATGACTTAATAAAAGTGTTGACATTTATATAATATTTTTGTTTCATAAAATTTTCCACATTATAGTCATCCATGTAACATCTTAGAAAGGAAGAAACATAGTGTTATTTTCACTTATTATGAGAAACCTGAGGCATAGAAAGTATCTGACACTAGCTTATAGTTACTTAGAGGTTCGGGCTGGAACAGGGGCTAGAATTGGACCTCCTCATTCAACATAGTTGCTCCCTTGATAAAGCACCAGACTGAGCAGCAGATTACAATAAGAAGCTTTTGAGGTCAAGAAAGGAATTCTTAGGTACAGTTAGTGCATAGAGGAGAACCATCTACTCTATGGGAACAAATGGACCTCCCTGCGGTAAAGCAATGAGTCTAGAGAATAATGGATAATCTCCACTGAGACACATGAATATTTGAAATTATAGAAAAACTTTATTGTTGAAACTGTTGGACTTAGTATTAATTTTAAATCTGTGGATTATGCTCAAGAAAAGGAAGCATACACAGCAAGGTCAGTTATAGTGTTGAAATAGCTCTTGGTGACCAGCCATAGTACATGCCAAGAGCCCCACTGTCATAATCTTCTGAGCACCTACACAGGGTAAATGACCTTTTCAGCTATCGGTAGCACCTTTCACAGGATCTGAAGAGTAAGAAAACTGCATTCAAGATGAATTCTGAATTTGTTATATAGAAAAAATTAGAGACACTTGGCATTTGACTTTCATCTTAGAAAAAAATGGCATGATAATCCTTTGCTATGGGTCACCCTTTCCAATTTGAGGAATTCTATAGGGACAATTTATGTGGCCACTGTAAATATGAGTAGAAATTAATGATGTGATCAGTGGGATAGGCCAGAGGATTGAGAAGTAGAATGTCAGTGGTGAATGGACCCTCTGAATTAATAATTAATACACTTTGATCGAAAAACACTGGGTTATAAAATCTTGTGATAAAATTAAGGGTAAAATAAAATTATGGCCATTAACTTATCTGTCATGAATAATTCATTGATTGACTATTTGGGTAAAAGTTAAATAGAGACATTTGAGACATGATCTCCTCCTGACTTTCACACATTCAAAAATATTTTGGGGTACCTCCTCTGTGTAGGTGCTATATGGTGCTTGGGACACATCTGTTAATAAAACAGAGCCCCATGCTTATGGAGCTTGTACTTTAGTGTAGGAGAGATAATAGCAACAAACAAATTAAATAGAATGGTAGAAAGTGATAAATGTTATAGAAACAAAAGGCAGGGAGGGCAGTGGGCTGCAGTTTTCATTAGTGTGGTTAGGGCAGCCTCACGAGAAAGTGATATTTGAGTCAAAACTTGAAGGAGGTATTTACCTGTGTGACTTTGGGAAGTCATTTAGACGCTCAGATTCTTGGCTTACTTAAGTGAATATTTGATTAATGGATTCCAAATGACTTCCCCTTAGATCCTGAGCAGACTGCCAAAGAACATAATTAACACATTGATGGGCAGTTCGGGTAGGTTTGGGGAGGACCTTTTACTCCCTTCTCTCCTCCACTCTTATCACACTCTGATACCTCCAGTTAGAGGAAAATGGTCTGAAGAGAAAGGAAGTCAAATGTAACTTCATTATTTTTGAGGCTCTTGATCCTGTATCAGATACAGCACTAAATGGAGTGAGAATCTGGGTGTCTTTAGGCACACGAAGAGTAATTTCCACATACCTTAGCCAGTGCTGCTGCCTCTCTTGTTCAGGAACCAGGAACCTGTTTTCCTGTGCTAGCCAGGTTATCTTCTCCTGTTCTCATCAGAGCCTGCTGAGGTGGCACATGCCTTTACTGATCCCTCCATTTTAGAGATAGGAAAATTGAGGCAGAAAAATGAGGAGACTCACCTGGTTTCACACAGTCTGTGTACAGCCAGGGGTTAGAGGGGTGGGTTATCTAACTCAGCTCTGCCCTTCACATCACATATTCCGCCAGCTCCGATGAGAATGTGAGATGCTGTGACAGTTTGAATATGCTGTTTTGGAAGCATTATCTTTAGAAGATGTTACTTTTAATGATCGGTAGTTGACTCCTCCTAAGAAAAATGTTGAGCTTAAGACCTTACTTTGCTTTTGTTCGTCATTCAGATAGCAATGAGTATGGGACACTTTCAGACTCTATTTTGGTCCCATCATAGCTGAGGGATATTTGTGTGTTTTGTATCTGGGATAATGAAGTTGACTTGTAATCACTGTTGCTTGGAGGCAAAGTTGTGGAAAATGATGTTTTTACCACTGTCGAATGCAATCCTGTGGTCATAGTTTCTTGAGTTTATACAGGTTTGTATAGTGTGAAGGGGATACAGTCAGTTGGACCCGGGCCTGGGCTCTTACCAGTTCCCATGTAACCTCTTTGAATTTCAGTGTTCTTACCTAGCAATGGGAAAATGTTTGCCTCTTTTTAGAGATTTTAAGGTTTAAAGATATTATCAGTGCATCATGTGGCACATAAGGGACATTCGGAAATGATACCTGCAGCCATCATTGTTGTCACTTGTCCAACATTTGATGTATGCACACTTTTTTTCTTTTCTTTCTGGTAGGATGCAACCCATGAGAGTGTTCCTATCATGTTGGTAGGAAACAAGGCTGATCTTCGTGACACTGCTGCTGCAGAGGGACAAAAATGTGTCCCAGGATACTTTGGAGAAAAACTGGCCATGGTAAGAGTGAGAATATTTCCAAATTGGAAAAGGTCTTTCACTTTTGTCTACTTTCGCTCAAGAGGTTCTTTGACAATTCTCCACCCTGTTCAGTGGGGCTTCAGGCCTTGTTATGCAGGCAGGATGCCAAGTGTCCCTTACCCTTCATTAGTATAAGTCAGTTCACTAAGGGTTAAATCCCTCATAGAGGTAAAACGATCCCTGGTCATTTCCCCTCACTGAGTATCACTGACAAAGAGGAGCCAGAACTGGCCCGTCTTCCTCTTCACTCTCACCTAGTTCCTGGAATCCTTCTCTAGTCCCAGAATCCAGCTACAGGAAGAAGAATGGATGTCCTATTTTGAAAAGATGGGTTTTGGTTCCAGACGGTTACTGTGTCAAGGGGCAGAAGATAGTGCAGTATGTCACCTGGGTGGAAGAGAATCGGAAGACTTGCTTTTTTCTGTAAAATCTGTGTTCATTTGGAATAGTCTACAATTATTTTTGGTTATGTGTTTGTGTAGCAAATGGAGCTCATTCCTGCTTAGAATACTGTTTTGGGCAATGTTTACCCTCCCATTATTATCATTGTGTCAGAATGCTATGTGACCCTCTTCTGACTCATCTTACTCTATAAGGAACCAGGTTTACCTTGGATTAGCCAAGAAGTCCATACCATAACAGTCTGATTTAACGTTGCTGTCATTGATGTCTGTCATCAGCAACGTGAAAGGACTTCTATGTAGAATATACATGGGAACTTTAAACAGAAGTTTGAATTTCACTATGTTAAATTAGGAAATCTTTCTCATTTTAAATTCAGAACTGTGAACCAAATATAATAAGCATAAAAACTAGGCAATGAATACAGAAAAGATTCATTCAACACATATTTAATTGTCTCCACCATGTGACAAGTACTTCATTGTGTGCTGACCAAAGAGTAGGGACAGTTCTTATCCTCATGTAGTTTATCATTTGGGGGAGACAGACGTTAAACACATGTAATCCTCATGTCAGACTCTGTCCCACACGTCCCCCTAGAGATTTCATAATTCTTGGACACATGCCGGTTTTTTTCTCTCCCCTCAATTTCTTAGCATTTTCCAGGTTTACTTACTTATGCATCTCACCACTTATACCCTCCTGCATCCTCAAAGATACTCTCTATTTCACCTTATAACATCTGGCTGTAGAACTCAGCAGTAGCACTACTCATTTCTACTAGAAATCTTTTCATTTTGTGGTTTTTAGAGATTTTTTTATGGATTTGGGGACTTGAGGGTAAAGGTCCCACTGCAGATTCCTTCCCTACTGTTTGATTTCTCTCTTTCTTCCTGCTCGAGAGCCGCCATCGCATCTTCTCTGTCTGTTTCTTATGCACGACCGTGTAACCTACACCGAGGCCTGCAGCACACACAGTTCTTTCCTAATGGAAATAATTTTATTTTGTTGATTTCTAAGCTAAAATTTCAGGAAGTGTTATTTAGTAGTGTCTATTTCTTTCTGCAGACCTATGGGGCATTATTCTGTGAAACAAGTGCCAAAGACGGTTCAAATATAGTCGAAGCTGTTCTCCATCTTGCCCGGTAAAGTTTTGTCTCATATTTGGAAAACTGGAAGTAGGGTTGAATTTTCACTTAGTTGCTGCATATGTCAAATTTCTTGACCGTAACATGAATATACATTGGAAAACACTGTCTTGTCTTTCATTAGTGGTTAGAGAAGCAAACATGGATTTTATAAAAACTGGTACTGCTGCTTGTTCACTGTAAATGTGGGCAAAATACTTTTACTGCCAAAACAAAGCAGGTGCACGCAAGGTGGTGTTGACCTTTCTGCAAAATGTCACCACAAAGCTAATAGTTAACTTATTTGAATCATTTCCAGCAACGAGATTTTAAAGACAAGAGACTATTATGAATATAACTATTACGACATTTTCCAGGGTAAAGGAAATAAAACATCAATAAAATTGTGTGTCATGCTAGTTGGAAGCACTTTGTTAAAATTATTACCCAGGTAATCATTAAGCTACGGCAGTGGTGTTAATAATAAATAACATTTTGGGATGTAGATCAGAATAAGGAATTGTATCATTGAGGAGTATGGATATAAATGTGTTTTAATATCTTAGAGTATTCTTAGGAAATAAAAACATTATCTGTTAGCCTTATCTATTCTGCCTGGTTTTCTGCCACAAATGAAAAGATGATTTATTATTGGCCTAACAGGATTAAATATCCAAAAAAAGAAAAAGAAAGAAGAATAAAAATGTGTGTCACCAGTGATCTTTAATTGCTGACAAAGCAAAGACATAATTTTAGGCATAGTGCTTAGACATAATATAATGCTTTTCCTCATCACTTGTGAAGTTTTACAAGAATCTTAACTTGAGTATGATAATTGGCCTCTTCTGCTAGTATATGTTAACAGTTAAAATACTCTGCAGTGTTTTAAATGCTGCTTTTCTATTAACTAACTTGATGTTTATAGTGCTTATTAAAATAGAATTCTGTTAATAGAAGGCATGGACTGGGGCCTTGGCAGAGACTGTGGCTCTCATTTGAGAGAATCAGGGAACGGGCCCCAGAACCTTAGGTGGCCTGTGTGGCATTAGTTTGTGGCAGGCCTTGGAAGATGCCTTGAGCTTGAACTCAGAGTTGTTGAGCATTACCTCCTTTGACATCATTCCAGGAGAGAGAGCTGCCTCCCACTACCACACTGGAAATCATTTTAGTTTAGAGCAAAAACAGTGCTAACTTTGAGTATGACCTAAAACAGGTTATAAAAAAAAAAAGCAAACATTTCAGCATGTATAAATTCAAGTGAATTACATAATTTTTGCTTGTGATTAGTAGAAGAATTGTAGACTAATATCACATTTGTCAAATAAGACCCAAAATAAAACCTTCATAAATTAGGTAAAATAATGGGTTCCATACATCTGTGGGTATACAGCCATTCTGGAAAAAACAAGATACATTCAGTAAATGGGGAAGCGGGGAGTTTCAATGAAGTGGACTGAAGATGGAGTAATTGCTGAATTGGTCAGTGTGTTCACTTTTTGCAGATTGTATGGGTGTTTCATTCAAATGTACATGAGAATTCCTGGACAGGAATGATGTGCCTGGTGAGGTAGATGGGTGTGGGAAGGACCTGCAGGTCTTTAGAACATCGTTGGGCCCAAGGCTGGACAGGAGCTCAGTGCTGCCATGGGCAGTGCAGTGCCAAATTGCTACTCCAGGAAGGGATGCAGCAGGTCAGGCCCTCTGTGTGGCTGTTGCCTGCTGCCTAGGGTGTTGGAGGATTGTGGTATCGGGAGGCTCAAAGTCTAACCTTAAGTCTATCCCTGAATAGCTTCGAAGTCTTGAACAAGTCCCTATCTTCCTTTAGGCATCTCTAAACTGTAAAATAAGGGAGGAGGCTGAACAGTGATCTCTAACGCCCTTTCTAGCTCTGAAAGTATGGTTTTCTATGAAACAGCCTGTACTCCACTGAATAACGTAATAGCTATTTAATGCTGACTTGTCTTGTAAGGTCATGTTAAAGTTAAATGACTCCAAATTGCCATGGTCACACCCAGAGTGCAGAATCGATTTTCTTTATTATATCATAAAGATGGGAGAGGCTGTAAGCCTCCTGTTCCCATCTGCTCCTGCCAGCGTATTAGGTCAGCCAAGCAGCAGCCCTGTTTATATGGTGGAGCTTCCACCAGGCCTGAGTTTGTTTACATAAAACACTTGTGTGCACAGGCATTTTGATGATGAGGGCACTTCTTGTGAATCACTTATCAAGAAGTCTTTTTTTTTTTTTAATTTATTTTTTATTGTTATTGCATTATGGCCTGGTTTGAGGTCTCTAGTCATGGTAGCAGTGTGTTAAATATGAAAATTGTAAAGAAAGTAAGTATATAAAGACTTCAGTTTGCTTTATACTCTTCCTTCAGATTTGCTTGTCAAAGTACCTAAGTCTTAAAAGGAAATAGTGTAGTCTCCACAGGTAAAATGAACATTTAAAAGTGTTTTTACAGCCTTTAGAATGTTATGTATAATGTGAAACATGTAAGTTCTTGATTTAGAGCTTATAAGATAGATAATTCCCAACACAGTTCCTTTCATACATGTCATATCATAAAACTTGAACTAGGTGGGTTTATGGATTTGCACTGTCTGAAGGATTCATTTTTGAAGGGAGGCCATAAATGTTTGCGTAACCCCCTGAATCACTCAGCTTTTTCTTGGAAAACCTCTCAATCCCAGGAAAAGTTTCTCTTAGAAATGCAATTT
This sequence comes from Eidolon dupreanum, assembly GCA_028627145.1. NCBI lineage: Eukaryota > Metazoa > Chordata > Mammalia > Chiroptera > Pteropodidae > Eidolon > Eidolon dupreanum. The sequence goes on along the minus strand of CM053509.1, from coordinate 130,360,932 downwards.
CCCTATAGTGCTGATGGGTCATTCATCACAACCATTGTCCATGGGTAAGTAAGTGAATTTGCCAGCTCCAGAACCACAAGCTTTAAACATTTTGCCATTGATTCAAATTCAACAGCCATTTTAATTGTTCAATGGCCTGAAATTTGAGAAAAATGTGGAAAGCTCGGGCTGATATTATCAGTCCAGTGCAATTACTAAGCCCTTTGGGCGAAAGAAAATCTTTTCTTAAGATTGAGTCATTTAAAATGTAGTTGTTAAGCAAATGGTAGATTTTGGTGAGATGATTTAATTTTCCCAACCTTAAACCTGTTTTAGATGTTTGGGATTATAGCTTTCTAATTTCCTTAAAGTGAGACATGCCTACATTTTTGGTGAATTAAAGAAACTGAAGGCCAGATGAATGATGTGGGTACCTGTTTTGCTTCCTTACTTGCTTTCAGGTTCAATAATGCATGTATTATAATGAGCACTCAGCATAAGAAAGCCCTGTACATGGTTCAATAGAGATATCAAAGGAATGTGAGACAGGCTGTGCAATTTAATATTAGAGAAAAAATAAAAAAGAAAAGCATATGACCAGGCAGCCATGTAATATGTAGCCAGTAGAGGCCACTGGACCTCCCAGAAAGGAGAGATGTGAGTTGCCTTTGAGGATGCTGTGTTTATTATACCCATTGTACAGATAAGAAAATTGAGAATTAGAGTGATTAATCACCTTACTCAAAGTGACACAGCTACTAAGTGGCAGAATTGGGACTTTTCACTACTAATCTGAATCATTGGATTGCTATTTAAGGGTTGATAATTTTTGGATTTCATTCTGCACTCTCTTCCTCTTTACTCTCTTTCTGCCTAATATCTTCCATCCTCATGGTTTCTGGAACTGTTTCTAGCTGGTGACCTCCAATTTGTATATTTTCAACCCTCACCTCTTTTTGATTCCATAACCGTATTCCCACCCAACAATTGGAAATTCTATAGGCGTGACTGACCCAACATATTCTAATGTGTTAAGTTTTCTTTAACGTCATTTCTCATTCTATATTCCCCTTCTTAGGAAACTACCAAAATTATAATTAAAAATGGTGACCTGGAGTCAATCTTCATTCCTCTCAGTCTTGCTTCATCATCTGCCTCTAGTGAGTTCTGGGGCTCTGTGCATTCAGTGACCTCTCTGTAGTCTTTCCTGAATCTGTCCATATTTTCATTTGTACATATTTTCAATCATTTTCCTTCCCTCCCTCTCTCTCTCATTCTCTCTCTTCTCCCTTTCTCTCCTCTCTCTCCTCCATCTCCTCCCTCTCCTTTCTCCTCTCCCTTCTCTCCTACTTTGCTTCAGGCTTGAGAATTTATTGTGTGGGAATTTCCTGCCTTTGCAGGAGGCACCTAAATTTCTGCCTCAACATTTCTCCAATATCAGTTTATCTTCTACCCTGTAATCAGGGTAATTTTTAAAAATAAAATCCAATTAATATTTACTCTCTTGCTTACACCCCCACACTGGTGTCCTACCTACAGCACAGAGTCTGAGCTCCTTAGCAAGTGGCTTAGTCTCTTGTAGCCTGACCTGACCAACCGCTCCGATTGTATCTCTTACCTTGCTTCCCAAACCAATGATAATCTATAGACGCAGCAAACTTTGTTTCCAGTGGTGGCCCAGCTCTTCTGTGCTTCTTTGCCTTTGTGCATGCTGTTCCCTGCACCTGGAATCTCCTTTCCTCATTAACTGAAGGTGGATTCCTCTTCTATCAAGAGGTCACTCTGCTTTTGAAGTCTCCATGAAGCTCCATCTCCATGAGGCCTGCCTTCCCTGCACCTAGCACACTGCAGTGCACCCTCTGTGTTCCTGCAGCACACTGTGCATGTGTGGTAGCAGCTCTCTTGGGACCTGGTAATGATTTATTTAGACTCCTGACTCTGCCTCAAAGCTCACTAATTGAGGATCCCAGAGCTGGGCATAAATTGGATATTTGTTGAATGACCAAATGACAGAGATTTTGCAATGGTAAGTTGTATTAGTCTTATGTTGTCGCTGTAACAAATTCCCCCTAACCTAGTAGTTTAAGCAGTGAAAATATATCTTACAGTTCTGGAGTTCAGAAGTCTGAAATGAGTCTTACACGGTCTTAGAGACTGAATCGTGTTTCTTCTTTTTTTTTTCCCCTGACTGTTTCCTCATCTGTGAAGTGAGGGTAATAATGCTGACCTGTCACTTCTCACCTCTCATGGGTGTGTGTGTGTATTGTGATGTTTATGAAATAAGAAAAATATGGAAATGTGTAGAATAGTGTTTATTAGCTGGCCTTCAGTAAGAATTATTTTCTCTTTTCCTACTCACAGTGCAGTGGTTTTCAAAAGTTAAAACCTATTAGCACCTTCAGAAGCTGTGCTGACCAAATTGGTAGCCACTAGCCACCTGAAGTATGGCTAATCCAAACTGAGATGTACCTTATGTATTAAATACTATAAAAATTGTAATGTATCTCATTAATATTTATATTGATAACATGCCGAAATGATATTTTTGTTCTACTGAGGTAAATATATTAGTAAAGTAAATTTCACCACTTTCTCATTACATTTTTTTAGTGTAGCTACTAAAAAATTTTAAATTATATATGTGGGTTACATTATATTGGTGTTGAGCAGCATTGTTGTAGTGGGAACTTGGCGATTCCTGTATCTACCACTCTGTAACAAACAGTTTCATTTGTCTACGGCTCTGGAATAAATCGTCCCAAAACTTAGTTGCCTAAAACAATACCCCCTTTTTATTTTTTGAGATTACCAGAATTGGCTTCGCTCCATTGGAAGGTTCCTCGGTGTCTCCTGTGTTTGCAGTCAGATGGCCACTGGGCTGTCTCAGGCTGGATGTCTGCCACCAGGGTGCGCTGCCTCGCGTCCTCTCATCCCCCAGGGCTCTGCTGGCCTCTTCCCCTGGATGACTTAAATGGCAGCTCCAAGTGGCCAGGCCTTACTGACGCCTGGCTGGGGAGTCGCAGCATGCGGTTTCCTTGGTGTTCTATTGGCCTGAGCAGTCACAGGCCGGTCCTGACCAAGGGAGTGGTGCACGAGCTCTCCCTCTTAATAAGGGAACACCAGGCACTGACAGGGAAGGGTAGAATTGTTTGGGGATGTCTTGGGAACTAGCTGTCACACTCCCCTCACCCACAGAGATTGTCATTCAGCTTATCTAAAGTAAGACTTCAGGATCTGATATTTCACAAGCATCCCCAGGGGCTACACTTGGAAGGACACTTGAGATCATGGAGATCTTTTGTCATTGTTTCCTCTAACAGTTAATTCTAAAAGAAATTTAGGAAGATGCTAAAGGAAGGTTTTTTTGTTTTTTTTTTGTTTGTTTGTTTTTTTGGTGTATTTTAACCATTGTTACTTTCAGGATCGCGTATAATTGAAGAATGCTTATAAAATCATCATTGCTTTTGTTAATGTCGGCAAGCATCGGCTGAGGGTGTTCCAGATTGTTAAGAGTGAGCTGTGCGTATGGCACACTATAAAGCGTGTGAAACCACAGGAGAGAGCAAGAGGAGTCTGTGTACATATGTGTGTACATGTGTATATGCACCTGTGCATGTGTGTCTGCATGCATGTCTGAGTGTATGGCCTGGTGCTCAGAATGCAGGTGCTAGAGCCAGTCTGCAGGGTTTGAATCCCAGCTCTGCGCTTTCTCCAGCTGTATGACCGAAGGGGATTCCTCATATATAAAATATAAAATGGGGCACAACAATTCCTATGGTTTTGTGAGGTTTAAATAAGTTAACACCTATAAAGCATTTGGAACAATGTCTGGATGGCACATGGCAAGTGCTCAGCAGTGCTGTTCTTGTTCCTACGGAACCATTTGTGGTTTAGTTTTGTACCTGAGTAATCCTCTCTATCTCTACCTCTACCTCTGTCTCTACCTCTCTCTCTCTCTCTTTCTCCAGGGAAGTGAAAAAAAGAACTGATGAAGATGACAGCAAATCCATTACCAATCTGACTGGGAGCAGTTCCAAACAGTCAACCCACATGAAGAATTGTTGCAAGGGTTAAAGCAAAATACATCCTTGGCCTCTGAAGTCTTCATTTGCAGAGTATAGAATTTGTATGACTTGTTTGTTTCTTACATACGATGGTGCCACCCATGAACATTGTCAGATGGAGAGTTACAGTGCGGGAAGTCTGAACTGTGTTCTCGGTCCCTCTGGAACCTCAGCTCTACTTTGTTATGTTTCCATGAATGATTTGGATCCCCTGATTAAATACACTTGTCATGTCTTTACAGAGTCTTAAAAGATAACCTGTAAAAGTCTTTTAAGTGCTGAAAAAAAATAATCACATGCTCAGATCAAAGCTGTAGAAGAAACTCACATAATTAGACTCATGTGGTAGATAACTGACTTTGTAGATAACCTATGACTGATGACAGTGCCTTTAAATATTTAATACCAGAGTACAAATAAAAGGGGGTGATCATCCTAGTTTTGCTGTTAACTAGCCTTGTAGTTTTGGGCATGTCAACAGCCCACGTCAGATCTGTTTATTCATCTGTAAAACAAGGCAGTTTGGCTTTGCTGGCCTTGGCCCTCACATTCTGTAGCACTTTTGAGCAGTGAGGAGAGCACTATAGCCCATGGTTAAAAAGGACTCTGGTTATGTACTTTTTAAATACTGGAGTATTGATTTTTCTCACTTCTGAAACAAGAGCAGAATTTAATTGAGTAAATAATGGTAATTTTTAGGCTCCAGTGGAGACAAAAATCTATTTTTTTGTATGAAGAAAAAACATTTTTGTAACAAAAATGGTTGTATATAAAAGGGAGTATTTTATGATCTCAGAATACTTACAAAGTCCTTGATTTAAATTCAGTGTTCCAAATTTTAACGAAAACATAATAACGCCACGTACTTCTGAAAGTACAATGCCCAGGAAAGTTGTCGCTCTTCACTTAAAAAAGTACACCAGTGAGCGGTTGCCCAGGGCTGGGGAAGGGAGGGAACTGACAGTGACTGCTAATGGACACATGATTCCTTTTGGGGATGATGAGAGTGTTCTGGAATTATTTTGTGGTAATGGTTGCACAACTTTGTGAATATACCAAAAACCACTGAATTGTGTACTTTAAAAGGGCGAATTTTATGATATTTGAATTGTATCTTATTAAAAAACTACATCTGCCCTTAGAATGATTTAAGATTTTGCCAAATCAAAATATACACCTTTATTTCAAATCTTCTCATGGTTTAAAAGCATAATATCCAATATAATGTAGATCCCTTTGCTCCCTACTTGCCAGCATTCACTTCCTTATATATGAACAATGAAGGAAATGTTATGCATGGTTTTAGGAAAATCATCTCTTTAAAAGAGAAATTGTGAATAGGATAGGAATTAGAGTCCCTTGTTCAATGTGACTAGTGAGTTCTGGTTGGTCTTGCTCTCCTTCTAGAACCTGCAGTGCCTCCCTGACGTCCCCACTGACGTACCTCTAAGAGCCAAAGGAGTCAACACTTGACCCTGGGGGGTAGGGGGTAGGTCAGTGAAGCCTGGTTTTGGGATTTTGGTTTTCAGTGGTCTGAACCAATTAAGTTATTCCCAGCCAGAGGTCTGAATTTACCTTGCTTCATATAAGTTCAGGCCCCAAGTAGTTTGCCTAGAAAACTTAAATAATAAGCTATTATTTATTGTCTTACATAAGTTAAAAACATTCCTTTTTTGTTGAATTAAAATAATTCATTGTAGCAATTTTTCTCCTGTTTATGATTTTTATGATCAAACCTTAAATTTCCCAACCTTTATTTTTATTGTAATGAGAATTAACGAGGTAGATTACACACATAGATTACAAGTAGTCATGATATCATTTATTGTGCCTTCTCTCTATTGATGATATTTAGGGGTTTTTTATTGGAAGTTGGAGCTATCCATAGCAACTCCACCACGGATTCTATTTCCTCTCTTATGCTTTTTGATTCCAGAAAAAAAGTTTACATTCTGACCAGAAAGAATGCCTTGCTAATGGGGAACTGTCGGACTGAACAGGAGGAAGTGGTGGCCATTTTGTGACATAGTGAGATGAAAGTTTTGCCACTGCTGTTTGCCTAGGTTGCATCTGTGGAGCCCGATTTAGAATGGACCTGACACATATGTGTTGACATATGGGACTCACATTTAGGTATTTGGTGTAATTGCACAAAACTGTGTTACTATACATGTTATCATATTGCCTTTATTTATTTTCCCCAAAGTGTCTCTATTTATCTTACCATCTGTACATAAGAGTATGCCTTTGATACAGAAGTATTATCTTGGTCTTTGCTTCCGAATTGTATGTCCAGTATGCCCAAATTGATTAGGTTACATAGGCACCTTTGATAGACAAAGCAATCACCTTTAACTGTTTGAACTTGGATAAATTTTTTGGCAACAAAATATAGCTCTAGTTAACAATCTTGTTTAAAGAAAACCTACTTTCAGCTGCGCTGCTAAGAAATCATGATTATTACCAACATTTGATTTCATGGTGTTCTTAAAGTATATTTCCATTAAGAACAAAAATACAGTCATGTGTCACTTAATGACAAGGATAGTTCTAAGAATTGCTTTATTAGGTTATTACATCATCGTGCAACCATCATAGAGTGCACTTACACAAACTAGATGGTATAGCCCACCACACCCCTAGGTCATATGGTATAGCCTAGTGATCCTAGGCTACAAACCTGTACAGCATGTTACTAAACTGAATACTGTAGGCTACTGTAACACAATGGTAACTATTTGTTTATCTAATATACCTAAACATTAAAAAGGTATAGTAAAAATACGGTATAAAAGGTAAAGTGTGTGTGCGCACAAGTGGGGCATTAGTGGGGCAGGGGAAGGGCTGTGGAGGAATCGGTCATGGCAGGAAAAGTAGATATCAGGAGGAGGAAGGGAGAGAGGGAAGGAATAAAGAGAGAGAGTGAGCAGAGATTGAAGGAGACCTAGCGATAGAGCTTGAGAAGGGAAATAATACAAGGAAAGGAGGAAGTGAGGAAGAGAGAGAGAAGGAGAAGGACACTTGTCTTTTCTGGTCTGGTCTGGGAGGAAAGAAGGATAAAGATGGAGTAAAGATGAACAGGGTGAAGTGAGGAGTGTGTGAGTGTGGAGGCTAGGGGGCAGCCTCCCCTCCCTAGCCTGCTCCTCTCTCTCCCTCCCTAACTCAAGGCCAGGGTGGTTGGCAGGCCTCGGGTGGGACAATATGCTGAGCCTCCTCTAAACCACCCAGAGCTAGCAGTAAACTCAATATCATAGTTGGGTCCAGCCCTTTCTTTCAACATTGCAAACAAACTTTTTGCTTATAATCCATTATAATCTTATGGAGCCACCATGAATTTGGTCTGTCTTTATGTGATGCATGATGGTATTTCATGTTTTTAACTTAGACTTGATACATTTACATAGTTCTATGCAAGTACCTTGTCTCAATTTTTCCTTTGAGAGTCTTTAAAATCACAATTATACTGTGCTCCCCTTTTATGTATCCTGACACACTGGATAATATTTTAATTTCAACATGGGAAAAGAATGTTGAAGAAGATGACATGTTTTACTGTTAACTTTTAGCCTCATACATTTTTATAATTTATTTTTTCCACTTGCTGCTTTATATGACATGTGACATTTGATTATTTAATACTAAACTGATTTGCATAAATCCAAGTTGCACAACCCTCTTGCTGAAGATAAAATTGAGGTTCAAGATAGATTTATTTTCATATTTGTACAGCGATTGGCTTCAGAGTGATGGTTTTTTGTGGGCTTTTATTGTATATGTGTATAAGAAATTTCATATGTATATATTAAGTAAGCCTCTGAGTATTGAATAATTGTTTTATGATGTTGATTTATATGGTTTACATTTTTCTAGTATCTGCCATATTTCATTTATACTGTTTATTTCTCTTCAAACCATTAATAATTATACCATAAAGTATAATTTTTATAGCAGTACAAATGTCTAAGGAACTACAAATATTTTCTGCATTGTAAATTCAATAAACCAGGCTTCTTTTGGCCTTTTGGGTGTTTCTTTTAACTATACTGCAGGCATCCCTGAAGTAATTTTAATTCTAGGAGGTGCCTACATGAAATTGTGCCTGTGAACACTTGTCTTTTTGTCCTGGGCAGCTAGCTGGCTGGTGGGAGAAAAGAATGAACACATGGTGTTTGGTACTATGTCACAGCCAGAGCATCTTGGCTGATGGGGCAGCGGGTCAACCAGCTTGGGTAGAGGGATGGCCAGGAAGAGTGGGGCCTTTGTGGAAAAATTTCAGGACTTGCTCTGGCCATTCTCATGACCATGTGGATTAGTCCCTTTCTCTGATATCCATCCTTCTCTCCCTCCTCCCTCCCCCCACACTGCCTCGCTAACTCCTGCTCATCTTCTGTTTTAGGTTAAACATCACTTCCTTCAGGGAGTTTTCCCCTCTGAACCCCCAAGCCAGGATGAGGCTGCCTGCTCTCACTTGTATAGCACTCTTTTTAATTGCCCAGCATCCTTGTTGCCCTTATACTTATTTAACTAGACATCATGCCTCAAATCATTAGCCCTTGTGGTCTGCAGCTGCCTCCCTTCTGCTGCACACAGTACTTGAATGGGTGATGAAAGAATTAACTGTTTCAATGAGGCAGGTTTTGCAGAGTTTCTGCAGACACATAAGTAGTCATGGACAGTATAAATAAGACACAGCATATTTTAGTGGCAACAGGTCTGAGCTCTGCAGCCAGCCTGCTTGGGTTTCAACCCAGCCTCATACACCTATTAGCCAGTTAAATGAACAAGGGGATTAATCTCTGTGTACCCCAGCTTCTTCATTGGTAAGACAGGGATGATAAAGTACCTTTTTCATAGTTGTAAGGACTAAATGAGTTAATATATATAATGGACTTTGAATAATACCTGGCACTTTCATCACCCTCAATTAAAAAAGAAACTTTTTGAAGCACTGTTAATTGCATTGGCCTTGTTCAGGACCCTGGGTACTGCCATCAATGAGTAACAGAACTCCTAAAGTTTACCAGATAACTCAGAGCATGGGGCATTGTAGAGGATTCACTTTGACATAAGTTCATTGACTACCTCCCACATATCTTGACATTTTGATGGACACAAAGTTGAGGTATCACATAGGGTAGGATGTTGTGTAGGATGGTTTTAAAAAGAAGGAAATCATTGAGAGAAAAATGAGGACCTGAAATTTAGAATAGAGAGTTGTGAATGGAATCCTTATAGGTGTAGGATCTCCATTTATTAAGAATTGATTGGATCAAGTAGTTGAAGAGATGAAGAAACATGCCGGCGCTCTGACTGGGATGTCGATCTAAATGACAGAGTGGTAATGGGGACATGGGATTCTCTAATTAAATGCAAGAAAGCCTTTATGTTTATACTATGGTAAGTATAGTACAGTATATGCATAGTGTGGTAAGTATAGTATATTGATCATAGTATAAACATAATATACTTGAAAAGGATCTCCAGTGGATATATCCAAAAGTTCACAAGATGAGAATGAATCCCTAGGAAAGCATATTGTTTTGCAAGCTTTAAACTTTTCTTTCCAGATCTAGACTTTAAGATGTGTTTTCACAGCTGAAAATGAAAACAGGCAAAAAGTGCTTCAACTTGAAATTACAAGGTAAGATAAATTTTCAAATGCAAAATTCTAGAAACAATTACCCAGTTTTTCTTCTTCCTCTTCCTCCTCCTTCTCCTCTTCCTCTTCTTTCTTCTTCCTCTTCCTTTTCCTCCTCCTCCTCCTCCTCCTCTTCTTCTTCTTCTTTTTTTTTTTTCCTGCATCTATGTATCAGGTTGACTTGTGAATTTATATTTTTAAATTTCCATAGAATGGGAATTTAGTTGTAAGGTTGTTGAACTGGTGACCTCCTAGGCTGGCAGTTTATCAAGCACATTTCATAGCATTTGACTTAAGCTTTTGAAGAGCTCCTCCCTGTCCTTAGGATTTTGGCTTTCTGAAAATTTTTCCATCCAGGGTTTCTGGTATAGCTTCCCACTGCTGTACAGTGGGGATGAGGTAGAACTTGAGAGGTGGGTATGGGTCCCTTCAGGGGGTGTCTTGTAAGTGGGTCCATTGTGGTTTAGGGGTAAAATAAATATCCTTTAATTTGCCATAAATATCTTTTTTTTTAATGTATCTATTGAGTTTCCTTTTTATTAGCCTTAGCAAAAACTTTCAGTAACATTGTCTCCCAAGATCAAATAAAATATCCTATTTCCATAATTTCTAAAAAGAAAAGCTGTCTAATCAAATGAGTCTATTTGGATGCTTATTTTCTGTACATTATACTTATCAAAATTTATACTTAAAGGAATGGTTGGGGAGATAGAGTGAAAGGCCTCTTAAAAATTCCCTCTCTGTTTTCATTCTAGAAATGTCTTAATGAAATATATAGCTGTGCTTGACTGGAAGCCATCACGAAGACTTTGTTCTAGTCAGAACATGCTGAGACTGTTCTAAAGTATTTGCTTTAGTAACCTACAAGTTTGGTATTATATCAGAGATAATATTCCTCTTTAATATCTTCTCTTCTTGATTAGTCATTCCAGTAACCTGTTAGATAAAATCCAAAAACTGTTAGATAAAATCCAAAAACTTCCTAACATAGTCTCTAAGGCCCTCTGTGATCTGGCTCCTAACTGGTCACTTGCTAATTCAGTTGCAATTATAAAGACTGTGTCCTGGGTACAATTCTAGAAACTGAATGGATAAAGAGTGGGTAAGACAGACTCCTACGCAGGCTTCCTTCAGGTGGGGGTTGACAAAAAAAAATTGTAAACAAATCACTTGCCTATGTTTTTCATAACTACAGACAAATGGGTCTTCACAACAGTGTTTTAAATTTCTTGGTTAAATGCTGTGCTGGATAATTCAGATTATCAGACCCTGTGGTAGACATTTGTCACTTTCTTTCCTACCAGCATCTGAACAGCCTTCTTTAGAGGACTCCCAACCACATGAGTGTTAGTGGGAGGCAGAACTCTGTGGGTCCTGAGAGAAGCTGAGAAACAAACATGCCCTCTCCCATCCCTATATCACCTCGACTTAGCTCATCACAGGTTTCTACCCAGCACTGAGCTCTAAACAGGTGATACAGACTTGAAGGCAGCTATTAAATTACACCACAGTGATGACAGAGGGGCTGCAGCAGTGGCAGCATCTTGATGCTTTGGGGCATGGCCCTAGCTCTGCTCCCCAGGGCCTTGCTTCTCTTGCTTGCTGCTTATCATCTGTAATCTGCACTGGGTTCTTGAGACTTCATATTGATTCTGTGAGTTACCCTTGGTTTTTGGATGAGGCCATTTTCTGCTTAAGCTCACACACACACACACACACACACACACTATATATACAAAATGCAATTAATCCATTGATCTTCCTAGTTTGTTTATATGTGACATCTCTTAATTTTGATATCACAACCCCCCAAAATTAGAATATGTATTATGTCTTATTTTTCTACTTGATCTGGATTAGTTTCCTATTGCTCAGCCAGCAAATTACCACTAACTTTATGACAAAAAACAATATAAATTTAGTATCTTACAGTTCTGGGTGTCAGAAGTACAAAAGTGAGTCTTATGGGCTAAACTCAAGGTGGTAGCAAGATGGTGTCCCTTCTAGAGGCTCTAGAGGAGAGTCGCTCCTCCATTTCCAGTTCCTGGAGTCTGCCCGCATTCCTTAGCCCATGGCCCACTGTCAACAATGACATCATTCCAGCGTCTGTTTCTGCCCTCACACCTCCGTGTCTGGCTTCGACTGTCCTCCATCGATCTTCCCCTTGTAAGGACCGTGTGAGTTATTGAAGTGACCTAAATAATCCAGGAAACTCTGTCCATATCAAGGTCATTAATCACATCCACAAAGTCCCCTTAGATTCTTAGATTCTGTGGATTAGTACATTGTCAGGCCATTAGTCTGCCTATCACAACATCCACAATAATTTTGTGGCATTCACTTTTTCTTTTCACAATTTTCAAGTTATTAGGTAATCTAAATTTTAAAAAAGGAACAATACCTACTAGTTTGTCTTTTGATCTTTTAATTTTGAAACCTGAGTAAGTACACAACTGAAAACTTTTATACCTTTTTTTCTATGGGAGATGTGATGATGATTTTAAAAAATTCCTATGTGCTCTTTGAAAACAGGAAATTAGCATTTATCATTTCAAACATTAAGTTTATCTAAATGACCACAACTTGACATAGAGTTGACCAACTAAACATTTATATAGCACCAGTTAGGGGGGGTACTCTCTGAAAAACTGGGCAGAAAGAAAAATAAGTATGGTCCCTATTCTGGAAGAACATACCATTTAGTTGACAAGATCACGAAAGATGCCATCTCCTCAGTGACTAGAGAAAATGGAACCACTGATAAACTCCAGCGGCGTGGTAACTGGAAGAATGTGTGTTCCCACAGGTTTCTCCTGCAGCCATTTGGTTAATGAGTACTGTGTGCCTCCTATCATTTCAGAGGCTGTTGAAATGGCTATAAACAGATATGATACTTTGAGGATTTTATAACTCCTGAGATTGTAGACTTGATAGAATTTTTTCAGTGGGAGCACTGAGCGAGTACACAGATGAATTGCTAAAAACATGCATCACAGCATGTACAACTGCCCTGGTGCAGATGATCTACCAGAGACTACCTGTCGAGCATTAACCAGACTTTGGGTTAGCTCAGATTCAGACCAGGCACAGAGAGGACATATACTTTTTTTATTTTTATTTTTTTTTATTGTAGACAGGAAGACTAGTGTTTTCTAAGTGTTTTTACTGTGCCCTTCAAGCTTTCTACATATTTTTGCATGTCATTTTTGCAATTACATTCATGTTTTAACAGATGAGGAAACAGGCTTAACCAAGTGAGTGGAGTAACTTAGCTAAATTGAATTAGGGCCTAAATGGCAGAGCAGAGACTCAAATCCAGGTGTCTTTGAGTCTTTCCACTATAGGACCCTGCCATAGACACTGTATGTCTTAAAGATTACCTAAATTTTCTGAGTCTGAATGGTCTTGGAGAAGAAAATATCTTAAGACTTAATGATGACTATGTATACCTAAAAAAAAAATCACAGGAAAGATGTTTTCTTTCTATTGTCCTGACTCACTGGGCTGAATTGCCTGGAAGAAGGGGATAACACTGTAATGTGGCTAATGTTCCGATTCAAATTCAAGACAGCCATCTGAATGGCTTTTCCCCATGGCAGCCAGGACTCTTGCAGTTCCCATTTTAGAACGACTATGGTTTCTGTAGGGCTTTTCTCCCTCAGTCTTGAATATTGGAAACTCTCAAGCTCTCCTAAGTGCCGACTTTTTGATTTCCCAACTGGATGGTGGGTAGATGAACACTCTTCTCTCCATGGACCTACTCCAGTGAGTGGGCACCAAGGATAGAAGTAATGTCAGTGCTAAGAGGGATTTTAGAGATTATCCATTCTAAGCACTTTGTTTTTAATTAGTGAGGTAACTGGATTCAGGGATAGCCTTGTGATTGTGTGGTTTTAGACCTAGAGCTAGAGCCCAGGTCTCCTGTCATCAGGCCAACAGTTTAAGACACACTTCCTCTCATTTTGTAGGACTGGGAAATGAAAGTGTGGTCTGGCTTCCTTCCTTCCTCTCTCCCTTCCTTCCTTCCTTCCTTCCTTCCTTCCTTCCTTCCTTCCTTCCTTCCTTCTTTCCTTCCTCTCTCCTTCCTTCCTTCCTTCCTTCCTTCCTTCCTTCCTTCCTTCCTTCCTTCCTTCCTTCCTTCCTTCCTTCCTTCCTTCCTTCCTTCCTTCCTTCCTTCTTGTGGTGCAAAGGTAAAGGCACAAGTGAATTGGGTCTGTTTCAAAGCATAGAAGAAGAGAAAGACAATTAGACTCATGTGGCCTGGTCACTACTGACTCCCTTGTTTGGCATAAATGTAAAAATTTTTCCCTCAAAACAGACAAACAAACAAGACCCTAACCAAAGCTACTCTGGCTATTTAATGCAAAGCACTCACCATTAGATAATTTTTTTTTTTAAATAAGCAACCTAATAGGCAAATGACTTAGGAAATTAACCATTGGTCTTAGAGAGGAAGAACTGTTCATGTGAGTCAGTTATATGAGGGAATACAAGTCACATAATGACTCATCAGAACATGAATTCAGAAAGCCTAGTTAAGAAAGATTTTTTCCTTCTGATAGGGTACTTCAAGTCTTATGAAAAAGAGTTTTTTCTCTCCCTCTCTGCCTCCATTCCTTCTGTGAAGTATGCACTTAATCATTCACTATTTTTTTTTAAGTCAATGTTGTGGGTTGAATTGTATCTCCCCAAAAGACATGTTGAAATCCTAAACTCTGGTACCAGTGAACATGACTTTACTTAGAGATAGGGTCTTTGCAGATGTACTCAAATTAAGATGAGGTTATTCTTGACTAGGGTGGGCTCTAACCAATGTGACTAGTGTTCTTACAAGTGGATAGAGAAGACAGAGAGATATAAGGGGAGAACCCACGTGATGACGGAGGCCAAGATTAGAGTGATGCATCTATAAGCCAAAGAATGCCAAGGATTGCCAGCAACACCAGAAGCTAAGAGAAAGGTATGGAACATTACCACCCCTAAAACCTTTAGAGAGAACGTGGCCTTGCCAATACCTTGATTTTGGATGTTTGGTCTCTAGAGGTATGAGTAAATAAATTTCTTTTGTTTTTAAGTCACCAAGTTTGTGTCAATTTGTTATAGTTTCCATAGGAAACTAATACAGTGACCAAACAGTGACAACATTCCTGCTTCAGCCAGGAGCTCTGAGCAGTGTGTGTGGTGAGGGGTGGGGAGGATCAAATAGGTGAATGTGACACAATGTTTTATCCTTGAGGAACTCACAGTCTAGCAGTCAAGTTAGGAACCCTAGTGACTCCCCCACCCCATGCCACCCACAGGTATATTCAGAACAGCAATCGAAGACAGTGACATCTGTGTGTTACAGTTTCAGTGCAGAGATTGACCATAGGAAACACAGTGAGGAGAGGAAATTTTAATAAATCTATAGTCAGCCAATAATTGAGATTGGCCTCGGAGAACTGAAAGCTAAAATTTAAAATGATTAGAGAACAACCATAATATTTGTAAGGTTCTGTTTTGAGTTATTTAGAGTCATGGGCCAAGATGAAGAGAACTGAAGAAATCAAACAGAAGAGGGTAAAGAAGTTCTGTCTGAAAATACTTTTAGCCGGGATTCAAGGGGAGAATGTGGTATGGAGATCGCTAGGTCCCGAGGACCCCCATCACTTTCCTTTTCTCTGGGATAACCACTTCCTCTGTTCCTTTCATGCACATAGCAAATTCCTAATGGACGGGCTTGAATTAGATGTGACCATTTCCCCAGCTCTTATTTTACATAAGGAGTCAAACTAGGACCCGCAGTGGCTCTAGTTTTTGTGCCAATGAAGTTACCCAGGCTGGCCTTGTCCCCTGGTTCATACCATTTCCTACAAGGACTTTGGAGAGGATGGAGAAAATAAAGTGGAAAGTCTGAAGTAGGGTAGGGCTGCAAGGGGCAGTCAGAGCAGGATGAGGAGATGATTTGTACCCAAATGGTGGTGGTCAAGCCCAGTAGACAGACACTTGGACACAAGGTAATTGTATTCGGTTTCACTTGAATGCTTCCCCACCTAAACTTTTAAAAATAACTATGGGCTGCTCCATTTTTAAAATGAGCTGCTCACTGATGGACAATTTCAAGTTTAGCAGCTTAATTTTGAAGAGGTCTATATGTGTAATGAGAACTGCCAAATAGGCCACATAGGAGGCAGCAGGACAGAGAGCACCAAAGACTTGCATCAAGGACATGTCCAGATCAGTGTTCCTCAACCTTTTAAAAAAATTATTCCACTAAGGAGTCATTTTAGACACGTTTTCCTAATTGCCTCCTACAAGAAATTTTAATGCTATAAATAACATCCATATCTGTTTATACACTTAAGTACATATCTCTGCTTCATATATTTAAACAGTAAGATCCCCTTCCCCCTCAAGAAGCAATTTCTCCCACCTGGGAGCAATATCTCCACGTTGAGATTCCTGGTGTAGATGAGACCAAATTGAGATGGCATTGTCTAGAGAGTAAGGGCTTAGAAATCTGACGTGATTTTGAACTTCACTTCTGCCACTTCCTGACTGTGACCTTGAGCAACTAACGTAACTTATCCTGAGTTTTAATTTCCTCATCTCTCTTATCTATATATTAAGGGTGATTTAGATTAAAAGGTAAAGGACGTTAAGGAGTTTGTACATTGTTGGCACCTAGTCTGGGATCAGAGTGGATGTTCTTCCTAGCTCTTCCCTCTGCTGTTTTCCATTGCCCTGCGTATACCATCGAGAGAATGGGGCATGTGACAGTTAAGGAGTTATACAAATGTGAGCTGTTCATTGGCAGAGATTTTTCCTCCTCAAAGCATGTTTTCTGTAAAGTGCACGATGGCCTCCTTTTCTAAAGGGATTTGCTGGGCTTGGGTAGCCAGGGGCACTGGGGCGCACCGTCTCCGTCCGCTTCCTCTCGCCTGCCTGATTTACTGTGGAGAGGACGGGTGCTGCCACTGTTGGCTTCTCAGATGCTCAGCACAGATAGAGCCAGAGTGCAAGGGAATTCAAAAAGGCAAATGGAAGAAATATGTTAAAGAAAAAAGAAACAGAAACAAAGAAAAATCATAAGCCTTCAAAAATAAAGGAATAACAACGGTTGTCTGGAAGAAAATTTCTCTTCCGCTGCGTGGTTCCTTAGCATAAAATGACTGTGTATTGGCAGTGGGAAAAGAAAAAAGAAAAGGAAGAAGTGTTAGAGGAACACTTCTAAGGAAAAGAATGAGAGGAAAAATGCTTCCTTCACGGTGCTGGTGGCACTCAGGAAGAAGCTCAGAGTGGTGGTTAGATTCTAAATGAGGTGTTTAAAGATAATGAGCCCTGAATTTTTAGGAAATGATGACGATGTATTTGGATAAGCCAGGACTTTTGCTTTTCTTTTACCTACAAGACATCTGAAGTTTTGCCATATTACAAGCCACTGAAGTCTGATACTTAGAAGGACTTGAAAAAGGACTTTGATAAATTCTTTGGGGAAACTCAGAAACTCCACCCCCAAAGAGGTTAAATGACTTATTCAAGGTCACACAGCTAGTGTGTAGCAGACTGCCACGCTCAGGTTTCCTGATCTCAGACCCACTGGTCTTTCCTCCAAGTTAGTGGTTAGCAAAGCCAGGACTTGGGAAGAGCACAGGCTGTGGAGTCCAGTTGCCTTGGGCTAAAACCCTAGTTCTTCCCCTATCAGCTATGTAGCTTTAGAAAAATCATTTAACCAGCTTTTCTCAGAGCAAAATTCTGCTTCTTATGAGGAGCAAGTGTGTTTGCACATAGTAGGTGTTCTGTCAATGAGATGTCATCTCAAAATCCAAACCCAGATCAGCATGTACCTCCTGACTGCAGACATCTTAGTTTCTTCATTCACTTGTTTCATCATCAGTTGATTTGTTGGTTCTTTTGTTCATTCATTCATTTAATAATTCTGAAGCACAGAAACAGAAGCTGTGGTGCAAGGGGATTAATATTAGGAGTATGCCTGGAGATTTCATATCTCTACTCTCCTATTCCTCAACCCCATGGATAATTTAGATTTTATTATATCCTGATAGCATCAGACTTAATAATTAACCAACTGAACATATTGTGTCAACAGTGCCAACTTCTGGGAACTACTTTCAAATGACCTCCCTTTCGCCCTCATCAGAAAGGATCTACAGGATACAGCAAAGAGATGTTTAGTTTAATGGCATTTGCAGATGAGCCTTATTTCCCTTAGCTGGCTTTTTTTTTTTTTTAACCATTAAAATCCTTATTATTGAGGCTTTTCAGTGTTCCAGTTTTCCCAGAGGGCATCTTGGGGAGAACAAGGAATGCCTGAAGGCAATCGACCACTTTCTATGTTCAGCCACCTGGGATCTCGGGTGAGGTTAGAGGTGCTGCTAGGAACCCCATCAATATTGAAAATGCCTCTGGCTTGATTAAGCTTTCAAAATACCTCCATTGATCCTATTCAAATATTTATTGAACACCTGCCTCAGACATGGTATACTAATTAACCTCAGAAAAGTCAGCTTCACCCAAGGCCTGGGAGGAGAAGGCTCTCGAAGACACTGAGTGGGAAAAGGAAATTTCTCATGGGTGACTGAAGAATGGGCTGGCTCAGCTCAAACCCAAGAAGGATCCGGGGGACGGAGGTGTGGGTGGGGGTGGGAGTGAAGGGTGGGAAGCCATTGGGTTCCAGAACACTGATAGAGTTTATGGCCCCTGTTCTCAGTGAGGCGACCAGACCTGAATGGGCATCCAAGCAGTAAAGGAAGCCTAGATCGAGGCAGCAGGAATGGTTCTCAGGAAGGCAAGGACTTTCATTAAGTGGAGGCACCATTTTGAACAACTCCATGAGAAAAAGCGATGCGGTTTCTTGACTTTTCCTATAGAAAGTGTTCTTTAATGAGATAATTTAATAGCATAATACTGGCATACCTCGGAGATATTACAGGTTTGGTTTCAGATCACCACAATAAAGTGAATTGTAACCTTTTTGCTGGTGAAGGGCTGTGACTTCAGTTTGTAAAAAAACCACAGCACCTGTGAACTGCAATGAAGCGAAGGGCAATACAATGAGCTATGCCTGTATTTAAGGGCACAGACTCTGGAGATAGATCAACTACCTGGGTTTAGATCTAGGCTCTACGTCTAAGTTTGCATCACTTCTC
Source organism: Eidolon dupreanum (assembly GCA_028627145.1). Taxonomy (NCBI): domain Eukaryota; kingdom Metazoa; phylum Chordata; class Mammalia; order Chiroptera; family Pteropodidae; genus Eidolon; species Eidolon dupreanum. The sequence goes on along the minus strand of CM053509.1, from coordinate 130,342,102 downwards.
TGGACCTCACTGTCTTCATCTGTAAAATGGGGATATGATAGTACCTACTACGTAAGGTTGTTTGAGGACTGAATGAGTAAAGCACTAAGATGGCACTGGAACCATTGTAAGTACTCAAACATGTAAATGGTTACTTTAACTGTGCTAAGTTTTGCCCTTTTGAAAATGACTGTCTTCTAATGAGTAGAATTGTTAATTTGCCTAGTTTTGAATTTTGTACTTGTATGGGTAATAAGATTTTTGTGCCGCAAAATACTTTTTTTCCCCTTTTCTTTGGCTTTGCTCTGTTGTCCTTTCCACATTATTTTTTGATCTCAGAGAAGTGATGCAAATGAGAGTGGTAGTCAAATGGTCTGTGGTATCCGGAATGCGCTGCCAAATGATACATGAGCTCCTTAAATTTAAAGAGGAGTCCAATGTTGTCAGCTAAAAATGTCTTAAGAGGTTGTAGCTGAAGATTCCTTAGCTCTTGAATGGTTTGTCTCAGGTATCAATAATAATGTTGACTAAACCCTTCTTTCCAAAAGCCTACCAAAATGATCTTTTCCCCAAACTTGTGTGCTCATCGTATTAACTGTTTCAAATAACATCCTCATGAAATAGAAGTTATTCACATTTATTTCAAATGGTTTCCATTTTGACATTGCCTGAGAAGAAAGACAAAGACCTTGTCAACATCAACAGACATTTGAGTTTGCGCTCAAAATAGTGAAGATTAGGAATATACCCATCAAATTCTGTCATTTGCAGAATTTCAGTATGCAACAAGTGGTCATCGGCCTTAACCTTTTTTCTGTCCCCCTGATACTTCCTGGCTTCTGAATTGAACCTGAATAACTTTTAAGTTTTATTTTTGAAACTGAACTGTAGTTCCAACCATATGGACCTATTCAGAGTTTTGTACATTGCAATCCATTGCCAAATGATTTTTTCTCAATTCAGTTCAAGCTGCAATTCAAATCTAACTATTGTAATGAAAAGAACTGTGCCGAGAAAGATATTTTCCAAGTGGAACTATCCCTTAAAGGACCTCCCTCTTTAGGGCCAATAATAATTTTTCACTGAACACACCCATGATCATACTTTTTTCATAATATATTTCGTTTACGTGAAACTGAGGGAATCAGTTCAGTTTCTTTTAACCCGTCCTTCGCAACGGGAGAAAGATCTCTTTTTAAGTCAACAGCTGCCACTGCTCTGAGCAGCAGTGTGTCAGTTCTTTACTGCTACCTCTAGGTGGCAGTGCAGCCCAAGACAACGTTCTCGGTCCTACGTTTCTTCCCCTCCCCCTCTGAGTTGGCAGTACAGGTTAGATTGGCATGCAGGGAAAATAATCATTAAAAATAAATGCAATCAAAAGAAGTAGGTTATTATAGTGGCACATTGGAACTGCTTCAGTTAGAAGTCTGTCAGCCTCCCATTAGGAATGTTGTTTGGGAGGAGTTTGTCACTCGGCTGTGAAAATTTGCTAGAGGTTAAATGTGATACATTCTAGGTCTCAACTTTGCAGCCTATTTATTGCTAAGAAGTTTGATTTTAGAGGTCTGGGTGGCTTTGAAGTAGCATGCAAAGACACACAGATGGATTTGTTTTACTTAAGGCAATTCATAACTGAAATGCACTATGGCCCAATGGTTTCATTGGCCATACGAAATCCTCAGTAGGATTTCAAAATTAAATTCTGAAAAATACTGTAATGTGAGCAGGAAAAAATATGATCAGAATTTGCTGCACAGTAAAAAACATTTGGATAGGTTTAGTGACCCTCCCCCCATTTTATCTGAGGCCAATCCCTTCTTGAAGCCACGGTTTCCGCCTAAATGAGAAGTTACTCTTGATGCCTACCATCCTGTGTGAGTTTGTTGTTCTGGGTTATGCTGTGGTAATAAGCAACCCCAAATATAAGTGACTTACCACCCCCCAAATGTATTTCTCACGTGCACAGCATGTCTCGCTCGGGAGACGCAGCGTTCCGCACTGTTCTGGAAGCTTTGTCTTCTTGGTACCGCTCCAGCTGGAATATGTGTTCCCGGGCCTTCTTTTCTGTGCTCTGTTCTTAAATGGACACATATCACTTCTGCCCCCAGTTCACTGGTTGCAGCTAGTTACATGGCCCCACTTAATGGCAAGGGAGTGGGGAGATACTGGGTTATTGGGTGAGCAACAGTCTCCACCATAAGTCACTTCGAGCTCTGCCATTTAGGATTCTGTTGGGGGTGTTATCTTATTTATATTTTAATATTCTCAACTGTCCACACCAAATGCATGTTAATTCCTCAAAAACTAAATTAAATACCTTGATGAACTCCCAGGCCCCCATTGAGGTACAGGCTATGTAAATTTTTTTTTTTTTTGAAGAACATCATTCTCTTTTTTTAGGCAAAATTAATTGCTTCTTAGTGCTTCGGTGGCACTTTGTATGTGCAGGTAGGTTTGCATTTGTCACAACCCAAATTGTTGCTACTCTATCTCTTCTGATAGAATATAGTCTCCTGATCATATTTATCTTTGTATTGCTGATCCAAAAAGATATGGATAAAAAATGAATGGATGGAAAAAGTTATTCTATAAAAAATGATAAAAATAATATTTTTGAGCTCAATGTGCTCAAATACTAATTAAATTTTTAACGAACTTAATATACATAGAGGCCTTGTCTCTTTCAATTCCTGAAATAATTCTGTAAGGTAGGTTAGATGAGGAAATTACATTTTACAGCAGTTGAGTAACTTTTGCAAATTTATGAGGTTGAAAAAGCTAGAGCTGGGTTTCAAAGCCAGGCCTCTTCGATTCCAGAGCTGTTCTTTCGAACCATTATGCTATAGTGATGTATATCCTGGTTTGTATGTTTTAATAACAAAACCATAATTAAAAGCATAATAATGATTGATTGAAGTTCACCATGCAAAGTAGTGCCAACCTGGAGAGAAGCCTCCCACGGACAAGAGGCCTGGATTCCATTTCCTGTGCCAGTTCTACTACTTATGGATTAGATGACTTTGGGCAACTGAGAGTTAGTTAGGATCATTAATTTTCAACTTTTCTGTATTTACTTGAGATCTTATTAAAATGCAGATTCTGATTCATTAGTCCAGGGGACCTGAGATTCAGCGATTCTAACAAGCTTCCTCGTGATGCTGTTGTTGCTGGTCCATGAACCACATAGTAATAGTCGACGGCTTCCTAACATCTGATTGTGTGAGTCATTAGAAAGCCTTGATTGAAATGCTTCTTAATTTATATAATTGGCACAAAAGTATGAAGCAATTGATTCGGTTATCTTAATGTACGTGTACTTGATCATTTACCCCCACATTCATTCTCTCTTCTTCTAGCAATAAATCTAGAATTTCCCTGGAGAGTCTCTCTAATCCTCAATCTCTGTGATTCAGGTGAATTTTGGAGGCATCAGTGTTTGAAACTTTCTGGCCACAACATTTGGTTCAAGGAATGTCTTGAGAAAGATTGTTCCTGAGAATTCAGAAACAGGGGCAGAGACATTTTACTGCTGGACCTGAAGGACGAGAGCTGTCACAGCTGTCCTACCTTACTGCCATTAGCAGTAAGGTATCCACATAGAGAAAATAGATCTAAGATAAGAAGGGTGAGAGGCAGTCTTTTGAGATTTGCTTGTAAAAGTAACTGGGCAGGTTCACCCATATATAGTTAGATGCACCAATATATAGTTTTTCAGCTTATGCGTGTGTGTGTGTACACTTACATACATGTGCCATGTGTGACTGACCAATTAAAGTCTTATCAATGGTACAGGTCCAGTCTCCTCTCAAATAAGGGCCTTGCCTTGAGTCCTGGGATCTGGGCTCAGCATTGCAGAATGGGCCTGAGGGATTCATTCACAAGACTTCAAGGCTGAAGCCACCACTAAAAGCTAAGCAGAAAATACAACAGAGATACAGATGAAGCAGAGAGGTTAGAAATGGGAGGAAGTCACAGGACTGCATTAAAGATTCAAGGCCACAGCCCAAAGGAGAAGAACGAAGCTTGCGGAGAGTCCCTGAGTTGTTGACACCTGGCTGTGGTCTCTTCAACAGGGAGATGAGTGCAGGCAGTTGACGCATGGCCTGTGTAGTGGGTGGAGAAGGAATGAGGAGGTGTGCCAAGCCAGGAGGACACAGAACGAGGTAGTGCTGCTCTCTCAGTCCTTAATAAGGCAAAGATACAGAAACGGACAACAATTTGTTTTGGTTATGAAACTACTGCTTGCAATACCTCTCTCTCCCTCTCCCTCCCCCTCTTTCTCTGTCTCTCATTATTTATTTATTTTCTGACAGCAGTAATCTCAAATAGTCCCTTGAGACTGGGCAGCAATGATTATAGATGTCACAGATGAACTCCTCTTAGGATGGCCGACTTCACTTTGACCTGAGGCAAAAGCTATTTAAATTTTATTAGGGAAGCAGGCCAACCACCCTATTAGACCTTTGGGTAATTAAAAGAAAATTATCCTATAAAATGTTTCATTGTGTACATCTGTTCACTGACCATGGCTTCCTGATGAATTTAAAATATCTGATAGGTACATAGCATAACAGTACAATTTATCTGAATCAGACTAAACACACTCAGTTTTATGGATCATCATGAGATCTGTATTTTTCCTATTTATGAGCAATCTGCTTCCTATCCCCCATCCCCCCAAACATGGTTGCTACAGCATATTCTGAAATCCATGTTCCTGTGATTGTTTTTGCCTTGCTTCAGTAACTCCAGAGCATTTATCCATGTAATAGCATGGTCTTCTGCTCCACTGCTTATATAGCCCTCACGCCTCAATGACTTTGCTTGATGGGATGCAGACGAAATGCTGCTTAGTATATTTTAGGTATCTAAGTGAATATGTATAACAAACAAAGGAAACAGACATTTTAAAAAAGATATAATCATTTTGAGGCAAATGGCTAATTAAGTTTTATCATACATAGTAACATATTCTGTATACCCCTCATTTGCCTTATAGGACAGTGTGCTGGGCCATATTTGACTAAATGGTAAATTCTGATGTATTGGTTTATTAATAAAACAAAACACTTTCTGAAATATAATTGCACATTTCCATCTCCAGTTAATTATTCTACAATAATCATTTACATGTACCAATATATTACATGTATAAGGATATTCTGAGCAGAAAATTTTTGATTGGGGAAAATTAGACAAAAATTTTTATCAAAAGGATGTCCATATTATGGTAGAGTCCTGAAGGAATCTAATACAGTTGCTAAGAAAAATGAGATAGATCTATATTTGCTGACCAGGAAGATTTTTTAAAAACAAATGTACATATAGTATAAACCTGATTTTATTAAAATATTAATTGTAAAAATAATACATGTTTATTTTTATAAGACTGCGGAGTAAACTGTACCAAATTGTTTCACAAGAGAGGTAAGAGAATGGGCTACTATCTCTTTCTAAATACATTTGCAGACAATTTTATTATGGAATTTATAATTAGAAAAACAAAGTAAATGTTTTCTTTTGAAAAGGGTCCAGACTTAAGTGTACCTAAAAATAATTCTGGCCTCCCATTGGAAATCTGGCCACCAAAAAGAGAGCTATTAGGTAAAATGAAGTAATTTCTATTGACGTTTGTGGAAGGAAAGTGTAGATGCCTCACAATGATGGCAATCCTCGAACTTCTGGCTTGGCAGGAAACTTCACAGCAGCAAACCCAGTGCACCATTTTTGAAGGTGGGAAAAGGAAAGATTGGTGGGGTTAGTGTCTTTCCTGAGTTCAGGCCATTGGGGCATGAGTAGATGGCCATTTATGTGAGGCTCCAGAACTTCTCAGAGACCTCCCAATGCTTTCCCTTTGAGAATCTTCTAGTTTAAGGGTTAATATTGCCCAAGTTTTGAAATATATCTGCCACTGCATTTGAAAGCTAAGTAATACTTCAGCTCATTAACTTAAGAATCCTAAAACACCTGTGTCTTCAATTGCTTATATTTTATTACTGTGCTGTACGATTCTGGTTTTGAGTGTGGGAAATGAATTATTCATGACTCTTCCTCGAAGCCCTATGAGACAGTGAGTCCTTATTACTGTACCTTCATTTTCCAGATGAAGGAACATGACACCGAGAGGGTAAGTGAAGTGCCCTCGGCCACAAGCTGGGTCAGTGGCAAAGTTGTTAACAGTCAAGCTTGGGTGGGAGGGTTTTATATCAGGTTCATTCTATCTTTCTACATTAAAAATGAATTCTGAAAATCCGGGACACTTATCATCGACTTACAGATTCTGGTATTTTGGGATTCTAAAGATTCAATTTTTGTAGTATAAGAAAAAAAAAAAGAGAGAGAGAGACAAAATTATGAAGTTAGAAAATTATATAATGGAGTAGGTATTAACAGGATAATTAACCCCTCACTACTGAGCCTAGATTTACATATCCGTGAAGAAGGTAGTACTTATCAAATGGCTATGTATAAACTACCTGGGTCTATTATATGAGGAAAATACAGAAATAATCTTTTTGTATGCTTTGTTTTTATAAAAAATGTGCATAGGGCCCATGGAAAGATTTTAGATTTTCCTCTCTCAGACTTGTGTGATGTAGCAATGAATTTGTTTTTATCCAATCATTCTGTGCATAAAAATATTTCAATTATGTTTCTGAAACCTAAATTAAATCCTTCATTACTTTGACGGAAAGAATCAGATAAGGTGAATCACTTTACCCAAACTCTCCTGAGACACTCACACCCTTGCTAAACCTATTGGGACTCTCAATTCACCAAGTGCACTTGTAAGAATTCATAAGCAGTGTTTTTTTTTCCCCCTCCACTTTAGGCTTTTAGGGAGTCTTTGTCTTTACATGCAAGTAATTTTAATAATGTACTTCTTTATGAAGCACACACACTCATACTTAAAAATATTCTTCCTTGTTAGAATGAACTGAAGCTCCCACCCCCATTACAAAAGCAGAGACCTTGTGTTTAGAGAGATGGTGTGAACTTTGCACCAGACAGATGTTTCTGTCCAGTGAAAACACCTAGGAGAGCAGCAAGTGCACTTTCAGGATAATATGCACGGGGAGCTATTCAGGCATTGGGTTGGAGTGGGGCTTATAAGAACAGTCCTATGAGTTACTTCCTCGGTTGGGTGTGGGTAGAGAGGGCAGTCTTCAAATATGCTGGCCTAGGTGACCTTCAGAAGATGGTACTTATAGTAGAGACTAGCTGTGTTTGCCTCTGGGTTCCTCAGGAGGAGCCTCCCCCACCCCCACCACTTACTATAATATTGGTAGAGAGAGAGGAATGGAGTTAATCACACCCCTCCCCCAAAGGAGATGCCACATCCTTCCAGGCTGAGTCCAAGGAAGCCTCCACTGGTACCAGCTAAAGTCAAATGTAGTCACATATAGAAAACATGGAATGGGCTTGTCTGTACCTCTGTCATTCCGTGGGTAGGTCGCAAGGTAGGGGCTAGTTTGGCGTGTCCTGAGGGAGGGTTGCTGACACCATGAAGAGGGCTGAAAGATGACACTGAGGAAGAAGCTGGGAATGAATTTGGGAAGAGAGGGGAAGTTAGAGAGGGAGAGGGTGGAGGTACCCTTCAAAGACATTTTGTTAGTGCCTTTTGTCAGGGGCTGTAATGGAAAGAGCTCCAGGCAGAGAGCCTGGCATGGACCCAAACAGAAAGTGTGTAGTCGAGGTATGAAAATGGCTTGTGACTAGAAAGATAGTGGACAATATGGTTAATGACTGCAGAAAGGTAAATGAGACAGGTTGTAAGACTTGTTTGATATCTATTCCTGAAAAATCAATTTTAATAAAAATTAGCTAAGACTCATTTAGAATGACTCATTTGCCTTCTGGCCATATTACACACCACATAATTTATAAAAATATTTGATCAAATAAATACAAGGAGAGAAGTGGACTTTTTTATTTGGTAAGCACCATTTGGCTAGAATAATATTGTTTGCATAGCACTGTCTATAAATCTTTTTGTCCTTGTTATCTACACGAAAGGCAGTAATTCAGGATTTATCCATTTTACAGGTGATAAAATGGAGACCCAGAGGAGCTCTGGTACATCCAAAGCTACAGGGAAAATTAGTGGTGAAAGTGGAACAGGAACCAAGGTTCCTTAGCTCCAGGCTGATATCCTTTTTCATTGAACTGTACTGTTCAATATTACTTTACCTAGAATCATTTCTCTGGAAAATAGTCTCTCCTTCCCCATTCCTTTCACAAACATGAAAGGAAAATATAGGTCAGTTGAATGAGAGGGTCGTCTGGTACTAACGAGAAAAGACTGGATAATTTCCTTGTCTCCATCATTCTCAGTAGGATATATTTCCTCTCTGTCCTTTTTACTCTCACTCTCCTTCCCACCTCATCCCCAGCCCAATGGGTCAACCTTCTCCAATTTATAGAGCAGTCCTGAGCCCAGCTTAATAGTATATCTTGTAAAAGTTCTAGATTATATTTATTTTATCCTTTCAAGAAGAAATAATCACAGAAAACAAGTGTTTCTTTCATTTAGGCCACAGTTTGTCATATCTAGCCCAAGAAGCACTAGTTGAAATTATTGATTATATCTTATTTGGGCCCTGCAAAAAAATTAGACATTGTTTTGAAACATCATTGCATTGGATCTTTTCTTAGTGGAGAGTTGTCATTAATTTGTGGAATTGTGGGGACTAGCAATCGAGCTTTACATGTCTGAATGTACACTCTGTAGAGTGAATTCTTTTGGGGTGTCATGAGAGAGCAGAATTTAGAAATATGTAATGACAGAGATGATTTGCTCTTCTATTTATTTTCTCTTTCAAGAGAATTCGTTTTATTAAAAAGGAAGACTGAAGTGCCATCTATTTCATTCCATTTCGACAGTACCCTTCCCTTGTACAAGATATCTATTTTGAATGATACAAATTCCCCTCACCGCCCCCCATAATAGTAAACCTTTTAAGCTCAGAGACTCCAGCAGACGACTGACAAAGCTTTAACTTTACTAAATGTGATGCTGTAATTAAGGAATGTGGACTTCAGAGATAATCATTAGTTCTTCCATATGAACATCTAGCCTGGGATTGTGCCGCCTACTATGTTTTCTTCCTAATGACAATGTTGGAAGGCTTCCATGTAATTGAAATTGCCCCCTTTGAAGAACTGATGTGTTAGATGATCATGTAATCTCATGATGATGGAGTAATGGAGAGATGAAGAGGATTTATATATTGGCACAAAGTGGAAATAAATAGACAATCATATGGTAAATTTCTGTACCACTCAGCAAATTTGTGCTGTAGAATTAAAGTAGTTAGGTGTTGCCCACTTCTGCTTAAATTTAGAAAGACACTTCTAGACTATTTTAGATAGATAATAAATTGATTCCAAATCATAATCCATGGATTCAGCCACTCAGGAAGGACTGTATATACAGATATATGTCTTATGATGAGGTAGGGATAAGGAGTGAATTGCTCAGCTATTTCTACAACAGTGTTGCATTATGAGCATCCCCAAACTTCCTTACAGGTCTCTGGGTCTGGTGCACTTGAATTGGTTGAGGATGGACCCTGAATTCCAGGCTACAGACTGTGGCTCAGGTTGGATTTAGATCTGCTTCACGAGTTTCTTATCCTCCTTGTATAAGCCTGCTGTTTGTATGGCAAATGGCAGGAATTCAAGAGAGCCAATGGAAACAAGTGATGCTGCCAGAGTTCCCCATCTTGAACTCTCACACTGCCTCCTATAGCCACCATTCATTGGCAAGTTGCAGGACAGAGCTCAACATGAATTCAGCAGGGCAGGTGTTCCAAGTCACATGGCAAAGCCATGGATACATCATAGAATTATATTATGTACAATAATTATAAATAGTGATTAAAGCTACAGCAAGGTCAACAATCTTTATTGCTACAACTTCCCTAGGTGGCTCTTATGGCCCCCACCCTTGATAAGTATTGGATATATTTTGTTTATTTTTGTAGTCTTCTACCCACAGATTCTGAAATCAATAATAAAGTCAAACTGTTCATAGTGAAGGTGATGAAGTGTGCTGGAAGTGGAATATTTCCTCTCTGGAGAGTCTTGTTTGTTTAGGATTTGTTTATGGACTGGAAGAAATGTTTAGATTTTATCTCTTTTAGTCACTAAATATCTTTTAGAAAATATGTAGGCTTCTGCTATAGAAGAGTCTGTATCATCAGTGAGCCCTTTTTGTTTTGGGGAGGAAAGAGAGCTGCCACCTCCTCTACCTTGCATCCTCTACTCCATTCCCTCTCTTGGATGTCTGGCCAGCTAGCCCAGGTTATGTTTGAGCTGCTTTCACCTTCAATTTTCTATGGATATGGAGTTCTGTTCAGTTCTCTAGGAAGAATTTAAGTATGAGATGCGTTTAATATACAATTCAAACATGAGAATGTACAGTACTTTTGCCTGAAGGAGTACATAGAAGTTCACTTTCTTTAGCCAATTTTCCTACGTATTCTAAAGGAAAGGAAAAGAAAAAGTTAAAAATTTCAAGTCATTAGTCGTTCCTGTCTAGTTATGTATCTAACTCTGCTGAGGCTTGCTGTCCTCCTCATTACACAATATTCCATTCATTTTATTTTCACATTGTCTGAAGGTAAGTGTTTTTATGGGACAGACCACATGAGTAGGAACTGTCCACTAAACCTTGAAAACACAGCTGTTGAGTCTATATATGAGTTATCATTTTGGTGATCTCTCTTAAAATTTAAGCTCTTAGAGGAGGCCTTTAATTCACTTTATTAATATTAAGCCTCAAATTACAAAAAAAGCATTTCACTAATGTTTTCGGATTTTGGAATAATTTTGAATCAAATACCTGAATTCAGAGGTGGAGAAATGTAGGCAAGAATGATTGATTCCTCAACTCAGACCTCACGCTAGGTTTGCATCTTAATGAAAGAGAGAGCATCTCTGTGTTTCTGCATAGAGCATGGTCCAAAGAAGAGTAAAGGCCACACAGGCTGTCCTGCTGTCTTCAGAGTATGACCCATTCTTCCAGGTGTCCTGGAGGACTAAGTACTAGAAAAGGCAGCTCTCTCATGGAGGGCACACAGCAGTGTCAGTGTTGTAGAGCCATCCTCACATATCTTAACCAACACCTGATATTCCAGTGGCTGCCAAAGTAGAAGAACAAATAGAACATGTTTTTGGAACCCATGCAAGACATCTCTAAGGATACCCAGAAAGTACTGGGGGAAACAGAATGTGTGTATGTAGGGAGACTAAAGTACTGCTATTAAACAGCAAATTTTTGCTTTCTAACATTTTTAGAATTTTTGTTATGCCCACAAATAGGTGAAAACCAAAGCAATTCAGATCACTCATAAAGTGACAGATGCATTTGGGCAAGAAGATGTGTTAAATACCAACTGTTGAGTATTTTTGCCTTATCCAAATAGTCCTCTGATGAGTGTCTGATCCTAAGAAGGTTGTTGGTCCCATGAAAAGCAACTTCCTGCCATCCTCCTCTGTCTTACTACCTTAATAGTTTTTTGTTCTGTTAACTCCCCAGTTCTCTACCATCTCATGGTCCTGTTCTCCCCACCGGCGCAGGCTTTTTCAGAGTTGATGTGTCTGTTTCCTGGCTCATGCTTTGGCATTTCACTAAAATGCCCGTTATCAGACTTCAGGAATAAGGAGTTTTATTTTTTGCCTGGTAAGGGCTGAGCATTTGGTTGGGGTCATTTCTGTTTTTAGTGTGCAATGTTCTGAAGTCAATACCTTGATTGTAGATGTCCATGGTATGGCTGTAGATTTCAGGCCAGCTTCCTAGTTTAGAAGACTTAAGTCAGCTACAATCCTTAAAAAAAAACTCTATAAGAGCATACTAGGTACAGTTCTATATTAGAAATGTTCCAGCATTTTTTGGAATGAGGTACTTTTGCATATTTTTACTCCATAGACATCACGGGTACCATATTTCAATTGCATGTCAATTACTCTCATACTTCTGCAATATAAATTTTGTAACTTCTTGCCCACAAATTAGACTGAGTTTTAAATACGCTTCAATTCATGCAAAAGGGATGAGTTTGCTGCCTACAGGTTTTTAGAGAAAGTCATAGGAAATGAACTTTTTAAGTAACATCAATGCTAAAAGAATTATCCTGGAAGCATAAAACATTTTCAAGTTTTTCCTAAGTGCTCCTTGACACAATGGCGCCTCAGTGATTGAGATTTGAACTCCTGTGATCTGCTTAATACTGAGAAGGTTATTCTGAGGGCTTTGTGCTCTCAAACATGAGCAGCATTTCATTACCCCAGATTTCAACAGAACTCCGGAAATGCCAAGAATTTACCTGCTGTTCCCAAGCTTGGTGAAATGCAGCCTGGTCCAGCAAGTCAGAGAACCTTACCTCTGGATGTGGCCTACTGTGAATGTGAAGTGCTGAGTCTTTAGAGCCAGAGCATTTAAAATGGCCTTTCAGTTCTTAATTAGTGGATGCTTTCTCTACTACTGACTACCTGGGACTGACATGAAGGAGAATTTGCCTAGATCGCAGGGGGCCCTGGGAGAGCCATTATCAATCACAGTGTGTTAGAAATGAAAGATTGAAGAAAAGATGATTAAAGCCCCAGCAGCTGCCTTCACAAATGAACTTCAGGAGAAAAAGCAGTTTAGTGTAAATGTGGCAAGTCTTCATATTGGAGCTTGATGAAATTAAAGGCAATGCCAGGTAATATAAACCATTGTTGAATCTTTCTTTTATTAAAACCGGGCTAAAACAAGGAGTAGGAATTTGTCAGGTGCAGTAATTACTTTGGTACTTCACTGATGAAAGCTCTCTGGGGCAAAGCCTTCCTCTCATCTATTTTCCATTTCCTCCTAGTTCTACCTTTAGCTGCTAGAGAAGAATAAATATGAGCTGTGGAGAGGGCAACTTCACAGCCTACCTATTAATGGATTAAGTATTTCTAAGGTAACAATGATGGTGTTTTTCTCATTCTTTCTGTTGCCACGAATTATTATCTTTAGAAAATGTCTAGATTACTTGGTCAAATATGTCCTTAGAAGAGCATAGAAACATACATGTCAGCGACCATAGAAACAGAAAAAAAACTCAAATCCTGATGAGACAACGTTTGTTGCATACTATATATGCAGCTGGGGCAGGAGATGGAGGGAAAGAGGATACTGAGGCATTAATAATGGAATAAAAGCAATCAATAAGGAAGAAATAATAAGTCTGTCAGGCTCTTACTACTTACAGTGTGATCCTCGAAGCAGTATATGCATCACTTGGAATCTTGTTAGAAATGCAGAGTCTCAGGCATTACCCCAGATACTGAGGTGGAATTTGCATTTTAATGAGATCTACAGGTGATTCATGTGAATGTTAGAGTTTGAGAAGCTCTGGTCTATGGACAACCCTTCCACTGGGTGCCACCAAAGCCACGCAGATCTGTAAAACCCAGAGGATATTCGCAGGTTCTCAGAAGGCATCTGCACAGAGCCTGCCAGTTGAAAGAATTACACATTCAGCGCTGGTGAAGACAGAACCAAATAGTTAGAGCAATGTAAATTCATACGAAATTTTTATAGTTAAGGCATTAAAGCACTCTCCTTTAATGACTAAAATTTGTGCACTAATCGAAAGGAGTCAAAACCCTTTGCAACAGATTTACTTATTACGAAAAAAAGCACTGAGCAGTTGAAACAAGAGCAGGCATGGATAAGTATCAGATGTGGAGCTGCTGGAAGCAAAAGAGACACACTCGGCACCAGGCAAAGAGACAGGAATGTGGCCTAGGATAAAGATCTGCTTCTAATCACTTTTTGCTAATAGCTTTAACATAAGCTATTAGTGAGGTGGAGTTAAAGAATGCTGTCCGTGGGTATCCATGCTAATTCTTTGTAATTTACCGCATATATTATCTATTCCCATGTGTACTTAAATTAACTCTTTAATAAACTCTACATACTTTGCTCATCAGTGGGTTTTGTTTTCTCACAAGCATGGGCTTATTTCCCAGGTCCACTTTTATATGCTGTGTGACTTTGACAATCTAGTTCTTAGCCTCATTTGCCTCAGTTTCTTCAGCTGTAAAATGGGGATAACAGTACTCACCTCATTGATTTGTTTGAGAATTAACTGAATTAGTACATGTTATTTGCTTGAAAGAGTACCTGACACATTGTTAGGGCTTAATAATTATAAGTTGTAACTATTATTTACAAAGCCCTGAAATGAAAGTATCCATTTAGGTGTAAGGAGAGGTCATGGAACCAGGAGGATTTCACCAGCATGGGCAGTTACTCTGCCAGTGCCCAAAGAGAAGAGATCACCTCAGTCAGACCCAGTATTTTTAGGACCTCTCTACCTTCAATATAGGTACTAATATAAAAATTAGATGGGATTTTAAGTAGTCATAAATAAACTTAAATGTATTTTTTATATAGCCAAGAAATGAACTCTTTGGAAATAGAAAATCTGTTACTAATCTTTGCTTCCAGAAATCTTATCCATTTTCTTAGATCCTTTTTATTCTCATTCACTTTGAAGGCCAGTAGATCTTTAATAAATACTAATAGTAAAAGTAATGTGGCTTAACTTCATTCTTTAAAAATTGATTGAGAAATATAAATTAATTTGCAGCTGTATTATGCATCATGCTCCACATGAAAGGAAAACCAGAAAATAGTTAAGATATGATAAAATTGTAAAATATTTAGAATCAGCTGGAACTCATTAAGAATGAGACATTTATTCTTAAAAATAGCTTTAATGAGAAAGTGTTTTTCTCTAACTACTTCACAGTAGCTTTTCACGTGCATTTTAAAGATTTTCTCCTCCCCCTCCTCCCCTTCCCTTCCTTTTCCTCCTCCTGTTTCTTCTTTCCTTTAGGGCATTTGTGCAAGGAAATGTCATTAAAAACACAATTTGTCATAGGTGATGGCAGTAACCTCCAAAAGCAATGCATTTGAACAGCTGTCTTTGAGGAAACATAACAAATGTGTAAAACAAGTAAATGTGACCCATGTTGTAGACTGAATACCTGAAAACTATTTCTTCTTGTGATTCTGCTCTAATATTGTTGTCATTTGGTTTCTCTGCGCCTCAGTGTCCTATTCTTGAAATTTGGACTAAAATATAAAATTGTATATTCAAACAAACTTATAATGCTAGACCTTTACAATTAGAACCCTGCACAAAAGAATTATTAAAAACATTGCTAACCAATTAGTTAAATTTTGCCTGATTTAGGAGAGTTGGGGTCAGGAACCAACATGAGACTGTTTTGAAAGAAGTACAGTCTTTCTCTGAATATAATACTTTCATTGAGTGAATGTAATTCCTGAGAATAATTCCTTTTTCTGAGTTTCCTTTGGTCTAGGGCCATGCTGGTGAATCTTTTCTGTAATATGGATTTTCATTTTCAAAAGTGATTTCCTTGCATCTGCTTTCTTTCTATCATTGAAGTTGTTAACAATCTATACAAAATCAGGAGAAAGAAGTCTTTGGGATGCTAATGCACTTCACTCATGGTCACTTGGCCCAAGTGGCTGAGGTTTGGCAAGAAGAACATGGCAAAGATGCAGGGAGGTCCTGCGCCAGCAGGGATTACTATAATTGAATTCCTGGGCAGCTCCTTGTTGTCTTCCAGCCAAGACATACTTCTTTGCCTTGTTTCTATTTTTTTTCCGGCTTCCATAAATAATCTGTGAAGTGGACAATTGGCAGCTAGAAATCAATTTGCCCTTATATCTTCCTTAATTAATTTCTCTTTGTCAAATACTCACAAGGCATTTGTACGGAAGAAACTAAATCTTCTACCTGTTGTGGTACTTTTTATAGATGGTAAATAAAGATAGATTCAGGGCGGAACAAATAGGCAAAATTTAATAACTGAGTACACTCTATCTGGACTTCCTGTTTTTTTGACTTAGGTATCTATAGAAGACGATGTTAATTAATGAAAACAAATTGTTAATATAAATAAATATTAAGTTATATATTACATTTTAGTTGTGTTACAAAAACAAACTGGGTATTATAAATAAATAGAACATAGGAATGACAAAATGAAAAGTAAAATGATAAAGTACATGAACATTCCTAAGGCTTTGAAACACATATATGGGGAGCACAGCAGACACATTAAATGCTCAAGAAATAATTTACGAATGGAATTTTCCAAAAATCGTTCTTATTTATAGCTTTACCTACCAGCAGCTTAGGAGATAACCTATTTGCCTTATACTTGCCAATGCCATTCAATTCTTTTCCATTTTTAAATTTCAAAAATAGTATGTTCTTACTACACACCTATGAGAATGGCTAAAATAAAAAATACTAAAAATACTAAATCCTGGTGAGAATGTGGAGCAATATCCATGTGGAACTCTCATCCATTGCTAGTGGGAATTCAAACTCATGAAGCAACTTTGGAAAACAGTTTGGCAGTTTCACATAAAGTTAAATAACACTTATAAGACTCAGCAAGCACATTCTTAGATGTTCGTCCAGGAGAAATAAAAATTTGTGTTCACGCAAACACCTGCACACAAATGTTTATAGTAGCTCTGTTTGTAATCACCTGAAACTAGAAATAACCTAAATGTGTTTTAATGGGCAAATGGATAAACGAACTGCTATATACATATGATGGAATACTACTCAGTGATTTAAAGGAACAAATTATTGATTCATACAACTACTTGGATAAATCTCAAAAGCATTATGTTGAGTGAAGAAAAACCCATCTCAAAAGACTACATACTGCATAACATTCTCAGAAGTCAAAACTGTGATGATGGATTGTAGATCAGTGGTTGCCAGGGGTTTAGAATGGGGAGTGTGTGTGTGACTATAAAGTGAGAGCAAGGAACGGTTTGGTGTTTAATGAAACTGTTATGTATCCTAATTTTGTTGGTGATTATATGGATCCATATATGTGTTATAATTCATAAAAATATACATCAAAAAGAGCCCATTTTATACTATGATAATTTTTAAAACAAAATAAAAAATACATTTTTGTTAAAGACAATTAAACAACAAGGAAACAAAAGTAAAATGGAAGTCTTCATCCCTCAACTCCCTAACTCATACCTGGGTGTGTATCCTTCAAAGCTCTCTATGCTGCTCTGATAGGCTGAGAATTGCTGATTAGGGTATCTACTCAGGAGCTGCAAGGCCTGGATTTGTGCCCCAGCCCCTTGACTTCCTCATTGTAGCTCTGTGACCTTGGGCAAATTACTTAACCTCTCTGTGTCTCAGTTTCCTTACATACAAATGGTATATGGATGTTCATTTGTTCTTTAGTCCATTTGATATTATGTTAACATCTTTTCAGGTCAGTATATAAAGATATTCCCTATTTCTATGAATTCCAAAGGCTGCATAGTAGTTGATTATCATATAATGAATTATAATATATTTAATATATATTATGTATAAGTAATATATATTTAATACATTTAATATTAAAATTTAATATATATCTTATTTATGTATAACATATAATATGTATTTAATAAAGTTCTTACTGAAGAATACTTTTTAATTTAAACTGGTTTTTATTTTTATAAAGTTTTTTCCACCAATTCAATCCCAATGTGCTTGCAATCTTCCAAGATTTGTTCACATCTTATGATTTCTTGGTGGTGCCTTTTTAAAATTCTCAACCTCTTCTTCCTTTTTCTTATTCTTTTTAAAATCTTTTCCAAGAATCTTATAGGCTTTTGGAAGGCAGTGAAAGTGATGTATGCATCCATCCATCATCTTGAACCAAAAGCTCTTACGTTTTCCTAAGATCCTTTCTTAAACTGATCCTCTGAGTTAGGGGAAGCATTGAGGCAGAAGAGGGCAGTTGGGGAACAAAATCTGAATGCGCATTCTGCTTAGCCATCATTTAGCTGGGTGAAGTTGAGAATTTAATTTATATTCTCTGGTTCTCAATTTCTTCAGCTATAAAAGATCTGGTTAGACTAGACAAACTCTAAAAGTTAACGTTACCTCCACTTATGTATGAGGAAACTGGGGCTCACAGAAATGAAATGGTTTGCCAATGGTCATCAAGGAAGATGCATGATTGAGTTTTGAACATGTGTCTTCAGATTTCAAATCACGGCTGCACCAAGACAACCCGAGCATGGCCACCTTGGGAGCTGAGAGTGAAGGGGAGGCATCCTCATTGAGAATAACTTCCTACCAGGGTGAGTAGAGGTGTGGACATGGCCATGTACACACACAGGAGGCTGTCTTGGAAGGTCTTTGTCTCCCGAGCCTGACACCTCTGCACTCCTGTCAACACAGCTGTGCTCTAGAGCATTACCTGCTCCGGTCTCGCCTGGGGCTGGGTGGGTGTGCAGCTAGGGTTTGGCCCAGCACCGAGAAGCAGCCCTGTACAGATGGTGGTGCGGCTGGTTGCACAGTGGTTGGGCCTCCCCGCACTGGAGAGCACGGCTGTGCTCATTCCGAAGTCGCTTTGACAACATTCCTCTCCTGGCAGCCATGTACTCTCCCCTCCAGTCTTGTGCAAGCAAATGGCTTTGCAGCAGCTTCCCTCAGTCCCTATAGACTAGGAAAGAAACATTAGGCCTGTACATTTGCATACATGCCTCTTATTTATATCTTTCCAAAAAGCCCTTTCCAGATTTTATTTTCTCCTTTCTTTCCATGGATTTTCCTTTGAGTTGTTTGAATATAGTTATTGTTTCTAGTCAATATTACAATTATTAAATAAATTCCAAATCCCAAACTTCAACTCCTGTAAACACACAAAAAGATAAGCAAACAGAAAATCAAACCAAAAAACACATGCATCCTGCAAACCTATTAAAATATTTCTTTACCATGATCTTGTCAGCTTCTAATTAGAAGACAGTTTGCTTGTTTCTTACATGGTTTAAGATTCAAGGGTTCATCTATTACCAAATACTTTTTAACTTCTTTTGATATAAACTTCTGAAATTTTGATTTGTAACTTCATTCTTTCTGGCCCAGTTTGTTTTTCACCACTACCTGTTTCTGTTCATTCCCTGAGTGTTATGCAATTGTGCGATCTAGCCAACTTCTCTGTTACTCCAGACAAGGCGTTCTCAACTCTGGTTGCACATTAGAATCACCTGGGGTGATTTAGTTTGTCTTTGTTGAATCGTAGGTCTGCATATATTTTAAGGTACTTCGAGTGACTTGTAGGTAAATGGGAATAAGAAATGGAAGCATTTGTAAAGGGGGTCAACTCCTTCCTTTATCAAGCTAACCTATTTTTCCTTCTTTCAATGATTCTCAGGTAGAAACTAGGAGGTTCCAAGTGGGAAGTTGAGGCTTTCAAGTCTTTGATCTGGGAATGCATTTATCCCTCTTTCGGGGGAGATCATGGCCTACCCTATGGGCTTGTAGGCACTTTTAGAGGTTGCAGAATGAATACAAGGTGCAGCAAGATTTTTTTCACTTGCTTTTTAATTTTCTCTATGTTACTCTTTCATTCATAGCTTAGAAAACAGCAGGTGATTTATGTAGGATTTCTAGACTCCTTGATAAAATGAGAAGGCAAAAGGGAGCTCTACATTGCAGAAATATGCATAGACCTAAAGTTTGCCTAAGTCATTGTACATTTTAGACTATATGGTATCGCTATTTGTAATGTTTTTGAGCACAGTTATTTTAAAAATACTTGTGGACATTCTGGCTATAAAGACACAAAGCATTTTGCACAGGTTGTGTGTTTAAACTCATGGGAAGAGAGTCATGAAGCATATTTCCCATGTCCACCTTCTGTTGAGTATTGAGAAAACTCTTTTCTCTTTGCCTAAGCACCTGTGTTGAATTTGGTAGCTGTGGTGTTTGGACTAATTTAGCAGTAATTAATCTCCAGGCTAATTATGAGCCCTGTTGTCATTTTGCTAGATGTAATTAAATTGCATAGCTGGAGAAAGTTTGGAAACTATGGTTTCCAAGAAAACTCTTCCCAGTAACTTGGCATAGAGTTCAAGAGTGACAACATAATCAGCCAATTAAATATAAGCTGGAAGCCTGATGTCCTTCAGGATGAGTTTAAAGAAAGAAGACAAATGTATGTTCACAAGAGGCACCTGCTGTTTTACTGCTGCCTTTTTGGAAAGAGCCTGGAGTGTTCTAGAGGTTTTCTCTCATTAATCCTTTTGATAGCTTTATTAAACAGGAAGTGGAACAAATATTTTAGTCCCTTTCAAATAGGTGAGGTGAGGAACATTGTAAAGGTCACCTGTCTTGTCAAAGGACATAGTGACCATGAGTCAGAAGTGATTTTAATAATGTTTTTCCTTATAAAATATGATGTTTAACTACATGGATTCCTATAGTAACCCTCAAATACATAAGAAGTTTATACTAGCATGAAGGCACTAATATACCTTTGATGAATAAATTCTTTAAGTCATTTGAGTCCAAAGTTCTGTTAAGATTTTAGTCTAGGGTAAAGAGATACCATATATTAACTATAAGCTAATGAGGTGCAGGGTGGAATGCTGATTCACAATGGCCTTGACCTTGCCTGTCATGAGGCATTTTGAAGAGATGAGTAAGAAGGTGCATGTCCATATGTCCATAAAAATGAGCCTTGGTGATCTTTTTGGCAAATAAGCAATAGGCTTCCAATGCCTGATATAGGTAGAAAGATGTATTACATCTGCAATTTTAAATAGGTTTTATAATTGTGCTTTACTAGAGCTCTTAAGCTAACTCTTCACCCCAAGTGTGCAGAGAATATATGGTCAAGGAGAAACCATTAAAAGCATGGGATAGCTACTGTAGCTTCAGTGTTTCCAAATTTGTATGTGGGTGTGTGCTTGTGCCCCACTGCTGACACCCAAGAACTCAGGATGATTTGGGTGGTATATTGACTAATATCAGTAAACTTTTTATGTTGATTATTTTTCATGGTTGTACTTATGGCAAAGGCTTTCCGATAAAAATAGTAGGAAAAAAGTTTTCTTTGAAAATAAACAGTGTACCATACAATATAAACTTTTAGACAAATAATGATATGAGTGATATGTGAGTAGAGCCAAAATTATGAAGGGGTACTTAATGGACTAAAGTTGGGGAGGCAAGGGCCTCTTCTACTCCTGTTAGAAGTTCTATCTTTTTGATCCTTTATCTCAACAGCAATCCCATTTTGCAAGAGGTGGGTCAGATAAGAAAACTAATGTGTTGTACACTTACGTTACAAATGTGTATGTCATGACTCTTACAATAATAAAAAATGAGGAAAATCATACCCAATCTCTGCCTGTGTCTCCTAATTAATTTTAGAACCCAATCATTTGACTGAAAAAGCTTTAGATGTTATGAACATATGATTTAGTCCCTATAACGACCACAGATCATGATTATCCCCTGAGGATGTTTGTCCTATCCCTGTTTTGCTGAGGGACAATCAGCTATACATATATCTGTTCCTCCTTAAACACAGATAAAGCTGTGAGTGGCTAGAGTTCCAGGCTTTGCATGTTGACGATGGATTTAGAATATAAAGGAGACTCTAAAAGAAAATATTTCCATTCATACTTTCTGAATATTTGACACATAATAACAGATGAATCTCATGTGCCGTGTACTAAGTGAAAGATGCCAAACTCAAAATATTATATACATACTTTTTGATTGCATTTATAACACCTTCTGGACAAAATAAAACTATAGGAACCGAATACTTATTAGTGATAGCCAATGGCTAAAGCTTGGCTTCCAAAGGGCATGCTATGGTGGTGGTTGCATGACTACATCCATTTTTCAGAACTCCTAGAACTGCAAGCTAGGAAAGGTGACTTTTACCTGCTTTAAATTATACCTCACTAAACCTGACTGAAAAAAAAAAAATAAGGCTTCTTAGTATTCCATAAGTAGAATTACAAATAAAATGTGAAATAATGATCAAATAAAAATGAAAGGCCACGAATACCTGCAAATCATTTCTTGAAGGAAGCAGAAAGTCAAACTTAACTTTTGAAATGCTTTACATTGATAGACTGTCTCTTAATCTGTATGTCCTCTAGACATACAATACGCAGCAATGTATGCTTTCATACAAACTGTTTCTATTCCATCTTCTTGTTTTCTCTCCTGCTTAGACTCATTTCAGTCCTATTGCTCCTCATAGTGGAAAAAATGTTAAGCCACTGGTGATGTTATCAATGTTTGTTATTATTGCTAAGAGTGGTTTGTCTGGTTTTCTATCAGGTAGAGTAAATCATTATTAATGATTGGTCTGTAGCAGTTTGTCCATACAAACACAATCTTCTTTGCTTTGGGTCCAGTGAGGGCATTCTTAAGAGTGGAAATGACCGAGAAATTAACAATGTATAAACTTTTAGAGATCTTCTGTTAGGAACTACTTGGGAATGGGCTACTTATTTAATAGTGTGATCAGGTACAAATAGGCATTTGTAAGCCCCTCTCTTGCTGTGCATGTTCCTCTGTTGCAGTGTTCATTATACTATATAGAGATTATTTTTACTTACTTGTGTATCTTCTTTAGTCTGTGAGTTCTTTAGGAGTGGGAGTCATATTTCATTTATTTTTTGTATCCCTGTTACCTAGCACAGTGTTGGGAGGAATTAAAAATTGTTTCAGAATGAATGCATCAAAATATAGCTTTATAATTATTTTAAATGAATTATTTCCATGTAAAAAATAGACTTACAAGGAATTGGGCAGTTGGAATGAGTTTCAAGATAACAAAATAGACGTATGAAGACATTTTTCTATGATATTGTAGGCGTAGCTTTCCTGGAGGCATGTATGTTTTTCCTTGAAGTCTTCTTCAAATGTATTCTAGTTTCTGGTTGGGTAAAGTAAGAACTACTCAAAGCTTTTAATGTGTTAATTTAAAATGGTTTAAGTTAATATAATAATGCAAATTAAATCATTTAAGAAAAAATAAAATGAGGGTTTTCAGTCAAGATGGCAAAGTAAGTATGCTGTATTCTCTCCTCCCATGGCCACATCAGAATTACAACTAAACTACAGCACAACCATCACTGAGAATCAGCTGAAGTCTAGATGATCAGAAGTCCTATAATTAGAAATATACAGAAAAGCCACTTGGAGACTGGTAGGAGGGGCAGAGATATAGAACAGGCTGGTCTCACACCCATCTGCGTTAGTTATAAATTGGGAGGGATATCTTGGCTATGGAGGTCCCCCTGAAGAGTTAAGGGTCCCAGTCGCATATTAGGTTCCCCAGCCCCTGATTCCAGTATCTGGGAAAGAGGTCCCTACAACTTCTGACTGTGAAAACCAGCAGAGATTGTGACTGAGTGAGATGGAGGGCTGCTGGAGTCCAAAGCATTTCTCTTAAAGAGCCCAAGACACACCATAATTAAAATGCCAAAGATCAATGACAAAGAGAGAATCTTAAAAGCAGCAAGAAAAAGGCAGTTAGTTACCAACAAGAGAGCTCCCATAAGACTTTCAGCTGATTTCTCAAGAGAAACTTTACAGGCCAGAAGGGATTGGTAGGAAATATTCAAATTGATGAAAAGTAAGGACCTACAACCAAGATTACTCAGCAAAGTTATCACTTAGAATCGAGGAACAGATAAAGAGCTTCCAAGACAAGAAAATGTTAAAGGAGTTCATCAGAACCAAGCCATTACAGAAAATATTGGAAGGACTTCTTTGAGAAGAAGAAAAAAGAAAAAGAAGAGCAAAGACATGAATAATAAAATGGCAATAACTACATATCTATCAACAAATTACTTTAAATGTAAATGGTTAAATGCTTTAATCAAAAGACATAGAGTGACTGAATGGATAAGAAAACAAGACCCTTACACAGGCTACTTATAAGAGACACACTTCCAGTTGAAAGATACATACAGACTGAAAGTAAAGAGATGAAAAAAAAATTCATAAAAATTAAAATAAAAAAAAAGCTAGGGTAGCAATACTTCTACAGGCAAAATAAACTTTAACACAAAGGCTATGACAAGAGACAAAAAAGGACCCACTAATTCTACTTCTGGATATTTATCCCGAAACACTAATTCAAAAAGTCATCCACATTTACATGTTCATTGTAATGTTATTTATGATAGCCAAGATATGGAAGCAACCTAACTGTCTGTCCATTGATAGATGAATGGAGAAAGAAGTGTTATATATTACAGTGGGATATTACTCAGCCATAAAAAAGAATGAAATCTTGCCATCAGCAACAACATGGATGGACCTAAGATATTATGCTAAATGAGATAAGTCAAACAGAGAAATACAAAATACTACATGGTTTCACTTATATGTGGAATCTAAAAAACAAAATAAATGAACAAACAAAACAGAAACAAACTCAAAGATGCAAAGAATATGATGGTTGCCTAATAAGAAGAGGACTGGGGGGGGGGCGCAGAATAAGTGAAAAGGGGGAAGGGATTAAAAAGTACAAATTGGTAGTTACAAAATAGTCATGGAGATGTAAAGTATAGCATAGAGAATGTAGTCAATAATATTGTAATAACTATGTATGTTATCAGCCAGGTACTAGATTTATCGAAGTGATCACTTCGTAAGTTCTATAAATGTCTAATCACTATCGTATACACCTAAAACTAATATAATATTGTATGTCACAGATTTTTAGAGTTTTTCTACCTTGCAAATAATGTGTATTATTAAAGTTTAATCATATTTTTAGGTATTTAGGTACTGATTTTACAGGACCAATGTATTTTTTTTTTAAATATATGTATATTGTTACAAATTCAGATCATTTCATAGTTCAATTAAGAAATTTTCCTTGTGGCCTTTTAGGAAAGTTTTTTTTCAATGTAGTGCATGAAAGTTTAATTATTATCTAGTCTAGTTTTCATAATTGTATTTTATGATATAAGAGCTGATTTTAAGATTTTTTATTTTATTTTACTTAGTTTTCTTCTCTTGTTTTCTGAAAATCACACAGTTAACCATATTCACCTTCTGATACCTATTACACTACTGTCATTTCGCAGAACTTATCTTAGCAAGCCCTCAGAATTGTTTACTGATTACAAACTCATTTAATTTTTCTCAAACAGTGCAAATAGTCAAGATCTGCTCCTTTTTGTTGATTTATTTTCAAGAGGGTTTGTAGGATAATGCCCATGTCTGTGGCTTCATTTCACAAATTATCTTGGTTCTGTTTTCCTTCACACATCATTCTTATCATCATCTCATTTATCCCTGGCTTCTTAATAAATACATCAATTAGCAAATATTTGCTGAGTACTTTTTGTGGTGGGCACATGTTGTCTGTCTTGCCTGGGAAACATTTTGCTTTTATATTGATAACTAGACTTTGGTTTTCCTCTGGGGAATCTCCCCTCTACAGCTCTCAGTCATGTGCTTGGATCCCACACAAGCTCCAGCAGTGGTCACATGACTTAGACTGGCCAATCATTATATTCCATTCCTCTGGCCTCAGTGACTTGTATGGTGATGTACATACAACATAAGATAGCCCATTAAGAATAAATTCTGTGACTTTTGGCTAAAACTACTGGGAAGAGAAGCTCTCTTTCTGCAAGGGTTACTAACCAGGTGCAATATTTCTGGGTCTATCTTTAATCCCACTATAAGAAGATCTTTGGAGAATAAAGCCAATGTAGAGAAGACCAGAGCCAGGGAACAGAGAAATTCTTATGCCCTCTTTAGAAAGCCTGATTCAACTGCCCCAGAAGCTGGTATCAGGCTACATCTGGACTTCAGAGTACACAAGCAAAACATTTTTATTGTAGTTTGAGTTGGGTTCTGTCCTTCAATAAAAAAGACTACTGATTAAAACACTCATATGTGAAAGATTCTGGAATATATAAATTTCTGGCTTTCAAAGGTTCTTATAATAAATCAGAAAGTATAAAATATGATCATATCAAGTTAGCATTACTCTTTAAAACATGTAATTTATCTCTTCATTCTTAAAATTACTGTTTGCTGTCAGGATTATTTGCATATATACCTTTCTTCTTTGACTGATTACAGAGAAGAGATCCTGATCTTCTAGTCATCTCCTTGTCCTTAATACCTAGTACAGTACTATGCACATGGAAAAGGTTCACTAAGTTTTCATTGAGTTTACCTGAAAAGACAGCTTAATGTTATTCAAGGTTTTATAGTTAATGCCAAATGAGTGATTTAGATCATGATGTCCTATTGCTTTAGGTTAAATGACATTTTTTTGTCCTCTAGACCAGATCCTCATTCGAATTGCTACCATGAGATAATTTTTGTTTTGTTTTGGTTTATTGATCAGAGGCAGTGATTTATGTTTGATTTACAAGAAATATGCTTCATTATCAAAATCATGTTAAATTAGCTTTATAAACCATAAAATTCTAAGTTTAATGAGGAAAAGAAAGTGAAGAAAAACACTCTCAAGAATCAAAACTGTGTGCAATAACAATCATTATCTTAATTGTAATCATTGTCTTTGACCTTCTCTAGCTCAAATTACTCTTACCTACTTTTACATAGTTGCATTGTAGAACCATTTCATCATTAGTTAATTAGAACCAAATGTCCTGACAAGGTCTGATTCTTTAACCTTAGAGCTGTGAATCTTTGTTCTTCCTGGAACAAACTGAAGTGAACTTTCTATCTGATATTTCTCTGTCTTCAAAAGTGGAAGTATCCAAAGCTACTTTGCCTAAGGTATATAAAACTAGATATCAGTACTGAACATTTCTTTCTTTTAAATTTTAAGCAATGTAGACATGAATGATCTTGTTATAAGTGTATTTGTGGACAGAAACAATGCTTTTATTGCAGTTGCTAAGACTTAGAGAAGGAACCTATATTCAAAACCTGTATCCCCTTTATCCTGGGTAATGTCATTCTGTGGGGGATGAAATTATTATGGTTATATTTAATAATTCCTTTCTATGGTTTCATTTTGCATAAGGGAGTGACTGGTGGAATCAGATAGACACAAGTTTGAATCCTAGAGCCATTAATTGTGGACAAGTCACCTTTTTCATTCTATTTTCTCATCTGTTCCTCATAGGATTGCTGTGAGGACTAAATATTCTAATGTATATGATGTCATACACGATGGTGATACCAGCAGTGGTTACAAATGAGCTGGAATGATTATTGTATGACCTTTCCCTGTACCCTTCCTAGAAAATGTAATATGAAGCAGGGGTCTCTAATAGCTGGGGTATCGGTCTGTGGCCTGTCAGAAACTGGGCCGCACAGCAGGAAGTGAGTGGCAGAAGAGTAAGTAAAGCTTCATTTGTGTTTACAGTCACTCCCCAGCACTAGCATCACTGCCTCAGCTTCACCTCAGATCATCAGGCATTAGATTCTCATAGGAGCACTGGTTCCTTGTGCCAAAAAGTTTGGGGACTGTCTATGTAAAAGCAATTCCATTTTTTCCCCAGAGTTGTTTGGGCCATAGGGCTGGCTAGGACCATTCTTTTTTCACATTCCACATGAGTCCCTTTAAGAATGCATATGGTGTTGACTTGTGTGTCCTTCCAGGATGAAGGAAAACTGTTCTTCCATTCAGGGTATATTTTTATGAAACATGAGAATGAAAAATAGTAGAAAAGAATTAGCCCCAAATGCTGTCAACTTGTGAGAATAAAGCCAATGTTGGTTTTTCATGTAGCTGAGTTTTTTTGTTAAAGGAATTAAATTCTAACAAAATTAGCTTTGATCAAAGAACTTGACCTAATTTCTTACAAGAAATAAAGATGTTACTGAGAATTGAAGTTTATTGTTAGAATAATAGAGATCACAAGAGGAAGAATTTTGTTCTCTTGTTCTCTGTCGAATCCCAGCTCCTAAAGTTATGCCTGGAATATAAGAGGTGCTCAACAAACGATTATTGAATGAATAAATGAACGCTGCTAAAATAAAGAAAAAATAAGTAGACTTAGGCTGAATTTTAGGCATGACGGATGTGGCCTTATAAAATATATTAGATAGAAGCAACATGGCTAACCCAGGAAACTGAAGTTCCTCTTCTCTGAAAATCTCAGAGTAGGCTCAGCTCTCATTTCTCTAAGATCATGTCAGTGTAACTTTTGAAAAGAAGGAGACAGACTAGATGTATTCTGAGGTTGGAAGGTTCTAGAACTCTCACAGAAAGCTCCTTATCAGTGTGTAAAAGCTTTTCTCATCTTGGAACTTGGCAAGCTTTGCCAGGCAACACAAATATTTATCTACAGTTAATCTTCTACGCTCAATCATGCCTTAAGACAGATATTTCTTCTACGGATCCATTTTGCTTCTCATACTATTTTGTTGCAAGCCATCTGTTACTTGTGTGTGCAGGTGAAAATGACTTCATAATATTTATTCACAGTTCACCTTTCTTCACAGAAAGGAGGAAATGATTCCTCATTAGTGTCTAGGGCCAAAAGTCAATAGCTGAATGATGCTGTTGCTTTCTGTCTTCAGACAAAGGAGAGGAGTTTTGCTCAAAGTTTCATAGATATTACTATTTTTTTGGTGTACCAGCCCATCTTCAGTTGATCATAATACATTATAGTTCTACTTTCATGTCGAAACTAGTGTAATAGATCAAAGTATTTCTTTCCTTTCCATGGGCAATGCTTTAGTCATTCAAACTCTTAATATGAAACAAGAATATTTATTTAAAGATTTCCTGGAAAGTTTGGACAGAAAACAGTGCTCATTTTATAATCAGTTTGAAATCAAATGGTAATTATTTTGAGAAAAAGCTTTCTTATTACCATGTTGATGTACTAACATTTTTTTAGAACGAGGTAACTAATTTAATAATTAAGTGACTGCATTTCTGTTGCTAAAACATCTGAAAATGAACAGGTTTCATGTTAAACGGTCTAATATATATGAAGCCAAAGCACAATTTTTCTTGTTTTTCTTGTTTGGCTGCTTATTAGATACAATACCAGAAGTAAACAACAGCCAAGAAGCCCTACCAAAGCCACAATACATGTTTAGGAAGGCACAATTGGAAGACAAGTTTGAACCAATGAAACACAGATCAGAAAAATAAACATGCATTTAAAGATCACACAACCTCAAATATACCTTATGATGATATTGATGAAACCAAAGGATGCAGCTCACTAAAACTGATTTAGTTACATATATATGTAAATAAAAGACAGTGTGTCTGGTGAAACTAAGATGACTAAAATAGCAAAAGATTCCAATGATCTCTAGTTTGCTTTGAAGGTATAATTTATGAAGATGCAATTTATGAAGATGCTTCAGGATTATATGTAATACAAATGATAATATTTCTAGAAATATATTTGTGCTTTGTAGGATTCATGAGTAATAATGCCTGGAACCCTCTAATAAAGGTAGTTGCATGAATTAATGGAACACATCTGGGCTTCAGTCCAATAAAAATGTTGGCTGAATGCTTTCCTGTAGTGGAGGAAGATGCCGAGAACTGGCCTGCTATAAGCAATTGATGCTGTTTAACATCTTCCTTGCTCTTTTCCATTCACTTCTCAAGTGAGTCAGCTGTGTACCTCAAAGAGGAAGAAGAAGGCTTCAAGGGGCAAGTCTAATGCAGAGTCAATTTTCAATTAATTTACTTCTTTTTGGATAGACTGACATTGCATGTAAATACCCAGGCTTACCTGTAAGCCCTTACTAATGAAGTCTCCACATTTAATGCTGACATTTCAGCTTTATAATGCATACTTCTTATAAGATCAAAGTATAATACTTAATTCTCAATTTCTATGCAACTATATATGTGAACTACATATATTTATTTTGTGTTGGGAACAGTGGGAAGAAATGGAATGACATTAACCAGGTCTTATATGAAGAGTTCTCTCCTTTCTTGGCTTGAAATAGATGATACTGTTTTTCTAGAGACATGAGGAAATGAAAACTCTAGGCTCATAAGAACCTCTATGTTCTACTTGCCAATCAGAAATATAAAGCAACTGGAAGGTCTTTAAGTGATTGGTAATGTGACCAGAAGAAAAGGCAATGTGGTGTGAAATAGCTGAGCTGAGTCGAATGTTACTTGCTCTTTAGAATTGGTCTGAAGGTCGCTCTCTCCATTCATAATCAGCTCTCTCCATTCATAATCAGCTCTCTCCATTCATAGTCATGAAATGGATAGACAACCAAAATCAGAGTCAGAATATTTTAATTCCTTCTCTATTCTATCAATTTCTGGCCATGTTGCTCAGGGCAAGTCAGTGAACTTCTCTGAGCACTGCTTTCTTCATCTACATAACTGAAAAATAAAAATTCTTTGCACAGTCATTTTCTGAGACTCCATTGAAATAATGTATGTGGAACATTTTGCTTGTTGTGGAGAACTATGCCATTGTGAAGTGTGTATGTTATTATCCTCTCTAATGGGAAGCTCCCTGAGGGTTTATGCCTTTCATAAACTTCCTCCAGATGCCTGTTTTATTTCCCGAACACTGTTCCTTTGGCTCTTCTTTTTGTTCTGATTACATCCAGGAGGAAGCCTCTGTTAAGAATTAATGAGCTTTAGCGTCTTCGTTTACCATCTGCTACCCCTCCCCCTTTTAACAACTGAAGGTGTTTCTCAGTCTCAAGACCTTATGTTGGCTCTAGCCAGACAGATGGGAGTGATTCAGATGAGAAAGATTCTTGTTTCTATGGCATCAAGGTCACATTTAGATTTGGTGTTGCTTTTGGGACCCAGATGGTGACTAGAAGGTAAGAAGATCCTCTTTTTAGAGCCCTGGTCTGGAACGCATTGACCACATTGGCATTCATTCATTCATTCATTCATTCATCCAAGCATGCATTTATTCATTCAACTAACATTTATTGTGTGTCTGTTATGAGGCAGGTATTATGCTAGATAGTGGATATATAAAGTTGTAAAAGATAGACTCTCTTCTTTGAATTGCTCACAGCCTAGTGGAGGAGATAAATACATAGACTTGGGTAATTATAGTGCAATGTGTGATGTCCTACAATAGCGCCATACCACCAAGTCTAGTTTTAGATATGGGGGAGATTAGAAGAGCTGAGTTACTCTCAAAATTTGGCCTTTTCAGCAAAAGAGGTATCTTCTTAGTTCCTGCCATGTCCATTAACAAAGGGAACTGGTTTATGGACCAGGAAATATTTAGTTGATACCCTCAATTCCATATCTCTTTTCCCTTATTGAGAGTACATGCTGTGTTGAGATTCACCTAGAAAATACACATTGGTAGTATTTGTACATGTTTAGAGAGCATAATAATCTCCCTATTTCTATTTCTAATAAATATGTGCCATCTACTATTTAGTACAGAGGGTGATAATTAGGGTGCTAATAGAAAACAGATGGCACACAAAACTATTGCAAAGGTGTGAATACATCTCTACCCAAGGATTGTTCAGGAATCTGAGAATAGTAGCAGCTGAGCTGATACAACCTCTATGTCCAAAGGGAAGAAGAGAGTGGTCACTTTCAAGAGCCCAGCAGAAGAAGGTCTTGTAGAATTGGCCTACTTGAGAGGTACAGTGACCTTTAGTGGAAGGTCATAGTCAGCCCACTCCAAGGATATCTAGCAGGGAGAGAGCCAGGCAACAAGTTCCCTGACCTCACTTTTCTCCCTCCTTCTGATCTCTCTGGCACTCTACATTGTCCAGACCCAATGAGAAGCCACAGGGGCTGGAATCCTGTAGACCTCATCCATACAGGTCACCAGAGAAGGGTGAAGAGTAGACCTAGAGGGGCAACCAGAAGATAGTCATGGATGAAAGATCATGTCCTCAAGTATAACATGAGCCATGAGAAAACAGATTTGTCCACTCCAGAAAGTTATGCTATGTGTGTGTGTGTGTGTGTGTGTGTGTGTGTGTGTGTGTGTGATAACTTTTATGCACATATATTTTCATTATGCCTAAATACATATATATACATTACATATATATGCACATTTATATGTATGTGTGTGTGCATTTTCTGAAAATAATAGCACATGAGTTTTGTATAACTTTTAGTTTCTTACTTGAGGTCCTTGGAGGGACATTTGAGCCAAACATTGTCTTCTTTTTTCTCTTAAAATTTTCTTTATTATGAAAAATTTCAAACATATTCCAAAATGGAGAGAATAGTATAACAAACCACTAGATACTTATTATTGTGCTTCAACACTTGTTAATTCGTAACCAATCTTATTTCATTCATACTCCCATCCAATCTCCATAATCCTATGATCTTGAAATAGATCCCAAACATCCCATATTTGGCTTTCGCTAGGCCAAACACAAGTAAAAACTATTTTTTAATGGATCACTTTTCTCAATCACAAATTAAGTGTGCGTGTGTGTATATATACATATATATGAAATTATACACATAATTATATATATAAAATTATATACATAATTATATACATATGTGTGTGTGTATATATATATAGTCACAGCAGGAATGGATATAGTTTTATAAAGGTCAGCCCCACTTAACCTTAAATTACCTTAAAATAATTAAGGAATGATGGCAAAATACAATGTAGTCATGTGATTTTTATGACTATTTACTGTGTTATAGTTTAAAAATACTGACTTATGCCATTTTTTTTCACCCCACTATCTCTTTTCCTTGTTTTATAGTTAAAAAAGAGAAAACTGAAAAAGCTTTATTTGAGAATTGAGTTATTTCCCACTTCCATACTGGGAACCTACTGTGGGGTACAATTTATTACGCAGAAAATTCTTTCCCTCTGATTTGTAATGTCATATTTCCATATATCAGATTTTAACACACAAATGGGTCTATGTTGAGCATCTCTTTTTATCTGTTGGTTTGTTATTTTTAAAGTCAATCTTGATTGATTTTAATACCTGTTGGTATATGATAGTGGATTTCTAAAATGATCTGAACTACAAAATACATTTTTTGAGAACTTTGTAAGTTTTCTGGAAGTTTATAAACTGAGGACTACATAAACATGAAGCTTAAAACAAACAGGAATAAAACATGATTTTCTCCTTACTTGTGCATGTGTTTTTTTTTTTTTTTTTTTTAGCAGACTGTAGAAAGCTTGAGTGAAAGAAAAAGAATATATCTTTGTAATATTTGTGTGTCAAGCATAGGACTCACATGTCTTTGATTAAAGTAGTTTTCCACTTACTTTAAGATCTTTCTGAGTGACAGAGAAGGGAAAGTTGAGAAGAAATGAGAGATGACTGACAGAAAATCTCAACAAGTTGTCTCAAAAAGTATGCACCATGGACTCAAGGGATGATTCACTGAAGGAACATATTAGTTGGCTGGTGATTTAAACATCTTAATGATGAAGACCAGAAATGCAATAGAACTAAATAACCAGTAATTTAAAAATGGAGGATCTGAATGCTTAGGGATGGCATTAGTTATCTACTGCTACATAACAAATTACCACAGACTTAGTGACTTAAGAAAACACAGGTTTTATCTCACAGGTTTCATGAATCAGGAGTCCAGGCACTGGGTCTTCTGCTTAGGGTAACACTAGGCTCTAATAAGTGTGTTAGCCCGACCACATTTTCATCTGGATGATGGACTGGGGAAGAATCCACTTCCATGCTTATTTGAGTTGTTGGCAGAATTCATTTCCTGGTTGCTCTATCTCTGAGGGCCTCAGCTTTCTGCTGGTTGTCAGTTGGAGGCCACCTCAGGGCCTAAAGGCCACCTGTCATTCTTGCCATGTGGGTTTCCTAAACATGGGGATGTAGGTATATGGCTCTCACAAGCAGGCAACATCTCCTTGCAGTTACCAGCCCAGGAAAGAGTTAAGCCTTGACTTTTGTCCCTGTGCCAAGAGTTTTTGATTAGATGCTTAATTGCAGTTGGAAGCTTATGTGTAGGGTACACGCCTAGTGATCTGAGACATTCAGAATCAGCATTTGGTACCTGTTCTTAAACATGCTCCTGGGGACCAGAATAAAAGGAGTTGTGGGTGCATTGTTGGCACAAGTGTTGAGCAAACAATTGTCTGCTGGCCTTGCGACAATTCCCTGGTACAGGTGATTCTGTGTGTGGCATTTGTGTTGTGGATCTCCCTTCACCTTTCTGGCCCCAGCTTGAGAAAAATTTCCAGCACAGCAGGGATGAGTGCCTAATGGCAACAGAAAAAGCAATTAGCATTTCCTAACAGCTAACCAACACAAAAGCTTCCCCCAGCCTTGGATAGAACACCTTTGACCATTCATTGCTCCTCCACAGCAAAGCCTTGCACCTTACAATTTGCCCTTAATTATACAGGAAAAGAGAAATCTGTTTCTCTGGGAGAGCCTCTGAGAACCTGTTGGGGAAAGCTTTCAATTTTAATTACAGAAGAAATACTGGCTGAGGCAATGTTGAAAGGGAATTACCTTTCCTTTTCTTCTGATTTTGCAAAACAGCTGGCCAAACAGAGTACCACGGCTCTGTTTAGGCAAACCTGTGCAGGGTGGCTACAGGCCGTGCTGGCATTCATTTTGCAAATCAGCTGGAAAGATTTCTTTGGGGCTTAAGGAAGCTAATTTAAACATTGCCTGTGTAGAGAAACTTTAATCCCTCTTAATATGTCAGCTGCACCATCAGAAAAGCAGACCTCCTGCGCTGGCTGGCGTAGTCAAGAAGAAAACCAATACTGTCTTCATTATTCAAACCATCAGCCCATAGACAAAGGGGAGAAACAAGAAACAAATCATCCCACTGACACCCAGATCTTTCCTATTTCATCTTGACAGGGGTTGTTTCCACGCCGGCGCTCGATCCCCCACCCTTCCTGCAGCTATCGCCTCCTGTTACGCTTTATGGTAATTGAAGCTGGGCCCCAAAGTCCTTCGAGGCTTGTATCTTCTTCTCACATGAGTGACGCTTCAGTGATAAACTTGAACTTAAAGTCATTGAGGTGGAACTGAGGGTTCATTTGATAGCTAGTGGTTTTCAGCAGCTCCGCAGGGCTTCGGGCCACAGCGTGAGGTAGATTGTTAATGTCCTGTGAGGGGAAACAATAACACATTTCATTAATGCGTTCATGTGTGAAGCATCCATTAGTGCACTGGAGGTATTAATGGCGTTATGCTTCAAACTGACATGTGAGGCATGACAGGAATGGCAAGGTCGGATGGGAACAGATGACACGATGAACAAATATTTGAATGGCTTCATTTGCCTTCAGGTCAGATGGTGGGTGCAAAGAAGAAAGGGATTGGGGGCTGGAAACGAATCTTTTGGTTTTAATATAGACCAGGGGCAGCCAAACTGAGAAAAAGAAAACACACATTCATGTGTGCACGTGTGTTCCCTTCCTCCCAAAGAAAACCAGAGTCTGACAGTAGTTAAAGCATGAAAACCAAATTTTCCTCAGGAATGATTGCAGTTGGGGAAAAGAGACCTCAGTTTAGAGCTGGGCTCCATTCCAAGTACAGCGTGGATGAGTGGAGATTTAATGCCGAGGAACAGGGTGGGGGGCTGTGGATGGAAAATTGCTAAGAGAAAACATCAGGAGCAAGGGGGGATTATGTCTAAATGGACTTGACAGGATTCTTGCTGAAGGCAGGGAGAGTCATCAGATATCAGGGGTGGGGTTTCCTTCTAAACTGACTTACTAAGATATTTGCTAAAACTAGATAATGCAGGCCTGTCAAAGATGGACATGGAAGGTCAAAGCCTAGAGGGCTTAGAGGAGCCTGACTAGAGTCAAGGAGAGTGTCTCCATCACCCCTCCCCCCATACACACACACACACACACACACACACACACACACACACACACACAGCCAGGATGGTGGGAAGGCATGCACAGAGACTAGCTGAAAGCCACAGGTCAAGTGCAAAAGGGCCAGGCTGACTCTCAGCTGCCAGGAGACTTTCCTCATATAAAAGTTTTCTGCGGAGAATTACATCATAAGGCCAGGATGAGAAAAAAGCAGTGCATTCTCTGCCCAACCTGATAGTGACTGATAGATGGGGAATTTGGAAACAGAAGTGTTGGCCAGTAGGATTGCTGGATTCTTCATCTAGCCCCTAGCGGCATGAGAATTACTATTAAGTGGTACCAGGAGAAAGACAGAAAAGATCAGACTTGACATTGACATCTAGTAGCAGGGAGTTTGTTGCATATTTAGCAAATATGCAGTATGTGACAAGTGTTGGAACAGAGGTCAGTGCAAAGTGCCTTGGGAAACAGACCAAATGTGACTAATATTTACACTAACATACATCTGGGTTTGCCATGGAGAGTCCTGCCTTATGCCTGTTGACCCAGCATAATTACCTGGACTCTTAAAAGTATACCAGTTTCAGGTCAAATAAATCCATGGCGTTAGATGTCAGGATAGTTAGTGGTTTCCCTTAGGGAGGAGTGGGACAGCGACACAGGGACGGAGTTCTGGGGTAATGTTCTGTTTTTTTAACTGGGTGCTGGTTCTGCAGAAGCAGTCACTGTGTGTGTGTGTGCTTTGTGTCATTCGCTGCGTGTTATGTCCCATCTGGGAAACGCTCTAATGCACTGCCCACCACTCCCTCACTTTCCACACTCCTCATTGAAAGAACAGCTTTCGCTAGGAGGAAGCATGCTTAGGCATCTTAGCTTGTAGTATTTTAGCTCTATTTAGCTGACGAAATAGAACTGACTACTCTTTGAGAAAAGGTTGCAAAAGGAACCATGTGAGAAAGAAAGGAAGAGCAGAGCAGATTTCCGTGATGACCATTCGGACTCTGAGTCTGGGCTCCAGCTGCAAAGGTCTATGATTCTGGTCAAGAAACCTCTATCATTGCCATCTCAGTCCTAGAGATGCTACCATTTGAATTTTTTAATAAAGTTCATGGCAATGTAATTCCTTGAATTTCTTATATAAACTGAATTGGGCAGTTACTGTTCTGTTTTTGCTTTGATAATGAGACGTGGAAAAGGATTTGATTTTCTCCCTGGGTTGCAGCAGTTGAATGCACGTGTGAATTCAGAGTGGGAAGGGTGTGACGGCTGCGGATTGGGCAGGAGATGCTAGCAACACACATCTCAGGGTGACAAGTTAATTCAATGTGAAAGATCTGAGCATTTGGTAACTTCTCTGAGGAGGGTACCCTTTGGTTTCCTTCTTTGGATTCCAATATTTTTTCTCAGTCAGAGAAGACAATTCCCTTAATGCTGTCCTAGAGCAGATTGTGGGCTGACTTGCAGCTAAATTAGCAAGAGAGCAAGCTCTACACGCTGGGAGAATTGAATGTCAGCTTGGGTGATCTCAAATGGCAACCCCCATGCAAGAAGTTGCTGCAGGAGTGGGACCTTGCACCTTGCACAAATTTTTTTTTCTGAAAATGAATTTTAGATCTGTTTCATATTATTCTTAGTGACCAGAGATTAGACAGAATTTGAATAGAACTGGAAGGAATGAAAATGTTAGCAGCAAGATCGAGCTCACCAAGTATTTATCTAGTCAGTTAATATGGCATTGGTCACCAGACTAAATAGAAACACCTATGAAGCTTCAAGACATTTTTTCTCCTCCATTAGAAGCTGAATATGATGAATCTTTCCTGATTGTATTTTAATATTGCTATTTATTCATTGCAACCAATGGAGCTTGTTAATACTGAAAAAAAAAAAAGGTTATAATGAATCAGAATAGCAGGAAAAAGCCAGAGATGCTGTTAGTGGAAATATTTATGCCAATTTTTTTTTTTTTTAGAACCAGAAATACCTAGAAGTTCACTCTGTCTTCATCACCCCCTTTCTCTTGCTTCACTGACTCTTGCTATAGTTTGGCTCCCCCTACAAATTCTTGAAAACCCAGCCAGGATGCTTTCTCCTTTGAGAGTCTGCCTAGACCCTTCTAGTCGAGGCTGGGTGGACCTCTGCTATATCCTCTATGAACTTGGGCTTCCTTCTCACAGGACCCTCATTATACTAACAATAAAAGTGTCATGAAGATGTCTATCTCTTCTACTGGGACATGGGTCTCATTGGACACCAGTGGCAGAACTTGACATAGATGGTTAATAAATGGATGCCAAAAGGCAATACAAGAAAAGAAATATGCCACTTAACTTGTGGATTTTTTTATGCTAAAAATGTAGAATAAAGACTATTTTGAAGATTTGAATAAAGCGATGAAGTTGCAGTACACTTCAAAAAAATGTGACATAGAAGTACATTTCCTTTCATAAGGAAATTGTTACATGTGAAATTTTTTCTGAAATAAGATATTTGGTTATCTTGTTATATACATCTCACATGACAGACTCATTGTTTGAGTCCTAATTAATATGTACACATACTGGTACAGATAATTGTTTATACTGTTAGTTTGAACCATAAGTTACTGATGGTAATTGACTCTCTTTGGCCTATAAAAAATGGCAGTTTCACATGGTTCAACCCATTATTTTGCACTCTGCATTAATAGACATAATTCTAATTGGAAAATATAAACTTTACTTTGTACAGATTTTAGTAAGTTTTGTCAAATAGGTCCAAGCATTTGGATACTTTCCTTTTTAAGGCAAACTCAGAAGTGGTTGAGCTTTTGCCACCCCTAATTGATGATATGTGACTGTCTGACATTGACAGCGATAGTTGATGCTGGCTGTTGTAGGAGAGGTGAATGACATTGAGGAGGGAAGCCTGGATCCTGTCTGGCCCCTGGTATCTGCGTCACACTCAGCATTGTGACCTTTCTGCCTGGGAGATGACTCCCGGCAGATGGCAGCAAGCTAAAGGGCAAAGCTGGCATTAATTAAGTCCAAAAAAAATTAGGTCCGAATAATTTGAAAAGAGAACACTATAGTGATCCTTTTGGTGGTAAGTGGAATTTCTTTTGGTACAGAAGATTTTTGTTTTTGCAGAACTTTTGTCATTCCACAGTTTATGCATAGCAGAGAAATTTTCACATGTTGGAGAACTTTTTGTTGTTGAGGTGGAAGAAAGAGGTTAATGTGCTCTTAAAAGAGGGTGATACAAGCAAGCACAAGTACCTTATGTAAAAAAGACAGGATCAGAGGAGTAGGGAGAGGCGAGCTCAGGAAATAACTTCCACACTGCTTTTTAACTACAGCAGTCTGACTCTGCTGTAGTTAAATCAATAGCTTGTGAAATTATCTCTTCTAAATGAATTGGCACTGGAGCAGAATGGTAAGAAAACTGTCCCTATTGTAGGGAAAACATAGACATGGCACAAAGACTTCTGGTGGCTCCCAGTCAGACATCACTAATCAATACAGCACTTCTTCCCGCTGAGCCAGGACACAGACCCGACTTCAGAGTCCTTCTCAACACAGAGCTTGGGCAGCCTCAATGAAGAAATCCGTTTATTATTCCTGCCAACATCCTGAGCAGACAAACTCTGGAAAAAAAAATGTGGCAAACTGAAAAATTGGCTGGCTCAATTTGCTGAATAGCTTTTCAATAAAAATTGAATTCAAATGAATTTCTCCTAGTCTTTCTGCTTATTAATGGTCTCACAAGTTCTACAGCATTGACATCCTGTGTACTCTAGCATTTGCAATTTGTTTTTATCCGCCTTTTATACACACTTAAAAATATGAGAAAGAAGAGCACTGAAATAAACTCTATTTGGATTTTCTTCAAAAGATATTCATAAAACTTTTACCTTCAGTGTTTTGAGGACCAGATGTATTTCTCAATAGTCACTTATTTTTTGTTTGAATTCTAAATACTTGGAAGTATAATTAAACTCTATTCACATTTTCTTGTTTGCTTCCTTGTAAGAAAGAAGGATCTTACCTTGATAAATTTTTAAAAATTGTCAGTTGTGACTGAACATTAAAAACACACATTTTATATTTGTAATTGCTCTGTGCAGTATTTTATTTTTTTCTGCTCAGAATGGGTCTATGCTGGACTAAAATGTGATATTTTTTTCTCATTTAATTGTTCAATTCTTCCCTTTCAAACTCCAATATTTGGAAACCAACATTCATTACTAATTCTGGGTCCCCTTGTTGCTTTTATGAAACCAACAGAACACTAAATACTATAAAATGGATTAATACTATGATAAAACATTTTCTCTTTTCCTCTTTAACATATCATGTACTTGGTCTCAAATGCATCCACTGCAAGCCCTCTACAGCCTATTTCTTGGTCATACCTTGAACTCAGGTGGCTGGCACAAGACAGCAACTGCACCACGTGTGGAGAAGTGTCTGGCTCTTTGGCCACAGTATTTGTTGACCAAAGCCAAGCTATTTTTATGTTCTGTTTACTCACATCCAGAAACTCTAGAAATGTTGGCATAGGCAGAGTTGAACAGGTAAGAAAAGACCTTTCCGGCTGCTGTCTTGTCCTTTCCGTGTTCTTTTAGAACTGAACACATGGCATGCATTTTCCTCATTCTGTTCGATGAAGTTGTTGTCCTTAGACCACATTGTCTCTAAAATGCTCCACAGGGGCTTGTGATTTTTGTAGCTTCTGAGCTTCTGACTCAGATGTTCTATGTCTGTTCAAGCCACTTTGGAGCAGGAAGCAAACCCGCCTGGGGGCTCTGTGGTCTTAGGCTCACTGTAAGCACTTATCTGGAACCATAAATGCATGCTCATGACTTCAGGTGTGATCCTTTCAAAAGCAACTCTTGGTCTAAAAAAGGTCGTATAATTTCATGTTTCTTTTTGGCCTGACAGTTTTTATGTATCTTACTGGTATGCTTTAATGCTGAGGTAACTTGTAGCAATGGGAAGATGAGGTACAAAAACATAAATGTAAGGCATCTGTGTACTGTTTCCCATCTCACATGCCTCCAGGGGCTTCAATTACTGAGATTATGTTTTTAAGCCCTTAAAAATGGATCTGTTATGCTATAAGGCAGCACTGCCCAATAGAAATATAATGTGAGCCATATATGTAATTTAAAATTTTCTATTAACTACGTTAAAAAAGGAAAACCAAACACACAAAAATAATTTTAATAATATATTTGATTTAACTTAATATATTCAACATATAATCAATATAACATGTAATCAACGTAAAAGAATCAATATATAGTCTTTATAAAACTCATTATTGAGATATTTTACATTCTTTTTTACTGTCTTCAAAATCTGGTATGTGTCTTATAGCTACAGCACATCTCAATGTGGACTGACCACATCTCAAATGCTCAATGGGCACATGTGGCTAGTGGCTGACATGTTGGACAGTGCTGATCTAATGCACTGAAGCGCATAGTATACTAGTATGTACTAGTATAGTGATCTTGTAGTTATCAATAGCAATAAGGGCCTAGGAGAGCATGGAGTAATGAAATCCACACATAATTTACATTTTAACCCTTTGTAAGAGTTCTTCCCAGGGAGTAGGAGGGACTAATTTGAGTCTTATATTCATATATTAATTATTGATCTATTTAAAATTACTTATATTATATAGTGCTTTTTACTTCTTCAAAGCATTTTCACATACCTTTTCTCATCTGCTGCTCCTGAGAACATTATGAAATCAGGGGGGTATATGACAACCATCGCTTTACTCTTTTGAGATGAAGAAATCAAGTTGCAGTTTTCTGGGCAAAGGTGCTAAAGTCATGGAACTTCCTAAAGATGGGAAAAAAAGAACCTAGAAAGTTTATTGTTTTTAATAATACACTCCAAATGAATGAAAACTCATTTATTAATCAGGAATCCTTGGTTGAGTGATTCCCATGAGGATCGTTGGTAGCAATGACTGAGAGTCAGGCACTCTTCCAAGAACATTACATGTGTTGACTTATTTAACCTCACGACAAACCCGAGTAGATATTATTATTAGCCCCATCTTGTAGATAAGGAAACGGAAGCACTGAGAGGTTAACTAATCCACCTAAGGTCACACAGCCAGGAAGTGGCAGAGTTTGAATCAGAACCCAGACCAACCTGACTCCAGAGCACTGTACATAACCGCTGTGCTGTTCTGCCTCAATATTGTATCCAGGATTGAGGGACTCAAACTCCCCAATTTTTATCAAAAACAGAAAGGGAATTTGTCTTTGGAACACAATGGTTTGAAACATATTGTTCAGCAGAGGCCTTCCCCACATGGCCTGCTATCTAATTCATTCCTCCCTCCCAGGACTGGCTGTATTAATGAAACATGATTTATATAATGCAGTGTAAAGTTGAGGAATTTTCCTTTAATGCTCTTTTCTCACTAATTTATTGTTTTTAACCTTTTATTTAGTGCATAATACAGAGTAATAGAATCGTGGTCCCCATGAGAATTTTACTATTCTGATGTTTAAAATGATGAGCAGAAGACAAGAGCATTCTTCAGGGAACTGGCTGTTATGTGCTGGGGCCAGTTTGCAAGTGGGGTGAGGAGCAGGAGATGAAGATTATATTTCTAAAGGTAGACCATATCTTAGCATTTATTTTGTTTGCTTTGTATCCCTCTATTACAGCATCTGTTTTTAAATTTTAGAAGTGATTGATTTGCTCTAAGTAACTTATAGACAGTAGAGTATCATAAAGAAATAAAACCACCTGTAATTCTCCCTCCTAGAGATAACTTTGGTTAACATTGAGAGTGTATTATTTCCTTCCTTACCAATCCATCTTTCTTTTTTCTCTTGTCTCTCTCATCATGCTACATTTTTTTTTTCACTTAATATTTTATATTTTATTTTGCTGTATATAGCATAAGTATCTTGCAATGTCATTGTGAATTTTTCAAAAACATAACTGGTTTATTGAAGTCTTAGTTTTTTAGAGTATACATGCAAAAATGATTTTAGTTTCTCAGTCATTGTTTTCAACTGACACTCCTTTTCCCTCCTGGGGTGTCAGCTCTTAATGTCATTCTGGTCAGATTTCCCACCTTTCCCGTTACTTTCTCTTACTACCACAGTCCCATTTTTTGTTTCTTTAAGGCTGTGAGTCCCATTCATTTTAATACTTGAAGTTGCGGAGCTTGGCTCTTCTCATTTTCCAGAACAGT
This sequence comes from Eidolon dupreanum, assembly GCA_028627145.1. Lineage (NCBI taxonomy): Eukaryota > Metazoa > Chordata > Mammalia > Chiroptera > Pteropodidae > Eidolon > Eidolon dupreanum. The sequence continues at coordinate 130,299,288 of CM053509.1, read as the reverse complement.
ATAGCTCTATGACCCTGGAGCTGGGGAGTTTGAGGTGGTGGTGTGAAGAATGATCTGGCTCTGATCACTGTCCTCTCTCTGTTCTCAGCCTGTCACCTCCAGTGTTGGAGGCAGAGAGTAACTGGCTCCCTGTACATGGTCAGGAGATGGCCCCACCTCATTCTGCTTCCTTCTGGTTCCATCTGATGTTGATGGATGCGCTTATCCTGATTGGGGGCCATGCATAGTTTTCTTGGGGTAATGCTTAGTTTCATTCTGACACCCCCCATTTCCTGGAGGCCCTCTCAGAGGAATAGCCCTGATTATGTTCTGCATGGACCTTTGATGCCTTCTGTTGGATAAGCCTCCTATTTCCCAAGAGCCTGGTCCCTCCCCCAGTCTTGATGTCCCTTGAAAAGGAGCCAGGGGAATTGCTGAGGTTGGGTCCACAGAGAACTCTATGTTGTAGCATTGCCCTACTTTCTTCCCTGCATGGTTGCACCTCAGGCTCTTGAAGCCTTACTGCATTGGCTACTTCAGTAGGCACCTTCCTTTTTCAGAAATCTCTCTACCAGACTTGGCCTTACTTTCTGTGACCGCTGTGCCTAGAGCTTCAGAGGGCACACATCAAACCCTCTGACAAATTCTCACTAGCATCAGATTGGGCTGCAGGACACTGAACCTCTGCAGGAAAGCAAGATTCTCATCTCCCCTTCTTCAGAAAATCCTGTAACCCTTACAATCTTTCCTTTGGAGATTATTTGGCCAGAACAGCTTAAAAAGATGCTTTGCAAAAAAAAAAAAAAAAGTGGTGTATAGTTTCTGCAGATCTCTGGCAGGTTTCTTGTAACAGAACTCAGAGAAAGTGAGGCTAGGAGGCCTTTTAGGTGGCGATTTAAAGTAGAAACACTAGAGAAATGCTTAGGAAGAGTAGCTCAAAAACTGCCGAGCCCATCTTGGCAAGCCTCTTGGAAAGAAGGAAGTTGTTTCGCTGAGTCTCTTAATTGCAGTTCTACTTCATTATGGATATTAATGATCCAGCATTTCTAACTGTTAGGAAATGAACTGAGCTAAAATTATGGTCCATAAGCATGATACATTTTTAAATAGATTCAAATGATAATTAGGATATGTATGCACATTGGAGTCTGAGACGAAAAGTGAGCCTTTCAGTTTTACAGAATTAGCTTATTTTAGCTGAAAATTAAAACCATACTTTGCCAGACAGCTTATCTCACTCTTCCAGATTGTCATAGACACCCCATTTGCACTAGGTGTCACTGTGTGAACTTATACTGAATGAAAGAAGGCATAGAAAAGGTAATGAAAAAAAAAAGAGAATATTTTAATCCACTGACTGGTTTTACAGTCAGCATTCCTCTCCCCATTTATTTCTTTTTAGTGTCAGCTATTTTTAAGATTATGAAACACAAGTAAATACTCATTATTGAATGACTAGGTTGTCCAATTAAGTATATTTCTCTGATTTGGGGATTATTGTCCTTTCTGGGTAGCTGAAAGGAACCCTTTTACACACATGTTCAGGGGTCTAATAGAAAGAGAGATGAGATTTTATTTTTAAAAAATTAAGCCTTGAATGTCTTGTTCTGAGTCTTATGGTATCACACAAAATTTCAGCTTAAGGGAACTAAGGAAAGAAAGGGAGTTACCCTATTAGATACGAATGACACAACGTGTACAGATATTTTGATTTTAAAATCCAAAAAGTGACAACTCATTATCAAATACTTTATTTTGTTTCATTTCAGTTGCAAATTTTCTTTCTCTCTAAACTTTCCCACGCAAACATAATTGGAACTTTTATGGACTCTGTGGTCATGGTCTGATATTTGTAATACAAAGTGTCATCTCATCCCTTAGTGCCTGACCTCAAATAGGGGAGATCTTCAGTTTATGCAGTAATCTTATCATTGGAAGACATGCTTGGATCAGTGTAAGAATCAGCACCTCACTTGCTTTGTATGAAAGCTGTGGAAAATTTAGACATGGTGCAGCTGAAAAGAAACACAGACACACCGTCCCTAAACACACCATCAATCATTGCTCTTTCTTAAGACTTTGATTTTTCATTTGCTCGAAAACCTGGGATCTTTTATTCTGTGTTAAGTAACTTGGTAGCATCTTTCCTTAAAAATATATGGCCCATAATCAATTAGGGCCTGGAGAGACTGTTATTCTATATTTTGTGTAATGCCTAGAGCATTTTGTAGTGACTAATAAATAGTTCATAATAATACCTGCATGCCGGCTATATGGTATGTGTCATATTCATAGGTAGCTTTTATTCTCAGGTAAATAATAGAAATATACCATAATTTTTTGACACCTGTGGCTTGTGTGGTCTTCATTTCTATAAATATTGTGACACCTGGAGGTCTGCAGCCTCTTTTTGAGTTAAACAATGTTCTTTAGAGCTAAAGACAGTGCATCTGTGATGCAAATCTATAGAGTTAGTAGATAGATATGAGAATCAGAAGTCAAGGTTTAGTTTAGGGGATACTCTTGGTGGTTTTCACAATAAACTTTTATTAGAGCTAACACTTAACTAGCATTACCTCTTGACTGTTCTATAAACTTACTGTATGTTGACCCATTAATCCTCCCAACAAACCATTGAAGTAAGAACTACAATCATCCCCATTTTTCAGTGGTGGCACAGATAGGATAGGTTATTTTTCTAAGGTCATTTAACTGGTAAGCGGCAGAGCTGGAGATTTAAACCCAAGCACTCTGGCTCCAGAGTCCCTGCTTACGCAGAACCATTGAATTGTAATATATGTTTTATGAACCCCCCCTTTGACCCCCCAGAGATATCTTCAGGTGCTTTTTAGCTGATATAAACTCTTTGGGATTCAATTTCTTGATAGTTGAAAGGACTAGTATAGCTATGTTACCTCTTCGATCCTTTCCTCTTTGGAATCTTATAATTCTATGGTCTGCAAGAGATGCTCTTTAGAGTGTTTAATGGAATATTCTAGATGTGGATTGAAATCTGGGCACGGTGGGACAAGGGAGAATCAAAGGTGTCCTCTTGGGTACCTGGAAGTATGGATAATACACTAAGGGAATCAGGAAAGTCAAAGTCTGGCAAGCTCATGCTTGAATTTATGCAAATTTGGGTTTTGGTGGTAGAGAAACATCTCAACAGGTTCATGAGGGCACTATTAATGTGGTTTCAGAGCAGCATTTCTCTAACTCTGGCTTACAGACCACATGTATAGAATCACTTGAGTGCTTGTAAAATGGAACTTTCTGGGTTGCTCTCCAGATCTACTGGGCCAGAACTCTGAAGGAGACCCAGGAATCTGCATTTTATCAGGCTTTCTTAGAGATACTTGTGGGTCACTGGATGAGAACTTGAGAGATAGCTGTTGGTGATGTCAATTCAAGAGCCACAGAAGGTTACGAGTTCTCAGAGGGGGATGAGTATACCAAGAGAAGTCTGAGATTGAAACTCACTGAAGAGGAAGACCAGGGGGGAGGGGTTTGGGAAACTGGAAGAGCAGCATTCAGAGAGGAGAGGGACCAGGACTGTGTAAGGAAGAAAGGGAGAAGTGCTATCACTTGATTCGGAGGACATAGAAGGAACCATTTCAATTGGAGAATGGAGACAAATGGAAGACACATTTAGAAAATTAAGAGTGAGCAGTCGTAATAAAATGTAGACCCTGAAAATGAAAATTGAAATAAGATAGCAGTGTGAATGGACATCATTGTAACAAATGGTTGTCTAAATAAGGAAAACCTGTTTTTGTCAGAAAGCCCTTTAGAGTCACATTCTTATATTGGACCTGGTAGAGTAATTGGGGTGGTTAGAGACCTGTGGTTGTTCCCTCTCCCATGTTATCCTTTCCCTAGAATCACTGAAGGGCAGAGTTAAGAGAATTGTTCTCCATCACCTTGTCTGGTGATGGATGACTGATAGGAACTACTTTCAAGGACATAAGATATTTCCCACTTATTCCAATGGTGTGTGTGTTGGCTAAAAAATGACTCCCTAAAAGATATCCATGTACTAATTCCTGGGTGTTGTGAATGTTTCTTTATATGACAAATGATAGGGTCTTCGAAGATGTGATTCAGTTAAGGATCTTGAGATGGGAAAGAATCCTGGTTTATCTATGTGGGCCCTAAATGCATTTACAGAGAGGCAAAGGGTGGTTTGACAACACATACTCATGCATGGAAGAAAAGAGGAAGCAATGTGACCGTGGAGGCAGAGAGTGGATTGACCTGGCCCAAGCCATGGGAATACTGGCAGTGCCCAGAAGCTATAGGAGGTGAGGAATGGATCCCACTAAAATCTCTGCAGGGAACACGACCCCGCTGACACCTTGATTTCAGCCCAGTGAAAATGGCTTTGGACTTCTGACCTCCAGAACCATAGGGAAAAAATGAATGTTGTTTTAAGCCACCAATATTGTGAGAATCTGCTCTGCCAGCCATAGGAAACTAATACAGTGTCCCAGTTGGCGAGGGTTACACAGTGTACCAAAAAAGGATTCTTTTTTATGTTTCCCTCAGCCCATCACCACTTTTATTTCTGGATGGGTTAACAATAACATCCTTGACAAAGGCGCTTTCAACTGCTCCATCCCTCCCTGTCTTCTTGACAGTTTGGAAGGAATTAAAGCACTTTGCTTCTCCCACAGTGACTAATGGGGCTTGCTGTGCTATTAGAGCGGCGTTTTACTGTACTTTTTTGGGTAAATTGTGGAACTCATTATTGTAATACTTGAACAAATTTAAACACCTAACTCACACTTCTCTTTATTTCTTTCTCCCTGTGTGACTAACTATAGATACTGCATAATGAAACCAAATAAACTCCATGAAGTGTGTAATGCCTACTTAATTCTGTCCTGTTCTCTAAATCAAGTACTTTTCTTTTCTTTCTGACTAGAGTCAGTCATTTAACACATAGAATAATACCCATTTGTTCACATTTAGTTGCCTAGAGTTAATACTGATGGAACTCAAGTCCAGTTAGATTGTCAGGACACCTAGTGATTAATGGAAATGATCTTTATATTAGTGAAAAAATAAAAAAGTAGAATTTATAATACCCATTGATTGTAATGATGAGTCCCTGCCTTCTTGAAGCGTTTTCTCTAAGATAGAAACAAGGAAACACCAAAGTGGTTGTAGAGATATATGTACACACACACACACACACACACACACACACACACACAACCAGAAAATAAGAGACAGGTACTAAATCATATTTAATTTTTCCCCTTAGGCTGCCAATAGGTGGTGAACTCATTGTCATTTGAACAAAGAGATGGTTTGAATTGAATTTCAGCAGGTTTAAAAATCTTAAGTTAGCATTTAAAAAGATTGGTATCTTTTACATTCTTTGCACCTCTTGTATATCATAGTAAATATACTACTATGTTGTATACTACAGTACTTTGTATGTGGTATTTTCTTTCCTACATATAAAACTTAAAGGAGAAAAAAATAAGTAAATGAATGAAAATAAAGCAGAGCAATATTTAGCTATTTCATACTAAATATCATGCACATCAAATTAACTACTATTTCTTAGAGATTAACAGCCTTATTTTAAAAAGTTTAACTAATGATCTTAACTTATTTAACTTGAGATATTATTGAGGTTTTCTTTTGCCTTGATCCTTTCTTTTATGATGCTATTTTGTGATAGCTGGCCTAACTCAAATTAGACTGAAGTCATTACTATATCTTATGTAAGCCTATCCTTACAAGCTTATCTACTTGATTTTAATGGTTGGGAAGGCTAGACTTATGAGTTAGGAAGGAGAAGCTGATTTTTTGAGCATTCATGCATTCAGCCCTGAACCCTTTTAAATTTACTCATCACTATTCAGTAACTATAATCCATTTCTCCATCAAAAAGCAATTGCTAGGATAAATTTCCCAAAAATGTGAGGGTGGGAGGAAAGAAATCTAAAATGAATGTATGTCTTAGGATTCCATATGCTTAAATCACCAAGGCTCCATATTTTTCTGATTACCCTTGTATCCCCAAAGCTGAAGTATCTCACCAACTAAAAATCATCTTTAAGCTTTCTCAGTCTAATTCCGATAGCTCTTTCTCCTTTAGAGTCTCTTAAGTCATTTATACAGATTTACCTCACAAAATTCGGACTTTCCTTTCCCTCCAGTTCTATTCTGAGTGGAACCATGTAGTATATTAACTACTGTTATTGAACTTGTGTAGACTTCAGATAGCTCTTTGATTATGATGTCAGGCTTTCAAACCACAAAATTCTTCTTGGCTCAATTCACCCTTTCTGCATAAACTATAGTGCTAAAAATAAATAAATAAATAAAGATGTCAGTGCCCACTCTTCCCATTGCATTTTAAAGTTAAAACTAGCAGACCCAAGTAGGCAACTGCTAATTACAAGGTGCCATAAATGAAAGAAAGTGCCTTCCATGAAGAAAACTATTATCAGAGAGCCTAATTCAGCATGTTTTCACCCAATGTAAAATATAGAATTACCATGGGATTGAATTGACTGCCTTACACAGTAAAGCCTACCAGGTCCTAACATTTATGTGGCTTGGAACAAAAATATCCCTTCTCATTCCACTTTTGACACCCTCCCAAACTTTGTGGGGTTTTGCATGCTTGTTGATGGGCACCCCAGCTGATAATTGTCAAGCACCCTTTATATTCCTCTTCCCCAGACAGCTGCTCTTTGATCAATCCTCAAGTGGTCCAGTGAATCATCACAAGCATAGACATAAGAAAAGGCTCTCACAGCCCCACAGGCAAGGAAGAGTGTTATTGGCAGGAAATTCTAGGCTCCCATGTACGCACAGTGTGGTCAAGAAGGAGAAAGGAGGCATAGGCTCCAGGTGGGCTATCTTTTTGCACCCACAGTCTGTTTCCTGTAAGAATGTTATAGCTGGAAGGGTGGCAGATCAGGAACTTCTAATTGTACTGGGCTTAGGGCAGGACCCCAAGTCTGGTGGAAGTATTGGAGAGATAATATCTTTTTCTGGAATAAGTTAGAGATATATTTCCTTCATAATTTATAAGTCCTTCTAGATCCTTTCTTTTTCTTTTCCTTCCCTTTCCTTCCTCTTTTTCCTTCCTTCCTTCCTTCCTTCCTTCCTTCCTTCCTTCCTTCCTTCCTTCCTTCCTTCCTTCCTTCTTTCTTTCTTTCTTTCTTTCTTTCTTTCTTTCTTTCTTTCTTTCTTTCTTTCTTTCTTTCATTTTCTTTCTTTGTCACCACTCTTCAGTGCCCATTTTCCCTCTTCATCCCATGAAGATTTAACAGTACCTTGTTCTAGAATGCTGCAATTTGGATGAATACAGATGGTTTAGCTTGAGCTCTTCCTCACTAGTGGGCAACTCTAGAGTTTTCATATTTAGTCAGCTGCCCAAGTGAACCATGGAACAGAAGGAAGTCAGCTGGTGTAGTTTGGACACATTTTTCCAATATGCCCCATAAGGCATTCCTTTTGCTCTTTAGTTTCTAAGTTGGATGAACCTAGGTTCTCCCATCTGCCATGTTGCCTTTTATTATTAATAAACTTCCTTTTTATTGGCTCAGCCTCTAATGGCACAGACTCCACTTGATGACATGCACACACTGGGCCTATACATTTTTAAAGGATAGAAAATTTAAAATGTGTGGTCATAGAAATGTAAAGCCTTTAAATTTATTGAGATGATAAAAGGGATAAGGAGGAGGCAAAATTTCTGCATCAAAAAATAATAAAAGATTTAAGTGATAAATATTCTCAGTATGATATGAAACCATGAGGCAGCATAAGGCCAGGACATACTGCGAGAAACAAAAAAAGGAAAAAATTAGAGACGTTGTATATTTTGGTGTTTTTCTTATTAACAAAGAAATGTATTATAATGAAACATTATGAATTTTAGACACTATGTTATTAAAACTCTATAGAACTCCATTAACACTGGATCCACTAACCAAATGTGGCTATTGAGTCCTTGAAATGCAGCTAGTCTGAACTGAAATTTGCCATAAGTATAAAAATCACACTGGATTTTGGAGACTTAGTAAAAAAAAAAAGGGTAAAATATCTTACTAATAATTTTATATTGTTATATGTTGAAATAGCAACACTATAGATATATTGGATTAAATAAACTATGTTATTACTATTAATTTCACTTGATTCCTTGGAGTTTTTAATGTAGCTACTGGAAAATTTAAAATTACATATATACTTCACATTTTCTTTTTTTAGACAGAAGTGGTAGAGATGATTCTGAAAGTTGAAAGTTAATGTCTGTCACTTGATACATACATACATACATATATATATATATATATATATATATATATATATATATGTAAAATATGGGGAGAAAGCTGAGAATTTGGATGGGGTGGTTTGCTTGTTTGCTCCAGAAATTGCTGTGTCTCTGAGAGACAGATAACTGAATGACTCTTTGGCCTGTTTCATTTCCACATCTTTGTGTGGACTGCTCTATCTTGTCATTCTCCTTAGCACCAAGATCACTCCATCATAGAAATTTCCCTTACTACTCTAGCTAACACAGCCTCAATGCTGCCTTCTCCCTGTTCTCTAGTCATTCTTTCACAATTTTATTTTCTTTATAACACTTAACTATTACCAGAAATTATCTTGCTTGTTTTCTAGTTTGTTTTCTCCTTTCTCTACTAGAATGTAAGCCACATGAGGACAGGACAGTATTATAATTGACTATTACTATATCTGATAAGGGGTTAATATCCAAAATATATAAGGAACTCATACAATTCTATAGCAAATATCATAATAACAATCTAATCAAAAAATGGGCAGAGGATCTGAATAGACATGGATGTATTAATTAGGTTGGTCATGGTAATTATTTCATGTATATCAAATCATCACATTGTACACCTTAAATATGTATAAATTTTATTTTCCAATTAAACCTCAATAAAAGTGAATAAATCTTTTAAGATGTGGGAAGTGATCACAATATAATGTTAAAAGAGAAAAAGAAAGGATGTAGAGCATATTAAAATGTATCCCCAATTTTATGGAAGAAAGTTCATGTATAAATTTAGACAAAAATACTAGAAATAGATACATCGAATTATTAATAAAAATTGTTATTCTGCATAGAACAACTAAAAAAAAATAGATTATCATTATATCTCCAGTACTTAACCTTGACAGTGACCATGTATGTACACCAGGTAGTAAAGTCATTCAATAAATGCCTGCCAATCGATTTTCTAACCACTTGTGTATTAGATTGTGGCTAGACATATTGATGCAGCCAAATCAAAGATAAATTGAAAATTTTAATGTTTTACTTATTTAAGTACTAATAAAATTTGCATATTTAAGACCAGAGTGATAATATGTTTAAGAACTATACTCAAGTTCAAGGATTATATTGGCCCTATTTATGGCTTTGGCAGATCAATAAAAGTTTTGGGTTTAGTTCCATCTTTAAAATGAGAGATTTGGATGAAATGATTGTTCAAATAAAGAGTCTCGAGCTCTGAAGTTCCACGTTATAGATTTCATCTGAAGGTTGGGTTTCATTTTTAGCTACTAACTGCCTGAGTCTTTCTCATCCATTGTTACATGAGAGGATAGAGCCGTGAGAGTATTAAAGAAGGGGAGGAGTTTGGGCTCACTGGTCAATCATTGGGATAATAGAAGGCCAGATTGGGAGATCATACAAAGAAAGGGCTTGAAGCTTCGGGATACTGTGTATGAGAAGCAGGGTTCTAAAGAAGGTCTCTGCTATTTTCCAATTTATATTTATGAAGTGACTGTGTGTATGTGTATGTGGTGTTTCTTCTTTGCTTCTATTATATCGTGACACTTTCCCTTTGTATACAGTGGGAGAATAGGACAAATTAGGACTTACTCTTTGCTTTGGACAGTGAACTAAACGGATTATGGCAGGAAATGTATGAAAGACATTTAGGAAGAGAAAAATAGAAAAGAACATCAAGTATAAAGTGACAGGTCCTTGAAACTCACCAACAAGTGTCGTTCAGTTTCAAAGATGATGGCTGAGCTGCAAAGGGTGCATTAAGAGTCTTTTGAAAAAGACAATTTCTCTCAAAATGTGTGGAGATAAATTTCTCTATAGCCCTGAACTTTTGGCACCAGGTGGCCATCTCGGCATTTCAATTTATTTTTATAGACACTTTCTGATGAAGACTTATTCTCTCTTCTTCATTGTTTATAATGGGTCGTGCAAATATACGAATACACAGTGACCAGACATCCAGATGAGCAATACTCTCAATAATTCTTAAACAAACTCTACTGATAGGATGCGTAGGCCATTAAAAGAGGGGGGTTTCCTTGATTTAAAAGATATTAGATGGGGTGGGAGCAGTTACTTCTATTTGGTGAAGTGACAGTGGAGCCAGTGGGTGGTTGAGACTCTAGATAGACTAGTAAGGGAAGAGAGAAAACTTTCCAAGACTTTCATTTATCTTGTTTTTCAGTGTTAGAGTTCTTGAAGAGTTCAGGTATAATCACAGCCTTCTGTTGCAACAGGAAGCACCATCTGCTGAAGCATTCTGTAAGCAATATAACATCTCTCCAGAGATAGTTTAGCATTCAATTCACAAAGAAGGATGGCAGGGACTTGTAAACAAAAGGGAAGAGCTGAAGCAGTGAAGGATAGGCTGTGCTCTAAACATTCAATGCGTTTCTTTATAGCTGAGAAACCCTGTCACGCTACAAAACCTTGGCAGAATCCTCTAATGTATTAATCGTTTTGTTTTTTTTTGTGTGCATGTGTGTGTGTGTTTTAAAACTTTAGTCTTTGAAACTGCCTCTTCTAACACACTATTCCTGGTTTTCATTTTGTTGTGGTTTTTGTTTTTGTTTTCTTTCATGATTGATCATTTTTCATGGATGAGGTGGGTCAGGAGTGGGCACTGTTGAAAAACTTTAAAAAAAAGTAATTAAAACTTTTTACAAATGCTCTGCTTTTGTATATAGCTATGTGTTTGGGGTAATGGCACATCAAAGGCTGGGAGCATTAGGCAGTATTATATGAAATGAAGTATTAGCCAAAGAACTTCCCTATTTAAAACGTCGCTATTTTCTCATAGGGGAAACAATGGTCAGTCCCAAAATTTCTGTAGATACCAAATTAGTTTACTCTGGAAACTATTCTGCATTAATGAAAAATCAAATGTTTAAGAAAAACGGTCTCAGTTCTTCTATAGTCTAATTTGTCTTTGATTAAAAAATATAGTGTGGGGAAATTGCTATTAATACTGGAGAAAGAAAAGACATCAACTTTTTGGTTTAATTCAATTCTCTCATCAGGATAGAAGCCCCCAAATTAAGTGTGAATAAATGTTTTGGGGGCAAATTTGCATTAATAAAAGCTCTCCATTATTCAGCTACATCTTTCATTAGATACACAGAACAAGGATATTTTGATCTTTAGTTATATATTTTCCAAAATAGTAAATATCTTATTTTATGATTTATATGGCATAGAAACACTTACAGTAGCATTGACACCATGATTTAAAACCGTAACCCCTGAACCTAGACTATAAATGTCCTAAATTGCAAAATTACAGGAAAGAAACACTTAAATGCCTTTCCCCTCAAAAAACAAAAATATAATTCTTATTGCTGTGTTATTGTGTAAATTAATAATACTGTGTGTGCACATGCATGCATGCACTACACCTCAATAATTGTTTAATCTGACGGTCTTTATTACCTTGTAGAAATTATATTGTCATAATTAAAACATGTTTCATTATTTTCCACTTCTACTCCCATAAAATAGATCACTACCGTTTTTGTGGTGGGCCATTAGGCAATACAGATTGTATTGTTTTTCCCTCGATTATTCGGTTTACTGCTTTTAAAAGAATTAATCACCTGTCTTATAGCTTCCCTTGTAAATTTTCTGGCTTCTACTTTGAAGGAACTCTTTAGATGTTAGAGTCACAGAATGTCTGGGGAGGATACCAGACAACAAACCCCACCTGTGCAATATTATTTAATGCACGGAGGTGTTCATGCAAGGTGTTCTATTGGCTATTTTGGTTGCTAGTAGAGTGTTTTAAACAGTTATGTGTCTTTTTGGCAACTTTATAAAGTAAGCACTGTTGAGAACCAGCTTCTGGTTGCAAAGCAAGTACTCAGCCGCTTTACTTTTCATTCTGCCTGATTCCTACATTTGTTGCTTGTATTCCTCTGTATGTGTGTGATTTTAAAACTTCTGGACTATATGCAGACGTGTTTGTCATTTATTTTAGAGCAGAGCAAGAATTAGGCATTCTTTAGTTCCTGATAGTGACACTCTGAAACACCATATACATACACACACACACACACACACACACACACACACACACACATTATCCTTGATGCGAACATACAACTTTATTGATATATAGCGTATGTTCAGCAAAATGACCACTGATCTTCACTGAAAATCAATTTCTCATTAAAAATTTTAAATGTTGCATATAGAATCAAATTGTGTAATTTTGAGAGAAAAGGCTCCAGAATAGCATTTATTCATTCATTTATTCATTCATCCATTCATTCAATATCAATTGTATGCTTGTTGAACATCTATTATATTTTAAGTATTAAGTTCTGGCACTGTAACGACCTTACAGAAAATCATTGATTCGATATCACTTTAAAGTTTCTGTTGACTAAGGCAATGGGTGATAACAGTGTGGCCAAGGGACTAGTCTTTAATCTAGACCATTATGGGCTGGCTTATGTCCCTTGATTCCCTTGTTTAATATATTTCCTAGGAGAGGGTCTTTAAATTAGTTCCTATGGATGCTTAGGTCAATATGCACTCCTAAGGCTAGCTGCCTGATTTGTTATCTCTAGGACATTGATCTTTATGAATCCTCCTGTTTTGCCTTGGCATTCCTGGCTATGACTAGGGCTCTGAGTGTCCTGACTGTGAGAATGGGAGGGCCCCTTGGTATCTTGTTGTGTAGGAGTCATTTCTATCTTGTGGCCTGACTTGCAGGAGGAACCCCACTGGGTGGTGTTCAGACATCTTCTGTGAAAGGCCATTAAATATCTCCCTCACTCTAAAGCACTACTGTTGTGGTAGAGTGATGGTCTCCTAAAGGTGTCTATATATTCTCATCCCCAGATCCTGTGAATATGCCAGCCTGTACTTTGCCCCTCTCTGTGCCTCTCTCACCTGTAATTAAAAAATGGGAATAAGAATATCATAAATTCTTTGGAATAAAGTTAAGCCAGCAGGAATCATAGACCCTCAGGTGTATTTGTGAACTAAGCAGATGCATAACCTTTATATCTGAGTCTATTCATCCATGTTTCTATACTGCAAGTTTCTGACAAATACTCTTTTTTGCTATGTGAATTTATCAGACTGGGCTCAAATCCTGGTCTTCTGAGACTTTGTCCAATGTCCTTTCTATTATATCACACTGCTCCTAAGTGGACTGGACTTGTCCAGGAACTAGAGCCTATGAGGAGAGGTGTCTTAAGTGCTGCTCTCCTAAAAGGGCAGATAACCCCAGCTTTGGGCTTTAGCAACCTTCTATATTAGTGTTTCTGTCATTAAAGGCAGTTGCAGTTTTCTTGATGTCTTTATCCTTTTAATTTGTAGGGATCTCCAGAGAGGGGCATCATGATATCTTTCTCATAGAGAATTATTTCTCATTGTTTGTTGATGCACAAAGAAGAATCTGAGGGCCTTTTAATAAAATTGCAACCATTGACCATTTTCCTCATCCTTCTATCCATTCCAAATTATTCACTTCATTTTGAAATTAAGCAGAGAAGCTACTGGGCATAAGACCAATTAAATGATTCTGTTTAGCAGATTTAGGCTCTGGAGGAATGTCTACCTGACTTTATGAACAATTCTAGAACCCCATTGGCTTCTCTGAACACCTTTATGCTGCCCTAATTCCTGAAAACATTAATATTTGTAATCTCAAATACTAGCACTTTCTTTTGTAGTATTATTGAATTTGAAGACATTCAAATGCAAGGAAGTTAAGTGAATTTCTCATACACTCAAAATGGTTAGTGACTCAATTTCCTATTGCAGAGACCCTGGCATTTGAGTCTAGCTCTCTTGACAAGAGTCATTGGTGGATTTAGTGAAAGAATTTTGCATGATTGTTATTAAAATCTATAAACAGATTTAGAAGCAACATTAGATTTTGAAAGTAGCATTATCTGGAGAACTGTGGATTAAACCATGGATTTAGAAAGAAGGTCTTCAAGTTCTTATTTAGAAATAAATGAATTGTCCACAGAGATGCAGAGAACTGTCAAATAGAAGGTTTGTTTATTTTCTGAAATCACAACTAATATTTTAAGTAAAAATACTTATAAAGCCTTGTGCCAGGCATTGTAACACCCTGTGAGGCTAGTACTCTTATTATTCCCATTTTACACATAAAGAAAGTAAAATATAGAGAGGTTATGTAACTTTCCCTGTGGTCATGCAGCTTGTAATGGCAGAGCTGGGATTTGAACCCGGGCTATCTGGCTTCAGGGAGCATGATATTAAAACTATCTTATGCTGCCCCTTAGAGACAGATACCAGGAAGAAATCCAGTCTGACAGATTTAGCCATTATCAAAGGTTGAGCTCTGTGGTCATGGTGGTGGTGGAAGTACATAAAGGGGAGAGAATTTAAATTACTTCTGGGTATTTTTTCTGAAGGAAATGAAATACTAACTTGAAAAGACATGTGCACCCCCATGTTCCTTGCAGTATTATTTACAATAGTCAAGACATGGAACCACCTATTTTATATATATATATATATATATGTATGTATATGCATACACACACACACACATACATAATTCCATTATGTGTGTGTATGGAATATTATTCAGCCATAAAAAAAGAAATTGTGTTATTTGCAGCAACATGGATGGACCTTGAGGGCACTATGCAAAGTGGAATATGTCAAAGAGAGAAAGACGAATACCACATGATATTAAAAAAACACAAATAACCGAGCTTATAGATACAGAAAACAGATTAGTGGTTGCCAGAGGTAGAGGGGTAAGGGTGAGCGAAAAGGGTGAGGGGTCAAAAGGTACAAACTTCCAGTTATAAAATAAATAAATTCTAGGGACATAATGCACAGCGTGGTGACTATAGTTAATAATGCTGTATTGCATATTTGAAAGTTGCTAAGAAAGTAGATATTAAAAGCTCTCATTATAAGAAAAAACATTTTGTAACTGTATGGTGATGTATGTTAACTAGACTTATTGGGGTGATCATATTGAATCACTATGTTATGCACCTGAAAGTAATACAATGTTATATGTCAATTGTATCTCAATAAAAACAAATGTGCTGCCCCCCCCACCCCCCCTAAATAGTCGACTGAAGATTTCTAACAAAGAACTACCACTGCTTTAACATTTTAGTGAAACCTTCCCATTCATCAAATGTGATGAAATTTTCTATGGTATAATTATCTCCCACAGCTAAATTTTTACTATCTACCTCCAACATTGACTGCCTTGAGGATCCTAGACAGGATGTTGAGCCACAATATTCTGTAGATATTTACAACAATTTAAAAAAGGTCGCTATTCAGTGAGTGTGTGCATTTGATAGAAAATTTAGCAAAGCTGCGATGGTAACCTCAATAAGTCAAATAAAAAAACAAAACAAAAACTCTCCCAGCTTCATTAGAGGTGAAATAAACAAATAAATAAAATTTAAAAATGTGGTTACTCTCTCTTTATGCTGTAAAATTCATAAAAGAAGCATCCAAGAATACCTTGCTAACATCCCAAAGAGTTTTACTCTTTTACTTCTTACTGGGGCAAGGAGAGTTGTATAGGATGCATTTTCAGAGGTTAGCATGTGGTTTGTTGGCTGAACAATTGTTGAATGCCAGGCAGCAACAGCCAAAATAATAACTTCTACTTGCATTACAGTTTATAAGCCTCTTTCTCACATGCTATTTTATTTACACCTACCATCATCCTGGGGTGTAGGAATTACCTTCACCTGACTTACGAACAGCTCAGACTCAGTGAGGTTCAGAGAGGTGTTGACAGTCACATTAGGCCTATGCAGGGTGTCAGTGATCTTTGTATTATAAGGTCACTACCCTGATTCTTTCCTTTTTTATTTCCAAGGGAAAGTGGCCAGGGTCTTCAGCTCTTTACAGGCAGAGGAAGCCAGTGTGGTGTGTTTTTATCCCCCCTCTGTGGATCCATCCTACACTAAGCATGCACCAGAGAATAGATTTTAAAGTTGCAATGGCCATAGAGCCCAGTGACTCATGTTCAGCTTTCCTTTTGCAATAGATGACTTGTGGCTAGGGTGAAACTCCAGCCTCATTCAAGATTTGGTTTGTATACTCAGGGCTGACCTAAAGTTGTATTAATTTCAAAAGTATCAAGGCATGCATTTTGACACCCATCTACTGCAATTCTTGTTGAAGGACAGTTGTGGGTTTCCAAAAACCATAATCAAAAATCCTTCCAAGCATTTGAGGCTTGACCATTATCAATCTTGTTGGACTGCTAGACACTTATATTCTCACACTGTAACTTGTGCCTTGCCTGTGCTAGAGGCGGAGGATAAAATAATGATGAAGATACAGTCCTTGCTTTCAAGTAGCTCAGTCTGAAATGCAAATCTTACAGTCTTAATCTTAATGTAGTTAGCATTTTCCCTCAGTTCTTCCTCAAATGATGCAGTGAAGAATCACAGGTCATTGAGATTTAATAGTTTTATTAAAAATATATTTTAGAAAGACAAAGAATGCCCCAAGGAGGCGCATGGTCCCTGTGCTGTAACAAATGCAAAAAGGCCACAAAAGAAGAGGAGCCAGAAGAGGGGATGTCTGCCTTATATTTGGGCTGTGATGGGTGGTTCTAAAGGCATTCCTAGGTGATTGATTGATACCTGACTGCTATATATCTCTTTGCCTAGTGTGCATGTGCATACCTAGAATACAGTCTGTTATAATTAGATTCATGAACTTAGAGGCATAAACATAGTATTATAATGAAGCTTAAATTGTAGGTAAATTATGGTAGTACTTCCTGCGTAGGCATCTGTAGCCAGAGTAAGCCAGCTAAGGTTATGACCCTCCTGTCCTTTGTCCCTGGGGATGCAGGAGGGTTCTCTAGCTACCAGTAGGATGTTCTTTGGGTGGTCTCTAGGTCAGGCTCCTATTCCTTTGTTCCCCCTGTTGCTCATGTCTGACTAGCTACCTAACACCACCATTAGACTTTCCTTGATTACCTCATTTGAACTTGCCATCTGGCTCTCAAAGAACCCTGAGTCATTCAAGGCCCTCCATGATCTGGCTCTAAACTCTCAATCCAGCCACATCTGTCAATGCATGTCATTCATCATCTCTACCCTCTCTTCAAAAGACTTCACAATGGAGTCATATTCTGGAAAGGCCTACTTATCAACAAATGCTACCCTGTTCATGAATTCTACCTATCCCACTTCACAGTCAAAATTAAATCCACCTTTCTCTTTCTTTCTGATAGCAAATCAAATGCTGAAGTATTGCTTATTTCATTCAGCCTGCTCTCCTCTTATTTTCATGCTTATCTTCCTTGCTGGGCCACTTGCTCCCTTTCTCACATCTGAAAACCAGTTCGTAGTGCGCAGCAACTGTGTGTTTAATTGATAAGAAGTGGGCTTGCTTGCAGGATAAACATGCAATAATTTGATGGTTAATAATATAATCTGGAAATAACCTAATCTATTTGCCTTTGTTTTTTTCGCACTTTTTTTTTCCTATGGATAGAAGGGAATTTGAAATGAATCAATTGCGTTGAAGAAGAGGCTGAAACTTTTCAAGGATAACCATGTTTATGGACTTGATATAGACGATTAAGGGCTCTTTTTTCCATTGACAACAATTTTCAAACACCAACATTCCTATGTGAACTCTATAATATTTGCTTTGTGAGGGGAAATTCAGCTTAGCTCGAATTGATGGAAATGAAATGAGTTCAGATGGAACTCTGATTAGAGAGGACTTCTTTTTACTAGCCACTACCCAGTTTCCAGAGAAGACCTCAAGTATAAGATACAAGAGTTATGATGTGTAGAATAGGTTGAAGGGGACACTTGTCTTTTGGGCCAACATAACTTCATGCTTGGGTCCAGAGTGCTACTTTCCTATTTGTTTCTTTTGCTTGCTTAGCAAGCTTGTGATCCTTCTCAGTAAGAGAGATTCTTTTTTGTCCTACAGTCAATCCTTTTCCTAGCAAATGTTCACAAGTTATGTCTTCTCTTTTCTCCCAGCTCAATGCTTTGCATAGAGGTTAACACGTAAATGTTAGATTGCTGGCACAGATTCCAAGTGTGTGGGTTAGGGAGCAGCTGTTTGCCCCTAGAGCCCCTGGACCTTAAGGCTCCTCTATCGGCTTTCTTTATTACTTGATCAGCACTGTCACTAATGCAAATCTATTTCCCCACATGAGGAGTGACATTAATTTTATGTTGTTTACGTACTCTTGCCATAAGGTTAAGCAATTCCTACTATTAAGCTTGATGAAATTGCATTACCTTAATGAAATGCACTTTACTGATAAAGAAGAATGTCACTTTCACAAGTGGAAGCACTGTTAGCAAATTTTTACGAGAGAATTCCCAAAATCATATCTTAATTGCTTGGACAGCTGTGTAGTTTACATAACGAGCAAACAATGCCAAGGTTTTTTATTTCCTTTGTCAGCTGTACTGGATGTTAGTATGCATGGTGGACCTTTTTTGGGCCTTTTATTACTTGATTGCAAATCATTCTTCATTGTTGCCCAAATTTATGGAAGGACATTGCTCCCTGAGGTGCCATTTCCTTTCAGGTCTGTAACTGAACATGACTGATGGTGCCAGAGTAACAGTTGCTTATTACTGCGTTCACTGAGCTGTGATTGCTCCAATACTTTATGTTGGCAGATGTGTTTCCCTAGGAACAGCATCTCTGAGACAGAGGTCATTGATCAAACCCCCTCTGGCTGTTCCATTATGTGCAAATTATTGCTAAAAGCAGAGAGGCTGCAAGGGAGGTGGTATGTACTCATTGCAGATATAGGGGAGGGAAGTCCAAAAAAAAAAAAAAAAAAAAAAAAGTAAAAAGAAAAGAAATGAAAGGCAAGTGTAATGATGTAGTAAAAAATTCCACCTAAACTAGAACAATGTTTTTATAATGTAAATTAATAGAGAAAAGGGGGAAATTAAGTGACTTTGAAAGACACAATGGGAGAAGAGTCAGATTTTATTGTTTTGGAGTAACCTCTAAAGTTGGGATCGCTGACATCATCCTTGGTGGCTGTCCAAAGCTAGAAGGAGGCATATGTATGGGCTGTACCCTGGGCATTGTTGTCCTAATAGGGTAAGATTTAAGGCATTTAAGTAGCCATCATATGACACTGTCTTCTGTCCATTTCTGGCAAAATATTTGGGAAATGCTGGAGACATACAGGGGACATATGCAGAGATCTTCCCGTCCCCAGCTTCTCAATGCAGGAATAGAAGCGATAATGGATTGACTGATAAATGAGAAGCACTTAAATTTAGACTGTCCTTTGCTCGGTCTTGATAGAGTGAGACTTCTTAGTTTTCTGCTTGGCTGCAGCAGTGGCTCTTCTCAGCAGATTTCTCTTCCAAGAAAGACGGATGGCTCCCCATGTGGGTGTCCGTCCTTTGCTAGCTTCCGTGGGACTATAGGCTGGCTCAGGTAGAACATGTGGCCTGCACACTCAGCAAGACTCCAGTGGTGCTGGGATTTCCTAGCCACAGACTGCTACCCCATTTCTCACATTGACTTACTTTTTAGTGTTGGCAAGACTCACCTTTTTATTATTGCAATTCCATTTTCCTTATCTGTAAAATCTTTCTTTATACAGAACCAGATATTTCCCAAGGCCTAAATCACTCCCTTGAAACATAGAGGCTTCAGGAACAGTATATGCTAATTTATGGGACACTGATGTTGCCTTTAGAGTTTGAGTTTTGCCAAGATCCTACTAGATATTGTAGTTACCCCCAGGGTAAATTGATGTTACAACAACAAACCCCCAAGGAAAGATGAAGGTGGGGAGAGAAGCTTCTTTACTTGCCAACACAGGGGTACCAGGCTTTATGTTTGTAGTTCCATAGTGGCTGCTAATATTCTCTGGAGTGGCAGCAGATTTGGCACCCTTTTTTCTCTGATGGTAGTTGTAGTCAGAGTAATGAAGGTGCCTATTAAATAATGCTTTCAAAAAATAAGTAAAACATGACTCTCATACATATCTAAAATGAGTTTATCTCAAATACTTTGTTTAATTCATTAATTAAATGAAGGAACTCATAAGATGTTAGCACCGGTTCAAAGGAGAATCCAATGAATGGATGCATTTATTGATCAGGAATATTGAAATGAATTAGCAAATAGATTCAAAATTGGCTTGTGGGGATTTAAATTAGTTTGCACATCTATGGACAAAAATTTTTTGCATTGCTATTAGTTTGTAAAAGTTAAGCTTAATCTCTACAGTTGTGAAGAGTTTTGTTAAGACTAAGTATAGCCATAATAATAAATAGCATTTATTTAGTGCTGGTGTAGTGTTAGAATTTTTTAAGCCCAATTGTTTCTTCTACAACATAATTTTGTTCTAATGTTATTTATGAAATAACAAGCCAAAGAGTGTTGGCTCTTGAAAAACATGCTTATTTGTCCTCTTTTATCCAAATCTACCCATAGAACAATAGGAGATGAAAGATAAAAGTTTACTAGAGTAGACAGACATTTAAATTGGTAATTTTAAGTGATAAAGTGAATTTTAGTACAAAGGGAGAATAAAGGAGAGGGAAAAGACATTTTTTAGTTTAATCAATCTCAGTATCTTTCTTTCTAATTCTTCAAATGATTAGAGCATGAGAATAAGTAAAACAGACAGAAGTCTGGAAACCAGGCTGGGTCATGTTGTAGCAGTCCTTGAATGACAGAATGGAGAGTTTGTAGTTAATTAGGTTGACAATGGGACACCACTGACTCTTTTGAGTAGAAGTGCTATTGTTAGAGCTGTACTTTAAAGAGATTAGTCCAACAGAAGTATCTGGGATAGCTTAGAGAAGGAAGAAATGAGGGGGAGGCAATTTAGCTATTTCAGTAGTTACAATGTGAAGTAGTAAACATTTGAACCATAATGTTGCGTGAGTGATGACAAGTGTCACTTCAGATAGAGCCACAGAATTTGGAAGATATTGGCTGGTAGATGAAGTCTGGATATGGAAGCACAGGATGATGTATGGCAACTACTTTGAAGTTTAGCTCCGTGTGACTTAAAGGTTGATAAAAAATATTTAAAAATAGAAAATGCTGCAGAAAGTTCTATATGAAGGAAAGAAGGTGTGTTCAATTTTGCAACTACTGATTTTGAGATGTAAAGGGGATGTTGAAACGAAGATATCTAGGAGGCTATTGGAAATGTTAAGAGTGATGAAATCACTGATGAAAAGAGCATAAAGAGAGAATTCCAGGGCTGAGGACAGCCATAAGGTTGCTTATGCTTGGGGGAGCAGGAGGAGAAAGTAGAGCTAGAAATGGAGCAGAGATTGATCAGACAGGTAGAAGAAGAGCCACTTTCTGCAGAGTCAAGAGAGACGTTTCAATGAGACTGGAGTTAGCAGTGTCAAATACTACTGAGAAGGAATGAAGGATAGACACCGAGATGTGGTCACTGAGAAAGGAAGGTTAGTACTAGATTATAGAAGTTAGAAGTGGGTGAAGAGCTAGAATGGAGAATAAAATTAAAATACTTATTCAATAAGTTGTTATTGAAAAGAGAGGGTAAAAAGGAAGAGAAGAGAGCCATGAAATGATGATCATTGTCCAGTCAGAGTGGAGGGAAGTATTTAGGGTGTGGAAAAATTAAGCTGGTCTTAACTTAGTTAAAAGAGCTTAGAGAGACATTGAAAATGAGAAACAGAGGAAAAAATTCTGAAGCAAAACAAGAAAGAATAAAATCAAGTAGCAAAATAGAGAAGGATTTTGAGATCAAGTGGAAGGATGTTGAAAAAACTTTTATCCTATTGAACTGATTTCGGTAAGGGTGAAATTGAAGGGTCCCAGAAGGATGAAATATTGGTGAGAATTTAGAAGATTGAAGAAATTTTGAAATCCCTACTCAAAGAACATGAGAAACATCCAACAGGGGACAAAAGGATTCCTAGGCAACATCAAGGGCTCACTTCAGGGTAAGTTGCATGCATATGTAAAAATGTGTTCCGTGAAGTTCTTGGCAGCTGGTACTGGGACCATTATCATGAGGGAAAGTAAATTTGGGGTGTCTGTGAGGGAAAGATGCACAATATTGAAGTAAGGGATTATTCTATGGTTGTGATGAAATGACTGGCCAGGCCAGTTAGATAGTCAAATGAGTCCAGAACAGAGCCTTTGCCCAAACAAGAGGCATGGAAGAGATCAAGGATCTAGAGATGATAATGATCATAAAAAGCAGAGTGAGTATGTAAGTAGGTGGTTGATTAAAAGATCTGATCACATAAGCAGGTGGTTGGCTAAAGTGGAGTAGACCTGTGTCATGGCAGCTGAGATAAGGGAGGATGTTTGAAGCCTTTGTATTCTGAGATCCACTGTCACATGCAAAGGGCAATGACAAAGATCTGAGGCTGGTACTTGACACAGGTGCTTGGAAAAAAAGAAGATGGCTAATTGGATGGGAAATCTATAAAGGATGAGAGGTTATTGTGCAAAGGTAGAGTGCTTGAACGTGGTTCCATCTTTTGTATTTATGAGAAAAGTATGGGGCCGTAGTTGAAAAGTGTTTTGGAGGCCAAGGACAATTCTTCAGAAGAATCTTTGTGAGGATTTTTATAAAATATAAGTGAGGTTATAAAATATAAAAGAGGTTAAAGATATAAATAACTTATTCTTATTTTAAAGTTAAAAATGGATTTGATATAAAAATGTTAGATAAGATAATAGTGTTTTTTTATGAGGGGAGAGTAATTACGTGTGTGTGTGTGTGTGTGTGTGTGTGTGTGTGTGTGTAAGGGAGGGGGGAGGAAGAGAGAGAAAGAAAGAGAGAATATGCACATGTGTTTTTAAAGCAAAGATATAGATGCAGGAGGTTGGCAAGGTATAGTGGTAAAGTTCTGTTACGAGACCACGACCAGATCTTTTTCTCTCATTTTCTTGCTAGTCTTGGGCCATTTCACTGCTAATCTACACATCCATCAAACAAACAGGAAGGGGAAATGGAGAGTTGAATTACAAATCTGTCAATTTTGTTATTCTTGGCAGTTCAGGTTCAAGTTGTGGTGGGGGCAGAGTTTGAAACAAATGACAAAAATTAGATTTCCTGATTGTGGGAACATTGTTATGGATAATCAGTTGACTACTTGAAATGCCACACACAGGCTGTATTTATGGCTTCTTTGGGTATTCTATGGTATTGGAATACATTTTTTTTTTCAATGAAATCTAGTTACCAAACTTGTTTTTCCTTTAGATTTTTCTGCTTTTTATGTCATCAGGTGGAAAGCAACAATAAAATGCTCTGGGAACCTGGGAAAATACAATGTAGTGGGTATGAATTTCACAGGCCACAGACTCAGATGTGCAAAAATGAAACTTAGTTTCTATTTCATACCTTTTTTTAGCTTAAAAGTAGAAAACATCCTCTCTGTTTCAAGATAAACTCAATCAATTTTATTTTTCAGATGTTTCAAGATAAATATAGTTAAAACCAGTGATTTTACCTTCCCACTCTTTCTTCCCAGTGTAGCAGCTAAGTTCTCAGAAGCTTTGGGCTTCACGGTATTGAAGGAAGGGGATACTCGGGCAGTGATTGTCCTCTGCCACCTGCTGGAGTCTATAAAGGTACATCTCATTTTGGCTGGTCATTTGCTCATTGTCCTCTATCACTGAAAGTAAAAGTGATTGCTTTTCTGCCACGGCCTCTGGTTAAAATGTCAGAGCATCTGTTGCCTTTTTGAAGTCTTGCTGATCCACTAGCCATCTCTCAGCTGTGTATAAGTCTCTCTTATGGGGTCTTAGAGATTTTCTGATGTTCTGTTCATACTACCTGGGCTGCCTATGCCTTTAAAGGTTGTCCTCACTTGCCTGCATGGACCTCTCATTTAGCCTTTGACACTCTATAGAGCCAACCCCATGATGAGTACAAGGCTTCTCCAAAAGGCCTACACTTTCCCTTTAGCTATATACCCTAAGATATGAGGCACAGGTATCCTCTGATCTTATATTTCTCTAAACCTGAAACTAACTTCACCCAAAGTTTTGATTTTGTAGGTGGATATGGCATCCTTTTTCAAAGATACCAGTATGCTCTCTTTCCCTAGCTCTTCTTACCCATTTTATCAATCCCATTTTCTTCTGTGTCAGATAACTTGCTTTTACACCAACAAGCCTTCTTCTCAAATCTATTACTTATGCTATTAATTCTATGTACTATAGTCATTTTCAAAATGAAAGATTTGGGGATGCAGATAATCTTTTTTATAACGGCTAGTTTGGACAAACCACACATCCATTGGCTTTCAGTAAAGTAGTATAAGCCCTGACAGTTTTTTTGTAATGCAAATGCTTGACTTAAGCTTTGACTGCCTACTATGTATCCACTTCAAAGAGGGCTACCTCAAACACATTTCCTAGCACACAGCTAGGTGAAGAGCCGGGCTACCTCCCCTTATTGAGGCTCTTTTGTTTAAAAGATCTTGGTTGATTTCAGTAACTGATCATTTGGACCAACTGTTTTTTGTTTTTTCTCTTCTCATGCTTTAAACTCCTGACCTTCTGTTTTGAAATCATCCATAGCGAGCCCGTGAAATCTTAGGTCTGTACCCTTGACCCCAATAAAAGCAGAACCCCAGGCCCAGGCGCCTGTTCTCTTTCTTCCGACCTCTCTGTGAGGCCCCAGGTGTGGTGTGTACTTTTCAGATCTTGTGAGTAATAATCCTTTATTTTTTCAAAGTTTCCCATTGGTCGTTAATGAAAGACATCTTGCAAACCTAGTAAGAACCACGAGAGCCCATCCAACCATGGCATCAGTTATTGATAGATTGAGACCGGCGCAAAACAATCCCAGGCATAGCTCGTTTTTTGCACCTGGCTTTATTGAGCTTCACAGATGTTGCATGTTTTACAAATTGAAGGGAAGATGCTCCACCAGTAAAAAGATTACGACTCGCTTGGTTATGACACTTGCTTTGTTGCAGTGGTCTGGAACCAAACCTGCAATATCTTTGAGGTATGCCTGTATTTATTTTTTTGATTATGAATTTTCAAATAATTTCAGAAATGAAATGGAATTCTTTGTTATTTGTATGTTCCTTGGCTAAGAAACTGGGACTTGAAAGATGAACCATGGAGAGGCAAGAAAGACTTTGCTTCCCGCTTAGTCATATGCTTCCAGAGCCTAGATATTATAGTTATTCCAGCTTTAAGCAAAATATATCTTTTGACTAGGGTGACCACAACATTTGTCTTTCAAACCAGGGTGTTTCTGAGAGCGAAATGGGAAGCTATTAGTAATTACGACATGTAACTGGCAGATACGAGGCCTGTCCCAAGAACACTGGGATGTAGGAACATCCTACCTTTGATCCATGAAGATAGGCTAGCACCCAGTCAAAAATGCAGTGGTCTGCAGAGCATCCTAAACTAAAGAAAACAATAGATTCAGATAGCTGAATCTTATTAACTAGATTATCTTTTTGTACATTCTTTTCTCTTCGGAAACTTGATTAAAGTTGGATTTAAGGATTTAAGCCTGGCCTTGGCAATTTTTACCGTGTGTGTGTGACACAATATAGAGATTTCAATCAAAAACAGTGCCTCCAAGGGCTGGCATGGGGGGATGGCAGGCAATATGAGCAAGAGGAAGGAAAATTTTGAAAGATAGAAGCTGGAGATGGGATCCAGGCACCCTTCTGCATTGCTATTCTCCCTCCATTAACAACCAGGAAGGACCTGGGCTTGCTTGGAGTAAGTATGCCCTGCAATGTGCTTTGCCATTTAGTTTGTGAGTGATGATTATTTTTTCATGCATCTTTTGGTCTTGGAAAGCAATGCTATAGTGAGATAGCTGGAGTATAGATAGGGCTGAGGAAACCAGAGTTGTTTTTAGTTATTTAAATTATATATCAACTATAACATTTGGCTTGCTTGGTGTTTATGTTAAAAATTAACAAAATATAAACATCAATGTGTTTTACATAAATATATAGATTTCTGATTTCTTTGGAAAAACCAGGAGATCTGGTAACTCTGGGTCAGCATCTCCTAGAAGCTAATATTGGCTGAAGCCATACCTAACAACTTCTACGCGATATGGCATTCTCTCTGTAGTTAACCATGGGCCCCACCACTCCTTACTGTTATATCTAGACTGATTTATGTTGGCTGTTGTCTACTGCAGAGTTTTGATTTTATGATTCCTGTATTATACCAGGCTGGAAATTTCCGAAATAGATAATGGCAGATATATTGAGGTTCATGCTTTTCTAAGAAATCCCAGCTGTCATTATTCAGACCAGGTTATTAAACATCTATTTTACTATTTTGAGGTATAAGTAACATATATGGACATGCACAGACATTAAATGTAAGGTGCAGCAAGTTTTGATAAATGCATATTTCCAATGTTACTAACACACAAATGAAGCTGTTGGACATTTCCATTATCTCAGAAAACTCCCTTCTACCCTCTCTAGTCAATACTCACTCCCTCCACCCATATGTAACCACTGTTGAAAGTTTTATTGCTGTAGATTAACTTTGCCCATTTTAGAACTTTATATAAATTGAATCATACAGTATGGACTTTTTGTGTTCATCTTCTGTCTTTTAGCATAATGTTTTTCAGATTCATCCCTGTTGCTGGAAGAAGCAATTGTTTTTTCTTTTACAATGCTGAGTAGTTTTCCATTGTATAAATACATCATCATTTATTTATTCACTTACCTCTTGACGGACACTTGGGTGTTTTCCAGTTCTTTGCTATTTTGAATGAAGCAGGTAGAACATTCTTGTGTACATCTTTTTGTGGATATATGTTTTAATTTCTCTTGAGAGAGGAGGCATCTGAAGAATGTAAAGGAAGGGGCTTACAGAAATGACCAACTCAGCTGGTTATAGATTAATTACATCCTATAGATCTCTGGCCTTCTGGAAACTAGTCACACATACATGAGAAACAATCTGTAAATAGATAGGACTGGTGGTCTAGGAATTCCTTCCACCTTGCTGCCCCCACCTGAAACCCTGAAACTCCCCCTCACCATTCTGAATCAGGAGGTGCATGTAGACCCTTAGACAAAGGAATCATGTACTCTTGCATAGACACTGCAGAGGTATACAATATGTAAGAAATCTAACCAGGGCGAGCTTGTGCTTTTGTGCTAGTTAAAGCCTCACGTGCTCCACTGGCATTAAATTCTTCTTCCTCTAACAAAGTTGTCTGAGTGTCCGATTTCCTCCATTGGGTGTCACTTCCTGCAACACTCTAGGATAATCACCTGAGAGTCAAATGTGTCAATGATAGGGTAGATGTAAGTGCAACTTTTATCAGAAACTGCCAAGAGCAGTTGTATAAATTTACACTCTTGCCAACAGTAAATGAAAATTCCAGTTGTTCTACCTCGTTGGTAACAATTGATATTGCCAGTTTTTCAGTTTTATCTATCTAGTGGGTATTGACTGGATCTCACTGTAGTTTTAATTTACATTTCTCTGATAACTAATGATATTGAGTATTTTTATGGACTTATTCACTATTCATATATCTTTCTTTGTAGAGCATCTAAGTTGTTTGTACATTTTTATTGCATTTAATAATATTTTGAGTTGTATGATTTTTATATATTCTGTATACAAATCCTTTGCCAAGTGTATATTCATATATATATATTGTATAATTGTATTAAAAATTTAATTTTATGTGGTTCTGTCTTAGACGTTATAAAAGAACCATATGTGGAACTGGTTTGCAAATAATGTTGGTCTAAAGTACACAATGTGACAGTAACGTGACTGCAAATTGTTGACTAGACTAAAGGAAATCAGCACAACTGCTTTCTCCAGTAATGAATATAAAGCTTGGAATGTCCTCAAAATAAAAAGAGAAGTCATAGTAAAGGCTTACATTTTTGTGTCTTTGTGTGTGTATACATTTTCTTTTTCAGAAAGGGAGCTTCTAAAATTTTACCTCTAAATAAAGGGAGCAAGTTCAATCACACAGCTGTGTGATTATACCAGTTCCTCTGGGCAGGCCACTCTCCTCTGAGAGCCTTCGATCACCTTCCTGCTGGGTACAACTACAATTCACCTGAAGTGGTGTATGCAGTACTCTTCACCATGTTCCAGATAATCATTTCTCCTTTTAGTGTTAAAAGATCATATCCTTCTGTGGTTCTTAGGAAGGAGTAGCTGGCCTGAGGAAGCATGTGGCAGGTTCTGCTCTGGTGAATGAGAAAAAGCATGAACTGTGTTGGTTTGGAACAACAATTGAGGAGTAAGTAATGGAGTCTAGCATCTTATGTCTATTTAGTGAATTCAGACTCCTGCACAACCCATTACAGTGTAATGTGCTTGCTCAAAACCTTCAGTGGTTCCTGAAATCCTAGAGTATGGAGTTCAAAGTCCTTCAACATTAAGTGCAAACTGATTTCACTGGCCTTATAAACCATACCATAGTGAGTTATCAGTGCTGCCTACCAAATATTTCCATCTCTTCTTTTTCTGAATGTGTGGTATTAGGTGTGATCATGTGACTTGCTTTGGTGAATAAGTATGTGAGAGGAAGTGGCTTCTGTCACTTCTGGCAGAAATGTGTGTGATTCATTAGATTCTTTTCTAATTGCATGTTAATTGTGGAATTCCAGTCATGGCATTTCCGTATAGGACATGGTGTTTCCCAGATCACCTAGAGGAATGCTTAAGTGTGTATATGAAGAAGGGTAGAAAGATCAGGAGCGTGGAGTCAAGTCAGGCAAATCTGTGCTCCACTACTTCAACCTAGAGTAGTGGATTTTATTTACCTAGAGTAATAGTTCCACTATTCCTGCCTTGTGCCTCATCTCTTTGGCTTTTGAATCCCACATCTCTGAAATGGGACAATTTTATTTACCTTACATTCTAGTCTTTTCAAGCTGCTATTACAAAAATACTATTAGGTTAGATGGCTTGAACAACAAACATTTATTTCTCAGTTCTGGAGTCTCAGAAGTTTAAGATCAAGGTGCTAGCAGATATGTTGTCTTGTGAGGGCCTGTTTCCTGGTTGATGGATAGCTGTCTTCTTGCTGTGCTCTCATGTGATGGAAAAGAACAAGAGACCTCTCTGGGGCATCTTCTATAAGAGCACTAATTCCATTCTTGAGGGCTCCATCCTCATGACTTAATCACCTCCCAAAGGTCTCACTTTCTAATACCATCACACTGGGTGGCTAGGATTTCAACATATGAATTTTGTGGGGGCCATAAACATTTGGTTCATAACACCTTGGAAAGTACTAGAAACAATGTTAAGAAACTGTGACACAGTAGTTTATGTTATACACCTGCGTTGTCAAGCAGAGTAGTCAAACAAAATCTTTAAAATGAACAATAGGAGAAGCAGGCTGAGAAAATTTGCATTTGAAGTTTTAGGGTAGGTTATTAGTCATGATAAGAATACTCTTCAAGTATGTTTCCATTCTAAAGTTTAATGTGAAGCCTATTTAAGGAGAATCCAAGGTAGCATTTTATTTATTAAAACCAAAGCAAAAGTAAACAGTATTTCATTTCCTAGCAACTAATATTTGATGCCAAAAAGTTGGTAATGAAATGTAAACTGGGTATTAGTAGGATTTAGTAGCTAATGCCCAGGTCATGTATACTTACTAAATTGTCCTATATGATTGAACTTACCACCTTCCCAAATCTCTAGGTTACATTGGGAGAGTCACATTTTGACATACAGCATTTGCAACTGTCTGATCTTCAGCAGTTTTTTAAAATAAAAACAATTCTTTTTGTAGATTTTATCTAAGAACCTTCAGTACTTCAATGGAATTTAATCACTAGGAAAAATTTTCAGTTATTTTTTGAAGCGAAGCAAGCTTGTTCTATTTTCCTAATGTCAGTAAGCAGAAAGAGATTTAAAAATTACTGTAACTTTTTAGACATTGCCAATGTAAAATATAATTATTTTATTATGAGCATTAATTATCATTAATTATCATGCTGCTCAAACTTGACTCCCTTTTAGTAGTTTACAGATTTCAGATTGTCAGGGAAATGACATATAATTTGTTTTCTAAATTAAATTATTAGACAGTGGTATGGCTTGTGCAATCAAAACTTAACTTGAGAAAACATTTAATAATTAAAGTGCCAAGTGTAGGGAAAAGGCAAAATATCAGCCAACACTTTCAAATTATGTTTGTTAGAAAAGTCAAATTTAAAAAGTTTGGGCCTAACAAGAGATATAACGAAGAAAGGGAAGTGTCACGGGTACCTCCTTCAGAAGTTTGACTCAGTATAAATAATTTATTTTTACTATTTAATTTAATTTTTATAATCTAGTTTATTATAGAGTCTGATATGTTCCCAAATTTGTCATAATATTTACAAAAGCTGCTGACCTTTCAAGGGAGGCAGGCTCATGGCAATTATTTCATCCCATTCAGTTGGAGAATTGGCGGTCCACACATGCAGTTGTCTCACTCTACTCAGATTGTGGCAGAGGAAGGATTAAACACCAGGGCTCTTACATTCCTGGCCTGGGGCTCTTTCAAGCTGCAAGTCCAATCATTACTTAAGCTGTCACATTTCTGCAGTGCCAACGTTTTAGAAATGAATAAACCAGTACTGGATTCAGGCATCAACTGAATGACTGGTTTACATGAGCCACACAGCCGTTCCTAACTACCAATGGCGTGATTTCTAGTGGGAGAGTTCTAGGATAAAGACTATGTACATTTAGCAAGCTCTATCTTCTTCAAACAAAAGTAAACAGCAAAAAGATATGATAACAAAAACACAAACTCCATTTCTGAGAAACTAAAAAAGAGAATGAAATAATTTGTAAGAGGTGCTAAAATAAGTTTAATGCAGGAGACATGGGCATGAGTCAAGAGAAGCAGGTGAGAGAGATGTTAGAGATAGAGGGAGATAGATAGAGAGAGAGAACATACCCTGGAGAAGCAGTTAGGTTCAGAGAAGCAGAAGAGAATTTGCTACAAGAAAAATCCCACAGACTGGTTATTTTTCCAAAAAGCTGTCTTGCTTTGTGGAAGCTAAAGAGAAGAGCACCCTCTACAATGTGAAAACCACTTAGTCTAGGATGTTATCCTTGCTCTTTCCCACATATGGAAATGACTTGAAGATAATCGGTTCCTAAAATCCCAACTTATTTAATAATCAGCAACATAAAATGAACTTGCACAGCATCTATAAAAATATAAGAGAAAAGGAGAAATTAGCAGCAAAAACTGTTGATAAACAATGTTCACCAGAAAAATGTTACCCTGGGACAGGTGAAATTCGTGAATAAATATTTCAACATGAACTAAAAACCTTATGAACCAGTTGCTTCTTTGAAGTAGAATCACAAAGAATCAAAGAAAAACTTATAGAAAAGATGATGAGGCAGTAAGAGAAAATAAAATACAATTTGGTAGTACTCAAGATGACTAGAAAAAAAAATTATTACGGAATAAGATAAAATTGGAAGAAGGCTAGTCTGACATGCATTGTAGAAAACACGGTAGACACATAAAAGAGAGAACTGAGAATTAGAATAATTGAAATATAAAGTGAATTTAAAAGGATTAAACAATATGTAGAGCCAGAGAATAGGAAAAGAAGACCTAAAACACAAGTGTTATCATTAACAAGAAAATAATAAACAAAATATTAAGATTTAATTAAACATCTATGTGAAGGAAATTTAAGACACCCCTGAAGGACTGTCCCTGCAAAAAAACCCAGATATACAGGCATACTCTGTTCATAGACATGAAATCCCAACCACAAAAATATTAATTCTAGGTATATTATGATAAATTATATTTCACTTTAAAATTGTCTATTGTGTTCATGTTTTCAAATTTATTTTCTTGAGTAAATTAGTTCTATGTGATCCCTTGAATTGCCCTATAATCTGGGTTATTTACTCTTGTATTTTTCACCCTTTATTTTTTGAAAACATGACTGATGACTTTAATACTTTTCAGAGAATCAGCTTTTAGCTTTCTTTACTAGTTTTATTATTTATGTATGTCAAAGGTTTAATCTTAAATCAATGTGGAAAAGGTGGACTATTCAGGAACTACACTGAGATAGGTAGTATCCTAGTATATTTCAAACATCACCTTGAAAAATAAAAAAATGATTAAAAATGTAAATATCAAAAGTGAAATCCATAAAAGTTAATAGAAAAAAGCAAGGGAGAATTATATTTAAATTTGGAGTGGGTAAATCTCTTCTAGGTAACATAGAATTAAACATATTTATAAAGATGACTATGTAAAAATTAAAACACAATCTTCTACATGGCAAAAATGCTGTAAGTTAAAACACAAATAATGAACCAAGAATAGTATTTGAAAATCACATCACTGAAAGTGGCTAATCTCTCCAAATATAGTTTCTAGAAGTTTGTAAGAAAAAGATCAGTGAACCAAAAGAAAAACAGTCAAAGAAAGCAATCAGAAAGTTCACAGAAAATGACATTCAAATGGCTCTTACACATATGCAGTGATGCTCATTCATAAAAAGAAAAGCCAAATAAAAAAATAGAGATGCCATCATTCCTTATAACGTTGGTAAAAATTAAAAAACAAACAAACCTGGTAACAAGATGTTGGTGAGGCAGTGGGGGATATACATTCATTCCTGGTGGGAATGCAAATTAGTGCAAGCACTACAGAGGCCAATCTGGCAGTATATATCAAACTTACAAATGTATTTACCCTGTCACCTAGGAATTACACTTCTCAGCATGTATCCCATAGATATACTCATATATACTCGAAATGACATATGTACAGGATTATTCACAGCAGCATTATTTGTAATAGCAGAAAACAGAAACATCTTAATGCCATCAATAAGGGACTGATTACATTAGTTGTGCTATATACCTAAACTGGAACATTATGTTGCTATCACTATATGAAAAAGCTATATATAAACTGATGTAGAAAGATCACTAGTATACATTGTCAGAGAAAAAAAGGATGGCAGAGAAATATATATAAATAAATACGCACACATAAGCATACATATGTATGCACACATATATGCACATGTATACATGTATGTTGTGTGGTATTTGTCTAAAACAGTACAAAAATTATTATAAATCTGTAGGTGTGTGAGAATGTGTGTCTGTGTAATGTGTATAATTTTTATATTCATATTTAAAGATTACCTAGAAATAGAAATATTAAACACCATTGTGAGGGAAGGGACTGAATAAATGGGGTATGAGAATGGAATTATATGCTTTTCTGAATAATATTTTATAGTTTTGGTGTTTGAACCATGTAAAATATTTGTCTAATTTTTTTTATCTGCAACATAGAATTAAATTATAGTGTTAACTTTTCATGCTTTAGTTTACTCTTAGATTGTGGTGTTGGAATTAGAGCGATGTTTTTCTCATAGTGGTCTATGAAATCTTAATGTTTTGGGCCCACCAAGAAATCTGAGCAATGTAAAGCTCTAGACTTTTCTTCAGCATTTTCAATGAAAACAGCATGATGTATATTTCTGTTTGAAAGAACAGCACCACAGTCTATTGTTGCTCCCACCTGGGCTCCTGGAGAAACCAGGATTTTAGGGTACAAGTGTTAGGACAAAGTGGGGCAGGAAACCCAAGGAAGCATGGAAATTAAAATTGGGAGCTATGTTCCCACCACCTAGCATTTCTTAGTATGTTGATGGTTGTCATATTGATTCAGTCTGCACCTTTACCAACACCCTGCTCTATACCAGGTATCCTGCTTGATTTTAGGACAGAGTAATAAAAACAAATTGCCCTCCCCTTCTTCCTGGGGAATGAGACTTTGGAGCAATGTGTCCTTTGGGGCGGGACATGTCCAGTTCTGTACTCTACTTGGCTTACTGTCCATGCTCTTCAATGGTGCCAGGAGAGCTATATTTCAGTTCCTTCGTCCCTGGATCATCTGCATGTTCTTGCTGCTCTTTCTGTTCCCTGGGTTTATACACTTCTGTCTGAACCCTAAATCCCCAAGTTCCTGTCATTCCTCCCAGTTCTACCCTGCAGGCATCTGACTCCACTGTGTCTCTGTGAAGCATTCTCCAGCATGATGCTTCCAGAACAGGGCCCCATTGGGCCTTCAGTTTCACACACTGAATTTGGCGTTAGGTGTATAAATTTAGTAAAAAGCTTTTTAGAATGAGATTCCTTATATTTACCTCTTTTTGCTATTTATCTGCTAATAGTTTTTACCAACCCATCTTAAAAATGTTTTTGAACTCTACCAGTAAAAATATCTCCTAAAATTATTTTTTAATACTTACTTCTCAGTAATTCTCACCCACAGTTGTTACTCCTAAAGACAAAATCTTTTTTAAAAACATATTTATCTCTGTTGCTATTTCTTTCCTTTCAAAAAATATTTATCTCTGCAGAAATATTGAACAGTAGAGATGCTGACCTGTGGGGTGGGTACATTTGAGAAATAGCCTGTTGTTAACAGGTCTCCTGAGAAGTGTCTTTACTTGGAAGGAATTTCAGAGAGACACAGTGCCCTATACCTTATTTTCTGGATACAGATAAGAAAAAGAGGTAGAAACTCCACTGCAATTGAGTGAGCTGTGCTAGAGTGACTTTTCCAGATGTCTTTGGGCTTTGCAGGTTGGTACTGTCTTTAGGGAATGGCCTGGATTTGATTTAACATTTTCTAAATTGGTTCACCCACCTTTGAGTTTGCAGGATGTATTTCTTCATGCTCCCTCAGATTAATGTACTGCCAGCAGGTCTGACGTTCTCATCTTAGGAAATTCATTAACACGTTGGGAAATCCAGGCCCAGGTGTGGCACCAAAAGGTTAATCTATCCTCCTTCCTTCTTCCTAGCAACTTCAGAGTGAATTATACTCTAGCCGTTTAGGGTGAACAAATGAAGGCAATATACCTTCCCTGTGCTTAAAGTGGGATTCACGCACGGCTAGATTTTAGTCAAGATGCACAGACACCTCATGTGTTTATTTTTGTTGCACACATATCCCACCTCTCCTAAATGCTTTTAATATAGTTGTAGCATGGTTTCCTTAACAATTTTAGGTGTGTCTTTTGCTTCGACTCATGAGTAAAAAAGCAATCTGCAGGTACCACTACAGAGGTTTAGACTTTCCAGGCCATTCCAGAGAGGAAAGGAAACCCTTAAACTTGAGAAGGAAACAAAAACTTTGCCTAGATGCCTCTGTTTGAGGCAAATTTATGGCAGCACCTTCATTTGGTCTGAAGTTTCTGGCTGCTATACTTCTCATTCTCTTTGAGATTGTTACCACTTCCTTCTTGCTTTATTTTAGCACATTTTCCATGTGCAACTGCCTCTTTCTACCTAAGAAACAGTGGTGAACGTCTTGACCACGGCATTCTGCTGTTTCTTGCTTTTGCCATTGAACTAAACCTTGGTTCACTACAACACGAAACCTCTGGCTGACTTCAGCTCTCACAAACTCAGATTTATTGCCAAGGAATTGGAATTTCTTTATTATTCTCTCTTATCTATTTGCTTCCTCACCTCTTTCAAGCACCCTCTCCCTCCACCTACCCTTCCAGCCTAACCTTATTGCAGAGATTATCAGGTTTACTTTTTGATTTTACTGCTTTCCATTCAATTTTTGCCCATAAAACCACTTTACTATTACAGAGTGAAATATTATTTTCATTACTTTCCTACCCTAAATATGCATAGCAATACCACATATGTGATATATAGCAAGTCTTGTATTAAATACATGATAATACATAATAAGAATGTATCATTTTAATGAAATATTTTATTTCCTCTTTTGTTACTTATTGTAATTTGGTTTAATTTGGCTCTACTAACCTTTTTGCCCAAGTGTAACTCTTATAACACGTTCTTATGAACACTGCATATTAAAAAAGAAAGGAAGAAAGAAAAAAGCCAGTCAGCATCAACTAAATATCAAGGTGAACATAAGGTCAGGTTCAAGTTTAGGGGGGGAAAAAAGTAAAGAATTTAACAGAAAAATATCATGAGGAAATGTACACAGTCTCCTATGCTTTTAATATGCTTTATTGTGATCATAATTAACAATATTATTCCTATCTGAGGTTTTCATTCTTTCATTATTTTTAGATCTGAGGCTTTTGTCAGAGATATAGGGGAAGTATCTGAGAAAAGACCTCTCAGCTAGTCTCTGGATGGGAGAGCTAGTTCCTTTCCTTTGCAGTCTAATCATTAAAGTGAAAAATGCTCATGTGGCAGAACAACTCCACAGGCCTGGCTTGTTTAATAGATTCTTAGTAAATTATATTAGCTCTTGAATACCATCCAGGTCCTTAATGATGATATTTCTGAAGGTGACAAGCTTCAATAGCTTGGAAAAGTTCATTGCAGTCTCTGGTGGTTGTGATTTCACCCTGATAAAATTATCATTTGTACTCAGACTTTTTAGCTGTGGTTGAATTTCTTTCAGATTCTAGGACCTGGGTCTGTAGGAATGTGGTATGGGGAAACCTGGGGACCAAGCCCTTGGCAAACACTGAGGCCTAGAGGGCTGGCTTTCAGACTGTAGAGTGGTCAGCAGCACCTGTAGGGTTTGTTAAGCATGGTTGCTGAAGGTGTCCGTGTCCTAATCCCCAGAACCAGTGAACATGCATAGCCAAGGAAAAAAAATGGCAGATGGAATTCAGTTTGCTAATTAGTTGACTTTAAAATAGATTATCCTGGGTGATCTGGAAGGGCCCAATGTGATCATAGGATGCTTTAAAGTAGAAGAGGGAAGCAGATAGGAAGTCAGAGTGATGCAATGTGAGAAGGGCTTAATTTACTACTTTGAAGATGGAAGGACAGGCTGTGAGCCAAGGAAAGCAGGTGGCTTCTAGAAACTGGAGAAAGCAGGGAAATGGATTCTTCCCTAGAGCCCCCAGAAAGGAACTCAGCTCTGCTGACACACTGATTTTAGCCAAGTGAGATTTGTGTTGTACTTCTTACCTACAGAACTGTAAGATAATGAATTTGTGTTTTACACCAAAACAAAAGTAAAAAGCACATTTGCTGAACTCTACTCTCAGAGTTTCTGGTTCTAGAATGGGCCCAAGAATATATATTTCTATCAAATTTCTGGTTGAAAATGATGCCTATGCTGTCAATCTGTGGCCAAATTTTAAGAACCTAGAAAAAAAGCTTTAGCAAGTCTGAAGATTTGAGAGCGTAAAATCTCATTGATGAACTGTGACTACTAGCTAATTGGCTAATTACAAAGTCAAAGAAGAATGAGCAGCTACCCACCCTCCAGGCTTCCATGTAATGCTGTGCCAACACAGAAATTGTCTACTCTTGTCCAGCTGCATTCTTTCTGCTGTGAGTTTTGGCCATTCTGTGGCTTCCTCTGTCTTTTGTTTTAATTATTTCTGAGCCATACAGACTTGAATTTTAATCCTGACTCCATGTAACCATTTGCTAGTCATATAGCTTCTGGCATTTAATTATAACCCTCTGAACTTCAGTTTCTTTATTGGTAAAATGATAATACCTTTTTCTAAGGTGATTGTGAAACTAAAAGAGCTTTTGTGCCCTACAACCTTGGTACAATACCAGGTGCATTGAAGCATATGATAAATATTTGTCATCTTTGCTTTTTATTGCCTGAGAATATCTTTCTTCCCTTTTTCTCTTTTTAATGTTTTGGCACCTTTCTTCCATGCTTCTATGTCTTCCCCTTTATTTATATTTCCTTGCAGGCTCACTGAAATGTGATGATTTCATGGTTATATGCAACACATTCCATCAGATCTGAGCTAAGCTCCTATCAGAAGCTTTGTGAAGTTCACAAAGAGCAGACTTCTGTTCTCCTTTATGGCTTGTGCCTTTAGCTTCCTCAAGATCTCCTCATCACACTTTGAAGGACCTTATACAGTTATTCACTGAAGGGTATAGCTGTTTGCATCGGAGATGACAGTGCAAGGGGGCCAAGTTAAAAGTTCTTGCTGAATATGCCTCACCTGGAAGTTTACAGGAATCAAGCCATTTGTTAACCTGCTCCTGTGATGCAAGGTCTGTGTCTTTTTCTTTAAAGAGCATTCTTCTCATCTGACAATCTTAATCCACCTTCCTAGGGTCCTCATGCTAACTCCTAAATACTTGGGAACATGTCTTATACCATATTCAAACTACCTAGATTCAAATCTAAATTATTCTGCCTGGACTTTGGGAGGAAGGATCAATGGTGCCTATAAACTTTTTCTATGCATAAAAGAAGGGATGAGTGAAAGTGGGGAAACTCCATTAGAGGACTGCGGAGGTCCCCAGGTTAGACAGCCCCTAGGGGTCCCGGCTCCTTCAGTTTGAGATGCAAGGATATCTATTTCTTTAAAATGAAACACGTATATACAGACCTCTCCCCAAAACAGATATTCATTCTCAAAGACAATTCAGTCTAAGCTCATATTGAAAAGAGAAACTATATCAGTGCAGCTTCGTAACTCTTAGGCAGGAAATAGCATTCTACTCCCATGAAAACAATGGGTCATATTAATGTTCTGAATAGTATGAATTTGCTTCTTCCTTGTTTCTGCTTGGGTGCCTACAGGAACAAGACTGGGCCTGTTACCCTTTAAGGTCTGTTTCCTTCTTTAAATTAAAAATATCTGTTCTACCAAGGGTTGGATTGGAAATGGCCTTTATTCTCATCAATCTTTATCTGGAGGTTAAGAGTCAGTATTGAAATAACAGGAACATTTTCCTTTCTCCAAACAAAGAGGTAAACTAGGTTACATCTTACTGTGTGCACCTTATGATATTTTCCCTTCTACTCTTGCCTCTGGCTGTCTATTTTCAACATAACTACCAGAGTGACTTTTTAAAATTAACTTATTGAGCTATAATTTATACATAAAGATATAAATTTAAGTATATGTAAGTGAATGGTTTGATGAGTTTTGACAAATGTATATACCCAGATTACCACCACACCACTTGTGACATTTATTTCTATTGTTCCAGAAAGTTCTCTTGTGTCCCTATGCAGTCAGTTACTCTACCTTTTTCTTGGTATCAACCATTGATCTTTTCTCACTAGAACTTGTTTTACCTGTTCTAAACCTTGTCTGACTTCTTTTGATCAACATATATTTTAGAAAATCATCTGTGTTGCTGCTTATAACTGAAATTTTTTTCTTTTTATTATTGATTACGATGCAAATATATGATCATCCTGTGCTGTTTTTATCCAATCCTCTGTGGATGTACATTTAGATTATGTCCAGTTTGGGGTTCTTTTAAACAAGCTGTTATGAACATTCTTGAACTTTTTTTATAAACATATGTTTTCACTTCTCTTAGTTAAATACATAGGAGAGGAACTGCCAAATCATCTGATAACTGTATAGTTAACATTACAAAAACTGACAAACTCATTTCCAAAGTGATTACAGCATTTTATAATCTCATCAGGAATGTATGAGAGTTCAATTTGCTCCAGCTCTTTGTCAACGATTAAAATTTTCATGTTTTTAATTTTGGTTATTCTAGTGGGTGTAAAATGATACCTCACCTCTGATTCTAATGTGCATTTTTATGATGGCTTATGATTATACATCATTTCACATGCTTATTAGGCATATTATATCTTCTTTCGTGAAGATATAATATCTGTAGAAGTCTCGCATCTATATTTTATTTGGTTGTTTTTGTATATATATATTGTGTGAATATTTTATTCCAGTGGGTGTGGTATAGCTTTTTATTTTCTTAATTCCTCTTGAAGACAAGAAGACAAATTTTGATGATATCACATTTACAATTGATTTTTATATATTGGTCTTCTATCCTGTGATCTTGCTAGTTTCACATATTAATTCTAGTAAAACATTTTAAAAGTATTTTCAACAAGATAAACATGTCATCAGAAAATACAGACAGTTATACTTTTTAAAAATCTTTATGTTTTATTTCTTTTACTTGTCTCATTGCATTGGCTAGACCATCAGTACAATATTAAATAGAAATCACAAGAGTGGATATTCTTGTCTTATTCCTGCTTTTAGTGTTCAATATCTGATCATTAAATATAATAAGCTGTAAGTTTTTTATGGATGTCCTTTAGCAAGTTAATTCCCTTTAATTTCTGGTATGTTGAGTTTTTATTATACTTAGGTGTTTAAATTTTGTTCAGTGTTGTTTTTGAAAGTGCCAAGATGTTCATTTAATTGTTCTCCTTTGTTCTGTTAGTATGGTGAACTACACTGATTGATTTCTGAATATTTAAATAACCTTGCATTCATGGAATTAAGCCCAACTTAGTCATGAAGTATTATCTTTGGTATATATTGATGAATTCGATTGGCTAACATTTTGTTGAGAATTTTTGCATATATGTTCATGATGGATAATGGTCTGAAATATTATTTTCTTGTTATATCTTTTTCTGATTTTGTTATCAGGGATATACTGCATTCACAAAGTGAATTGAGAAGCATGCCTTTCTCTAGTGTCTAAAAGATCTTGCATAAAATTGGTACTATTTACTTCTTATGTTTAATAAAATTTACTAGTAAAACCATCTAGCCCTGGAGTTTTATTTATTGGAAGAATTTTTCTTTTTATTATAAATTCAATATCTTTAATAAATATATGACTATTTGCCATTCTATCCTTGAACTAGCTTAATAAATAGTACTTTTCAAAGTATTTGTCCATTTCATCTAAGTTATCAAGTTTATTGGCATAAGATTATCATTTTATTAATTTATTATTCTTTTAGTATAATTAGAATCTATAATGATATCCCATCTTTCATTACTGATTCTGAAAATTTTTTTTCTTAATATTTTAAAATTTTTATTAATTTCCCTAACATTTTCAAAAAATCATCTTTGCCTTTGTTATTTCCTGTTAGTATATTTTTTATTTCATTGATTTCTGTCCTGATATTTATTAAATCCTCCCTTTTAATTTGCTTTTATTTTTCTAGCTTCCTAAGGTATAAATGTAAATCATTTATTTGAAACTTTAAATTTCTAATACAGCCTTTTAAGACTATAAATATTCTCATATCATATTTTAGTTTCATCCCACAAATTTTGACATACAGTGTTTTTATTATTTTGTATGGAATATATTCTAATTTCTGTAATGATTTTCTCTTTGATCCATGATGTTTTTTGAAGTCTGTTATTTAATTTCAATATCATTGTGGTCAGAGGACATACTCTGCAAAATGTCCATCATTGGAATTTATTGGGATTGTTTTATTGGCTAGCATATCATCTATATCTGTAAGCATTTCATGTACACTTGAAAATCATCTATATTTTGCAGGTAGTGGGGGTTATGTTCTATTAATGTCACTTAGGTCAACTTAGTTGATACTGTTATTGAGACTGTCTACATCTTTACTAAGTTTTTGTTTACTTGTTCCATCAATTACTAAGAGAAGGGTGTTAAATATCTACATGCATGATTTTAGATATTTTGATTTTTCCCTTTAGTATTATCACTATTTTTCATATATTTAGAAGCTCACTATTTAGGTATATATACATTTAGGACTATTATTTCTTGCTAATGAATTGCCTCTTTTATCTTTACTCCTTTTTTTTTTTTAGTAATATTCTTGATCTTGAAGTCTACTCTATCCTATATTAATACAGCCATACCAGCTTTTTTATACATACCAGTTTTATGCTATATCTTTTTCTTTTACTTTTACCTATGTCTTTATATTTAAAATGTATTTTTTGTAGCGAACATATAGTTGGATTTTTTTTTGTTATTCAGTCTGAAAATTTATCTCAATTGAAATATTTAGTACATTTACATTCAATGTAATTTTTGATATAGATGAGTTTAAGAGTATCATCTTACTGTTTGTTTTCCACTTACCCCTTTTGTTTTTATTTCTCTGGTCATCCTTTCCTGTCATACTTTGGGTTCATCAGAATTTTTTTTGTATTCTAATTTATGTCCTCTCTTGGCTTTAATAGGCATAACTATTTTGGTTATATTTTTTGGAGCTTGCACTGGTACTAACACACCCTTAACTTATCAAAGCCTTTTTAGTGTTAATAATGTATCAATTTATGTATCAATTTATATTTCACATCTGTCACTTTCCATTTCTAATTCCAAATTCACACTTTACTGTCCATAATGTAATATCCTAATACAGCATAATTCTATTTACTTGCTCCTTCTTTTGTGTTTTTGTTGTCATATCTTTTATTTTTACATGTATTATTAATTATAACTTAAAATATTACTTTTGCTTAAAACATTCTTTTGAGAAAATTTCAATAAAAGAAACACAGTCTTTTTAATTTACCCAACTTATTTAACTTTTCTTTTGTTCTTCATTACTTCCCATAGTTCCAAGTTTCTTTCTGGTATTTATTCCCTTAAGCTAGAAAAATATTCTTTTCTTTTTTATTGTGCAAGTGTGCTGGAAACAAATGCAGGCTATTTTATCTCTATATAGTATTCTGGGTTGACACATTCATTTATAGCTGGATGGGGTAGCCCATGTACCACATTTTTGTCTGTTTGTTGGTAGGCCATACCCATTTTTAAGTTATTAAAATACAAAATGAGTTTTCTGGCAACATATAATAATTAACACAGTCAACCTGTTGAAGTGTCTTAGTAAGAAAAACATAAGTGAGGTTGTTTCATAGAGAAGGAACATCTTACTTTTCCATTAGCCTTTTGGTCACTTCTGAAGGAGACATTAGAGTATACATCCTTTGAGCAATTTTCTGTCTGTAGGAAATTGAGAGCCCAGAGGCCTTTTTCTACGTTATAAAATATCCTAAGTAATTTTACCATGGGATAGTAACTCTTTTGCCTAGATATCTCAAAAACTGTGGGTTTTCAATATGTTTGGATCGATTTCACTCCATGTGCTGAAACCATATCCACAATTCTTTTTGAAACATACCTCTCTGCATAGACTTAGTTAATACTACTTTGAGTATGTTGGGACAATGAACTTAAGACTCCTAGAAGCCCTTTTGTCCAATTGAAAAGATCTATTAAGCACTACTATAAACATTTCAGATATCTTAAGAAAGGTTCTTACAGCCACATACAAGATTTCATGAGAAAATTATAAAATCTTATTGAAGAACCCACGCACAAAGTTAAATATAGGAAGAGATAAATCACATTCATCAATAAAATATTTAATATTTAGTAGGTGTCAGTTTTCACAAATTATTCTGTAAATGTAGCACAATTCCAATTAAAATCTCCAAATAATTTTTTCACTGAAGTTTTGAAAAGTATTTTAAGATTCATATGAAAATGTAAATATTTAATAATACATGAAATCACTTTGAATATGAAGAATAATGAAGAGTAACCTGCTCTATCAGATATCAAAACATTATTATGAGACTTTAATAAGTAATACAATGTGGTAGTGGTGTGAGGATAAATAAATAAAACAGACTAAATGATTGAAACCCGCTCTACTGTATATATGAGATTTTGCTGTATATAAGAAATGCAAAGAAGTAGAAAGATTGAGCCATTTTTAAAATCAGTATACCATAGTAAGCATTCCAAACAGTTACTTTTCTTCTATCCCTTAGGCATTTCATTTTTCTTAAAACATTCTAATAGAGGGATTTGATTAAAACGTCCTCCGAAACTCACAACTCCTACCTCCAGAAAAAATAAAGGTTCATTTTCTCTAGGTCAATGTTATAGTGATATATAATAATATAGACTGTCCGAAAAGTTTTAGATAGACTTAAGATTTAATAAGTTCAGAAGTATAGTTACTAAACTTTATAAAAATTATTTAAAATCTTAGTTATTTAAATCATGCTATGATGTTTGAAATTTTCAACAATACATTTTTAATTTAAGTTTTTATTTTAATCCTGCTGGTTGAATATGGCAAATATTGAGTGAAACGAACAAACAAAATTAAAAGTGTATATTTAAAAATTCTCAAAATTCAACAAATATGAAAAAAAATTTAAATAAACTTTTAAATGATTTAAAAATAAGATATCCGTGTTTATCATCATGAAGCTGTTAAAGCCTAAAACTGCACTGAGATTGAGACACCTTGTATTTCACTGGAACAGAACCCAAACCACTGGCAATCTTACCTCTCTAGGGCAGAGCTGACAGACATGAAGTATGTAAAAAAAACATTGTGACCAATCAAAATAGTTGATTCAAAACCCATATGCTAATATTCAGATTATTTGCAAAACAGATCCTTGGGCTCTTGGAGCTTTTCTACCTTTACATTACAAACATCTTTAGCAAGTTGATTTGTATAGTCTCCAAGACCACATAGATCAACAGAAGTAGAAGGCAAGAAAGGACTGCTATAGGCAAACACACTTAAAACAGTAAGAGATGGTATTTAACAGGCTAAAAGTGAGAGAGGGGACAGCAAAACTCTAAGAAGTATATATACACACAACCATAAATCTTATAAAGGTCTTGGGTTATTTAATTTAAAGCCACATAATTCTGAATGTATCAAATAATCCTGAAAACATCACTTTAATCACAACATGTGTGTTTATAATAAGTTAACTA
This sequence comes from Eidolon dupreanum, assembly GCA_028627145.1. NCBI lineage: Eukaryota > Metazoa > Chordata > Mammalia > Chiroptera > Pteropodidae > Eidolon > Eidolon dupreanum. The sequence continues at coordinate 130,254,536 of CM053509.1, read as the reverse complement.
AAATTAAATTTTTTTTTAGAAAAGGAAATGATCAGAGTTAAATATTTGCGAGCTTAAATAGGTAAAACTTTAGCCATCCTAAACGTCTGTTTAAGAATGATTTATTTCTCTAAGTATTTTTGAGTAGCCTATCTTTATCTTCTTCACATATTCCACAGTAAAGCTTACTGCTACACTGATTATGAATGGCATTTAATAAATACTTGTTGAATTGATTCAATATACATATCAAATGCCTCTATCTCATCATCCTCCCTTTTCCAGACTGTCTCAACTACTCTCACCTGCACCCAGGAAATTAAAAAAAAAAATTCACTTTTGACAGGTGATTTGACAAAGTTTTACAATTGCCAAAATTTTAAAAATAAACATATTTATTGCTGATATATCAGTGAAAGTACATTTGATAATTATATACTTACATACATGTATGTATGTATATATATGAATATTAAAATATAAGTATTTACATGTGTTAATATCTGAGAAAAGATAATCCTGCCAGCGTTTTCTAAGTATATGATTTTCTCATGTATTGTCTTCTTCTCTCCAATGTCTATCCTTAAATTACTTGAAAATAAAGAAAATGAATTTTATTAAATGTCCACGTTCTGAAGGAATATATCATCCTTTTTCATGATTAGGAAGTTGTTCTTAATAAGCAGAATAACAATATATGATGTTAAATTTGTATAAATTAGTCAAGTTAACATAGAATGCATTATAAGAAAAAAAAAACAAATAACTTGTTCATCTCTCAAATAATCAAAACCAAAGAGAAAAAGGTTTCCAGGTGGGTGGGAATTATGTTTTGGTCCCATTGTGTTTTTATAATAGCCAAAGTGTAGCTTTATTTCTTCCAGGTCAACAGAATGTGTTAAATCACTAGGAGTCATCTAGATTTCATGAGAGAATTAGATACATTCTGGAGAGAAACTAGTCAGGTTCACTCCATTTAAAATGAACCAGTCTGTTGGATTTAGCTCTTTACCAAAATACTGAAGATGTAAATTATCCGAATATATATATAAGGAGAAGAAATAGGTGACATTCAAATGTTTAAAGGATGTACTTATATATAAGATGCAAACTTGAGTGCTGTATAGCCCTGTTTTTTATAAAGTTATTGTGCCTGGGGAACATTATTTTAGTACCTCATACTATAAACATATAGACACTGAATTTTTAATTAATTAATTAATATATATATATATATATATATATATATATATATATATATATATATATTTTTTTCCCCTCCATCAAATAAGCTGTGGTCAAGGTGCATCAAAATGCAATTTACAAAGAACCAATTAGCAAATACAATTTGCTAGTTAAACACTAGAGAATTTTATTTTATTAGTGAACCTTCAGATCTAGAGCAATTCTATTAGCTAATGAGTTTTTAAAACCTCATGAGATTCTATGAACTCAGACAAAAATGGATACTATAATATTCCTTCTTAAGGAACTGTTTTCAAGTATTGATGGAGTAAATTTAGAATAATGAGTCATCTGTTAAATATATTTGTGATTTTTGTTAATATCTTGAAGGAAAATAAATATATTGTCATCTCCATTTTTCCCATCAAATTTTCAATTTATAGTTTTCTCTCCTCATGTCTCTCCATCTCTTTGTACATACAGGTGTGTGTACATGTACAAACATATACACGCACACACACACATCCCTAGAGATTAGATAAAATTTAGAAATCTAAATCTCATTTTAGCTGTGGAGAGCTTCCATTTTCTTTGTCTCTGATACCTGAAGTTAATTATTCACATCCTAAAGTGTCTGTCCATTAAACTGCAGTGGGTTCTTTATAAAAATTATTGCAAAATGTGTTTTACATGCTTATGATGAGGCCTAATAACTTTGATTTCCCCATTGTTAAGCATTATTAAAATGTTTCTAGTTTCTAAACACGTGCCCTGGACCAGTATATATATAGTGTTTTAGAAGTGAATTTGGTAAAATTTAACTTATAATTGGCTGCAATTCAATTTATTTCATAATTTCTGTTGAACAATGAATAATTATATAATTTAACAAATCAGAGTTCAAACTTTAAACATTTTTTCCCCTATGACTTAGTCAAAATATTGCCTCAATTTCATTCCACAAAAAGTTCAACAATGAATCTTTGAGGACTTATACAGTTTCTCTAGTTTACATATGAGGCTGATAAATTATATTTATCTCTAGAGAAGGAAATTGCATGGGATACAAGAGTCTGCTCTGTTGTATCTCAGATTACATTTTCCTTTTGTCCGTAAAATAGATTTTGACTCTATAGAGTCATGTAATGAGAAAGAAACCAGATGGATACTGGTACTTGCTGTAATTTAAAAAACTAATATGTATAAAGTGTTTAAATAATGTGGGAAACTATGGTGCAATCTTTTTTACTGTTTCTTTTGTTGCTTAAGATATAACTAAGCATATTTCAGAAATCAATTGATTTTGATTTGATGTATATGCTTGTTTTCTCTGGGTCCTCCCATTGTTTGTTAAATGTCCCCATATTTTTCACATTCTGTTTCTGAACATTTTACACATGTAATGCTGGCATTTTCTTTTTACAGCTATTATTCAAGTAATATTTATATTTGATAGCATTTATGTATTTTTATGTGTATTTATATTTGATAATATTTATGAATCATCATTAGTAAGTGCTTCTAGCACTTTGTGATATAAATTGTTGCCTTGTGGTTGTATGTAATAAAGGTCTCCTTAGAACTGTATTTACTATAGTCTTGACTTTATTAAACTTCATTAGTAACCGAGGTTATCTTCTCTCCCTACTTCAATGGAGTTATGTTTATTAAGGGAATGACATGTGTGAGAAGTGCCATTCAAGTCAAGGTGATGACATGAAGAGGGCCAGATTAGAAGAGGATGTACAGAGTTAAGTTTAATGCTGCAACCACAGCTCCTTTTCTCTTGGTCAGCAGTTCTTCGTTGTGTTTAGCCAGGGATTGCAAATGATAGTTTAGGCTGGGAACAAAGTGTTGTTTGCTTCTTCCCGATTCACCTCTTAGAGACTGCCCCATTGTGTCTTATTCATGAAGATTTCCCATCTGGTTCCTTACAGTGGAGCATTTAGAAAATTATATTGCAGATTAAGCCAGCTCAGGCAGGACTGGGAGGGAGATAAAGTTTATCTTTTGCATTCTCCCTTCCATCCCTTGGTATGCTGCTTTCCAACATGCTGCTTCTTGGGGTCCTAAAAACCTCCCTAAAATGTTTCATTCACGATTTTCCTCCATGGAGAGAACTCTAATATCTTGAAACTTCTCTCCTTTTCTTCTTTTTATCAAAACTCATCTACGCTTCATGTTGTTCTTAAGATAGCATAGAGAAATGGTTTTTGATCCATATACAAATACTGGGTTAAACAAAGTTAAATATGGTTTGTTCTCCTGTCTTTTAAAGATAGAATATGGCAAAGCTTTAGTGCACTAAAATCACACACAATATCTGAAGAGAGTAAAACACGAAGCTTTTCTTTAACTTGTGTGACTATAGATCTCTTTTTCTTTTTAGGAGCTCCATTAACATTTCACTGGACTTAGAACGAAGCCCAAATTCTCAGCTTTGGCCTTCAAATACTTTCTTATCTGGATGTGGGAAACCCTTTCTTGAACATCATGAGCTGTTTCTTAAATAAGCTTCAAACATTTATACCTTTGCATCTCCCTTCTTTCTATTGAATTCTCTCAGAAGTGCCCTCCTTGTCCAAGCCTCACCAAATCCTTCATATACTTTGGAGTTCACTTCATTTGCAATATCCTCCTTGTAGCTTTTCCTAGTCCCGCTAGCTGAAAGCGATCTCTCCTGCTTCTTAATTATTTAAATTAATTATTATTATTATCTTTTATGGCAGCAGTCACCTTTTTACATGTCACAAGAACATGTTTATTCAGTTTGCAATACATGATATATCAGTGAAGCAAAACACTAAGTAAAAGCAAAAATCACCCACGATTCTATTACTAAGAGTAAAAGCTAAAATATGTTGTCTCTTTTCCTGTTATTTTATACCTCACACATATTTTTTTAGATTCTTAAAAAAATTAAGATCATTCCCTATATTCTATTTTATTACTAGTTTTTCTAATTTAACAAGTTGTGAGCATTTTCATATATCAGAATATTCTACAATGTAACTTTAATCCTTGCATATAGTTGTATTGTTAATAACTGTTAATTATATCACAAATACTTACTATATGGTAGACTCTATGCTTCATATTATATCTAAATTGCATAATTCAGTTCCAACAAGTTGTTTTTTTTATAATGTAGGTGTTATTTCTATTTTACAGATGAGAAAATAGTTGATAGAAAAGTTACGTAACTTGTCTAAGATTGAACACTAGTCAGGAGTGAAGTTATGATTCCAGTCCTATCATATGTGGCTCCAAAGCCTTGCTTTTAACTTATCATTGACTCTGTTTTATATGGAAATTAATTTAAACAATTTCCTATTTTTGTACATTTAGATTATACTCAATTTTTCATTAATGTTATTAAAAAGAAAACAACTGTGATTAATATTCTGATAAAAAATCTTTGAGTACATCCATGATTGTTTCATTTGAATAAATCCCTGGCAGTGGAATTGTGTAGTTCTGAATATTTTATGACTATTGATACCTAATTAAAATTGGCCTTCTAAATATTTTGGGGGGAATCTGCTTAACAACTAACTTAGGGCTGGGCAAGTAGTAGAGCTGATGCAACACATGAGAACTCGACTTAACTCTGGTGGGGGATATCTAGTGGGAAAGAAAATTGGCAGGCCAACACTTCTGAGCCTTGAAAACTCCCTCTGATCTTATAGTTCTACATGCTGTTTATACAAGAAATTTTTCCACACACTTAGTCTTGCTGATCAAGCAGTTTGAAGCTGGAAATATAATTCAGGGTAGTTGCATTTTTTAAAAGGAAGTAGTTAAACTTGAACAATGATAATGTTTCCTAATAAATATATCTTGTACTAGCAATGAAATCTTTGCACAGAGAGCTTTCTTTGAATCCTTCTACTACTAAATTTTCCATGCGCTGTAAGCAGAAGCAGGTAGTAATTTTCATAAGAATTACTATACAGCACTGGCAGGTTAGTGAAGTGAAAATTATTAGGATTCAACCGAACTGATGCTTGAGCTCCAAGGCTTGCCTTCTTTACACCCTAGATTAGAGGCCATTGTGGCAGCTGAGGGCAGCCCATGCCCTGGCATTCTTTAAGAGTAACATCATGGAAACCAGGGTTGCAAGGCACAGGTGGCACCATGAACTCACCTTTAAAACTCTTTTCCAGTTATGCACAATCTGGGGAATACTCCTTGAGATTTAAGACATCCCTTACAATTTTAATTAAAAGTATTTTGGATAAGTATATTTCAAATATCTCATTTTGAGTTTTATTTAATATATATTTCATAAAAATAACTTACATATAGATTTAACTTTTGCTAGTTTAACAAGGAACACATACCATTAATTTACATAAATTAATGTATGGAAAAAGATCTCTTTTTAACCAATTAAGGTTTTGAGTTGGGGACCATATCTGCCAGGATGGGGAATATAATAAACATTCTCAAGTCTCAGCGAACATGGCAAAGGTTTACTTGTTGCTCAGGCTACATGGCAAAAACAGTCCAGCATAATGCTCTGCTAACCCTAAACTCTCGGAATTCATTATTTTTCCAATTTTAAACAGATAATGCAACATATATTACCCATTACCTCCAGGGAAATAGGGAGAGGCACCTGATTATCAAACATATTGTTATTTCTCCATTGAAAGATAGAGTCACAAGAAATAGATAAGCAGAAATGAGGAAAAGAGCTTATGTTAATGAAATTACAATAAAAAGTTTAAACTTTGGAGTAAGAACAAGAGTTGCTTCCAGATCAACCTCATTAAAAAAAAAAAAGTGAACTGAGAAGAAAATGGTCTCTGTAGATGAACTAAAGTCATAAAGAAAACCAGTATGTGTTTAAAAGTCAGAAATTTCCAGCAGCTTATGTCATTGAAAGTCTCATGACTGGAGAGCTCAATGACAGTGTCCTATAGTTTTCAGCACCTACTGTCCTCAGCATCTCAGAAATGAATTTGCTCTTTACAAAAGAGGACACACTGACTTTTAGAAGTCACCAGGTTCAACTGAGAAAAAGACTACTCTGGGTCAGTGAGACCCCCCCCCCACACCTATTGCCATGCTATTTTGCCGAAATGGTTGTTGTTCTGTCCCAGTGGCCTCTTGGTGGCCTATGGGTGGATGGTGTACACACCAAGTCCTGCCCTGCAATGTCTCTTCACCTCGGAATAATACGAAGCACAAATGCCTCTCCTGGGCATTGTTCTCCAAGAGTGCCTAGATGGCAGAGAAACCACCCCAAACTGTAACTGGGAGTTGATGCAATCTGAGGTTATAAGCTGGGCTTGTGTAGGTACCTTGGTCAGAGAATTTGTCTTGTAAAGGATGAAAAAGATAATTTGTTACCTATTTCTATCAGTAGCAAAATATTCAAAGTTTGAAACAAGTTTTTTTTTTTTAAATGCATATACATGCAGAGGTCATTCATAAATAAAATGAGGAAGGTACGGCAAGAGAGGTTAAATTGAAGGATGCTACAAATACTTCTTCTTGAAGCTATAGACAAAAATCAATACCTCTTTTTCTAACACAGCAAAGATTACCAGACAAAACCTGGAGTGAAAAAAAAACATCATATCAGTGTTCAGAAAGTACTTTTTAATTTCGAAGAATGAGGTTTTGAGTGAACAATAAATCAGATATGTTGATGCCAAAATAGGGTCATTTTAGTAAGCAATTAATTGTGGTTCTCTTGAGAAGAGGAAAAAAACCCACCATGCTAAATACCATTATTATTATTATTATTATTATTATTATTCAGATTTCAAGAGCTTATTGCATGCCAGGTCCATAGTTTATACAGAAATAAACTTACTCTTACTGAATCGAAACTGATATAATTGTCATGCATTATTAATGTGCCAAAATCTCAGCTTTACCTAGAATTAATATTCTCCAAAGAAATGAATGATATTAAGATGGTAAGGTAAACATATTATTGTCATGCTTTAATATACATTTTTATTTATCACTTATAGGTACTTCACATATAAAATATTACATATAAGGCAATACACAAACACATTCTAAAAGAATAGTTACTGATTGAAATAACCACATGAAATCTATTTATAGACTTTACAGAGTGTATCACTAGATACCTGTGGTACAGTGAACCTGAAATAAGTGAATTTGGCATGAGAAATGGTAAAATATATACTTAAAGCATGAGAAAATAAAAAAATTATTTGATATAAGCCACATAGAAATCAAATCTTGGAAGATACAGTGACCATTTCAAATTCTTAGCTTCCTGGTTAAGTTTTCATTGGATATAAAAGACAGAGGAATGAGTAAGCATAAAGAACTTGAATTTTGATTTTTTATTGCAGAAACTTTCAAGGGTGACTTTGATCTATTCGAGCTGTGTCCATTTTCCAAAAGAGCTATTTGATTTCAGAGAAGACTTGTTCACCATATTCTTGTCTGCTAAGACCTGTTTATTTAAAAATATAAGATTGACTTCCCACCAAGTCAATGGTTCTTGTTACATAAATTCCAAAATGGTCACAGTTATTTGGAAACCTAAGAGCTTGCACGCTTGAATTGGGATCTAAATTTGGTGATAACATTTAATGAAGGAAGTCTGGGTGAATGTCATTGGTGTTATTTTCATGTTGCAGTTCGATCAAAAGGAGAACTGAGAAGCCCTTAAAAGCCACTGCTCAGAGCAGTTTCATTGATTGGAATGGTCTTTTTTTTTTGGTACTTCAGACCTTGGTCCGTCAGCTGAGATCAGGTAAGCAAATATTTTCTATCACTCTCTGATCTCAAGAACTGCTTGACAAGATGGCACCTGATCTGACTGCTTTAATTTATGCTATTTCATGTTGGGGTCTAGTTACTAGAGCAATCGTTTTTTTAAACAGAGCCTCCCAGGTTGCAAGTATTTTACGATGCTCTAGAATTACAATAGCAAATAGTCTTCTCTGCAGTTGCATTGGATAGCTGTTCAGCTCATTTGTTTGTGTGTGTATCTTTGTTGTTAATCACTTGAAAAAAACATTCTCCATTCCCTCCCCCCGATTTTGCTCTAGAGACAGTAGAAATATAACATCACCCCCCACCACCTCATCCAGCGACCAGAGGCTTATCAATTAACTCAGGAACAAAGATAGATGGGAGTTTTATATGAAATAATACTAAAAGAGAACTGTGCTGTTTCTCCTGAAAACATTTAATGTATTCAAGATTTGTTGAGCGCCTACTGTGAACTGGGCCCTGTGCTAGCTGTAAAGATATAGCAGTGAAGAAAATAGAAATCTCTTCTCTGATAGGGAGTGAAAGGGTACCTAGGCACGGGGGCTAAGGATCACTGCAGGCCAATGACAAAGAAGGAAATAAGTAAATCAACAAAATAATTTTAGAAGGTAATACATAATTTAAAAAATTTAGAAACGTGTAGAAATTTACTTCGGCTTAGGATATTCTTTTTGCTGTAACAACTAGAAAGAAGTGGAGAAATTTTAAAATCAATTGTAAAAGACATTCTAGAGTTATGAAACCATAGAAAAGTATATAAACTAAACTCCACTAGGGGAAAGAACCCCTTTTTATATAAAATTCACAAAACATAAGATTAAACATTTAAAAATGAATAATTCATTTAGTATATATGCAACTATCACCTCTATCTAGTTTCAAAACACTGTTATCATTCCCAGCAAAAATCCTATACCCATTAAGCAGTTTCTAGCTCCTGAAAACAACCATGTTCTGTCTCTGGATTTACTTATTCTGGGTATGTCATATAAATGGAATTTTATAAAATTTTCCTTTTGCATCTACTTTACTTCATTTAGCATAATATTTTAAGGTTCACCTGCATTGTAGCATGTATCAGCACTTCAATTTCTTTTAAGGCTGAATAACATTTCATTTTATATAAATGGATAAATATATATAAATATACATTAATATATTAAATATATTTAATTATATAAATGTATTAATAAATATATTTAATTATAAATACATTCACACAAATATAAATTTATAAATATATTTATATAAATATGTATATGAATATATATTTATACATTTATTGGTTGATGGATATTTGGGGTGTTTTCATATTTTGGCTATTGTGAATAATGTTGCTATGAACATTCACATACATGTATTTGTTTGAGCATCTATTTTCATTTCCTTTGGATGGGTACCTAGGAGTGAAATTGCTGGTAATTTCTATGTTTAATTTTTTGAAGAACGCCAAACTATTTTTCACAGTGACTAAACCATTTTATATTCTTACCAGCCATATAAGAGGGTGCTAATTTCTCTATATCTTCACCAACACTTGTTATTCTCATTTATTAAAAAAATATATAGCCATCCTAGGGGTGTGAAGTACTATCACATTGTGGTTTTGATTTGCATTTCTCTAGTGACTAATGATATTGAGATTATTTTTATGTGTTTGTTGGCCATTTGCATATATATTTGTAGAGAAATGTGTATTCAAGCCCTTTGCCCATTTTTTTGAGTCGGGTTGTTTGAAGAGCTCTTTTTTGATGAGCAGAGATGAGCATGCTTAGGGGCATTTGCTGGGTCTGGGCACAGCTTGAGGACTGAGCTTGCCATAGGCATAGAGGTTCTAGGGGGAGAAAAAGAAACCAACAGATGTTTTTATGTGAACTGGCATTACCAAGTGAAATCTAAATGATCCCTAAACATTTGGCTATTTTTCTCTGTGTGAAATTTGCTCAGTTCTGGGACATGATGGAGTGCTGGGTGCAAGGCCAAATGGGCGAAGTCAAATATTTCACATTCTCCTACTAGATAGAGAGACCTGCAGTCATCAATATAGGAATTATCCCTCAAAGGAATTCTTATTGAGCATGTCTTCTGCTTTTACCAATTTTTTCTGACCTTGGCTGAATCTAATTCAGTTATAAAGTGAATGAATGAAAGAGGATTGGATGAACAAAGTTGGCTTATGGGGTGATGATTTAGACATAGGGGACCTGAGTCATAGAGGCCTCGCTCTGGTCCTTGTCTTGCTGCACCTCTCCCCATGGGATGAGTGAAAGGGGCCAAGAGGATATATGCCCACCCAGAGCCCATTCTTTTTCTTAGTGAAACAGGTTTCACATGAGAAATGATTGCTAAATTTAGGGAAGTTTTGTGGGCTGATTATTACATTTGTAGTTTGAAATTGGCCAGAGTGGAATATTCACACTACAGAAAATGGTAAATGCTAAAATCAGGGCTCTCTGCTCAAGAACTGATTGTTAAACATTTATAAGCACACCAGTTATGACCCTAATCCTAACCTAAAGTTAGATGTTTTCATCTTAAAGCTTTAGATCAAAAAGTGATAAAAATGACAATAAATTAATGCCTCATTGTTTTAAAATGATTTCCATTTAGATCTTTTTCTGTGGTACTGATCCAGCATTCTACATTTAGCAGTGTGTCATCTCACAGAAGCATAATTATCCATAAGGTTACTTGAAAAGAAAATCTTATTTTGAAATAATTATCAACTTACAGGGAATTACAAAAATAGCGCATGGAGTCCCATGTGCCTTTCAACAACCTTCTCTCAAATGCTAACATCTTATATAAGTGTAGTACAATATCAAAATGAGGAAATTAACATCAATACAATGTTGTTGACAAGACTCTAGTTCTTCATTTTTCACCAGTCTTTACATGCACTTGTTTATCTGTGTACATATATACATACACATGTGTATGTTTGTGTGAGTCTTCAGATAGTTAGGTGCAATTTCATCTATGGGTTACTTTTTAAATGTAATCTCTAGACAGCCCCAGGGGCAGCAGAACATTGCTTAATTAGCTGATACCTTTAAGACCTTGCACTCAGCTGACCCTATAACTTCAAATTAAAAAGAAAAGAAAAGCAAAGCATGTCTTTGTCTAAATTACCTGGATTATCTGGGTAGACAGTCCCCAAAGCACCAGATAACTGTATCATTTTATAATGTCTGACTTTTTAAGGATGACCTGAAATATTCCTATGTGGAATAAAGGCATTTATTCCTTCTAAAGAAATATCGGCATCCCTGTAGATGATTTAATATAAAAACAAGTCAAATAATCCATATAACATTAAAAATAATATTGAATTGTTATTTTTATAATATAAGCACTTAATCTGGTACTTTAGTTATTAAATGGAAAAATTGATGGGCAAAATGTTTGAAAACATTTTTTGTTAATATTTTATTTTTGATTAATAGTATAAATTACAAATCAATTTATCCCAATCTGAATCCTGACAGAAAAGTTTAATATTGTTAATAGGTTTTTATCTAAGTAATTTAATGGCTCTATTTTTATACAATAGTCCTCCCTTATCCACATGGGATACATTGCAAAACCCTGGGGAGCAGGATGGCATGAGATTTCATTACGTTACTCAGAATGCCAAGCATTTTAAAATGTGTGAATTGTTTTTTTCTGTAATTTTCCATTTAATATTTTCAGACCATGGTTTACTACAGGTAAATGAAACTGTGGAAAACAAAACTGTGGATAAGGTGGGGGATTGCTATATCTAGTTACTGTATTCTAGAAGTCTGGTTACTAAAACATAACACTGTGTTTATGTGGGGTGTGTTATATTTAATTATAAAGCATTCTCCTCCCAGTTATCTCCTGGCATATAAACTACAGCATATTTTGTTTCCAGTTATTTACATTGCTACTTAATTTGCTTTCTGTCTTTTCTGGGTATGAGGTTGATTATTATTTAAAGAAAAATCAAAGAGAGAACCGTGTAAACTAAGCTACTGAGTTTTATACTGACTTCTGATCAGTTAAGAAAGTGGTTAACAAGGGTTTTAGGGGAGAGGTCAGATTAGTTTTAGACTAGTGCTTTGGCTTAATCACACCATATCCTCTGTCCTATTATGGAAGAGGAAGCTGAGTAGAGACCTGAGAAAAACAATGGAAAATTCTCCTTAACTGGATATTTTCAGCATATATTTATTATTTACTTGTAATATCATGAATATACAAAATTGAGTTGCTCCCAGAATTGACATTCAAATAAAGAGCAGAGTACTCATATATTTAACATAAATTGTTTTGATAATATACTCTTCTGGGTTATTCACACCAATACTTTCCTCCATTAAAACGTATAACTTTGCCTTGATTGAAATTATAAATGTTTCCTGAGTACTTATTAATTGATTTTAATCTTACATTATTCAAATATATTGATTTGATATTATTTCATTACATTATCTTTTCCAGTGTAGCTTCTGAAGTCCAGCATTTATGACATTTTGGATATTATTAATCTGTTTTCCTTTTTTTATAACATATAATGAGAAATTTATTGTTCATACTCCTCAGTGTGCTTCTGAAATTATGTAAATAAGTTTCTATTATTTTTAAGTGGAAATTAAATACATTCAGCTTTTCATATGTTTGTGTCTGCTGATATTAACATTTTAAAAATGTAAAAATTAAATGAAGCAAAACTTTGGCTAGTCAAGAAAAGTTTTATATTTACATTGCTCCTGCCTACACCACTTTTAGCTGGTCTCTTCTAAAAGCATAAATTATATTTCACATGAAAAAATTACTGCTTAGTAAGTAGTGATAACCAATCAAACTACAGTTACAGGAAGCAGTACAGCAATAAATTAAAATGTCAAGCTTTTATGTTATTTTGTTAAAAGCCTAAAAATCATTCATGATTTTTGGAATTGACAATGTCACTTTAGCACCCACTTTTAAAAATCATTTTGAAACATGAATTATTTGTCAGGTGTGATTTATTTAAGACAATAAACTTAGATTAGTAAGTTGAACAAATAACTGTTGGGATGACTGCCAAGTATGTAGAATGAATGACTGAATGTAATGAGACTGGATCACTCAGAGGGATGAATAATCGAAATACCATGGGATGAAATTAATATTGTTCAAAAGATGTATCTCTTTCTTCTCTCCTTTGTGAATAGGGAACAGCGGGGGAGTAAAATCATCATGGGAAGAACTGTCCTTGCATTCCAAAACAACAGCAGTAAATATACCTTATATTTGCATAATGCATTCTAGCTCACATGAGTGTTGTTTCATATTCCATTAGAACTATACTTTGAAGTAGTTATAATTGTAACACCGTGGATAAGAAAACTAAGAATCCAGCAAGTTAAGTAATTTGCTCAGGTTGCATAGACAATAAGGGTCAAGCCTGAATTTGAACCTAAGTTCTATGTCCAGATGAGCCAAAAAGGGGTTAGAGGAAAAACAAAGAGGTGGAATCAGTCACATCCTATTCGATCCTGGTTCTGCCACTTACTAGCTTCCCTCAGATAAGTTATTTAATATTTCTGATTTCACTTCCCTCACTTGTAAATTCTGAATGACAGTATCTACTTTCCTGGGCCACGGGAGATATTATAGGAGACAAAGCCTTAGAATAGTCAAGGCCATTGGCTTTGGATGCCAACTTCCTGGTTTCCAGTCCTACCTCCAATACTTAGTAAGTGTCAGATCCTGGGAAAATCCTGTAACCTCTTTATATCTTATTTTCATCATCTATAAAATAATATCTATTTCCTAGGGTTGTTGGATGATTAGATGTGCTGATGCATGGGGAGCGATGTCCCGGGAGGGCTGGCACATAGTAAAACTCTCATTATTATTGTGAGAGTCCCTTGGGAGCTTGGAATACCCATTGTCTCTGAAACTAGAAAATATGGCTCCAGACCCCTAATTCCATAGCCTGTGGAACCCCCACTCCTCCTTTTAAGAGTTAGACTAATTTCTGAGGTTTCTAATGCTCTCAAGATTCCCTAGTGATCTTTCAGTTTCTTTTGCATTAGTAGCCACTGCTCAGTGCCATAGAGGTCCAGGGTGGCACTTCGCTTTTTTTTCGTCACACAGAAAATGAATTATATTGCACATCACAAAGTTTGTTTCCTGTATCTTCTCTTCCTCTTCTTGCTCTATCCTTCCTAAATTCCTCCTCAAGCATCAAATTCTTCTCCTTCTTTTACGTAGGATGGTTGTACTTATTTCAGATTGCACTTTAGCTTTGCCTCCTCAAACTCAGCAGTTTGTCCATTGGAGCCATTCTGTTTGTGGCTGGACCTGAAAAGTGAAAAAATTGTTAGTTCTCATGACTGGCATGAAGAGACCCATGCAAAATAGAAGTTTTGGATAAGTTAAGGATAAAACGTCTAATTTGGCAGTAGCTAAAATGGAGATTGTGGAGTTCATCCAAACACAAGACACAGAAGTAAGAAAACAGGATGCAAAAACATTTCCAGGCCTGATGAAATGCAGTGAACAACATTTCACCACGGTTCTGCAGTGGTCCTGGATGTTTCATCATACATGTGAATATAGGCAGGGGTCCCTAATTTTGCTTTGCACCAGGCCTGTGAATTACATAGACAGTCCTCAATGTAGATTTACAATACTTGAGTTTTATTTTTGTTGAATAGTATTCATAACCAAACATTAAAGCAAAAGTACTTCTTAATTGTTAGGAACTGATTTTGTGTGATGTGAATGGATTATAGGAATCAGCCATAGCTGTTAACTGGAACTAGGCACTACCTTGCTATTAGGACAAAGTCCCTTGGGAATTAACTCCCTTAGTGAGCTTCCTGGAGATATTTGGCCAGAAATTTTCCTTTTTCTTTCAAACTATCTCTATTGGTTTTACAAGGTAGTAAACTTGTAGACATTACAATTTGGACTACCAGTAAGAAACCAAAAAGTTTTTTTTTTTTTTTTGCTGTATGTGGCACATGAGAGTAGCATTTAAGACATCATGCCTGAACTGTAGGAGATCATGCTACAGTTTTTAGTCAGCAGATTGGCAACTGGAGTTTATTGTCTCTGAATCTGGTAAAGGCAACTTCAGAGATGACTCAGACAGAGCATATTTTCTTGCTGAGTATAAGTTTTTTGTCGTTCAGATTTTCACTCAATGATAATGGCCTATCATTATTGATATATCATTAGATCCAATTTAAGGCTTTAAAAAATCTCCTTGTACATTACAATCAAGGGGCAGAAGGTTGACTCCTGGATTCTTTTATGATCAGACTTCAGTTAATCTAAGATGACTAAAAGGAAAGGTAACTAAAAGGTAGATTTTCTAAACTGAGCCTCTATGTCTTAAAATACTCTGTTCCCAAGATGCTAGTCCCAAACTTGACTTCTTAGAAAACTTAATTGTGTTTCTCAAGTATGGCTTTTCATACCAAGTACAATGGGGAAAATTCTCCAGAGACGATAGCTTTTTGTGAACTATAAAATGAGTTTTACAGTACTGTTCTGCTAAATATTTACTTAATCAGGAAAGATTATAGGGGATAGTAGTTTTTAACTTGCCATAATTTTTTTTATGGAAACATTTTTCAAATGTAAACTTGTATGGGAACCCATAGTATTAAACAGTAAAAGTTGAACTGCTTTTTTAAAAATCTGGGGTAAGATTCTTGAAGTCTTGATTTTCTTACTTTACTTTCTCCAGTATCCCTCCCCACTTTTAATTCCACATTCTATTCAGAACAGTCCCTAAAGCATATCTAAAAATTCTGGAGTGCCCCAGGTCTTCTAAGACCCCTGGTAGGAAACTACTGCTATAAAGAGGCATTCTTAGTTCATTATTCAAGATAACTAATAATCAGTGGAAAGAAAATAGAACTAACTTAAGTTGTTCATATTTAAATGGCAGGGCATAAAAGAAACAGGGAATGTAGAAGTTCATATGTGCATTTTACAAGCAGTGGAAATGGAGCGATATTGGATTGTATAAATAAATGCTTAGGTATCCAAGTGAATAACACCTACCTCCATTGTTCAGGTTCTAAATGTGAGAAATAAGAAAATGAAGATTGAGGTCAAAATAGCATCTTTACTACCAAAAATGGACAGGCTAGCTCAGAATAAACTCAGAATTAGGCAGCCTTGTACATATGGTTGCAGGTCTTCCCTGATGAGGGTGGCTGACCCAGGGGAGAACTGTAGTATGGAGGAGCAAGGAGGACTTATGCTCTTTGCCAAGAGGTTCATTACCAAGAGGAAAGAACAGTGCTCAGCTGAGAATACCCAGAGGTTATTTTTAAATTTACCTATCAGTGTAGTTGCCTTCAATATCTCCCCTGCAGGTGGAATGAAGAAAGAGCAGAAGGTGAGGAGTTCCATCAGGTGAACTTTCTTCATGTGAAGAAAACATAGGTGTAGAGAAAAAACTCTTTCTCCCTCAATATACAGATTTTAGGAGAGGATTTGAGAAATAAAGGATATTGATGAGTGTTCATTCTCTACTCCCTCTGCTAAAGGGTAATTTTATTTATTGTGAAACTACACTGTACTCTTTATAAAAAATAAATTAACTCAATAATTGAAATAAAATTTCTTATAATTTAGGATTGATTGTTATGATATATACTTTGGTATTAAACTATTAAATTATATAGTTCTGAAGTTGTTTGGTTTAATTGGGGATTTTTCTTTTCTTAATAGATCTGGAACTAATAGATTCCCACACAGCAAAAACTGCCTCCATATGCATTCATATTTGAGAAGAAAGTTAATTTGTTAGTTTGAATACTGTTGAACACTGCCCAAATGACAAATGTGTTTATGGCTGTGATAGAGAATTCAATAAAAACAAACAATGGAGATAATCTGTACAATGTGACATATTTTAAAAATATGGTCCTGGTATGAATTTTTTCTTAAAAAATAACAATTCATATAATAAGCAACAGCTTTTTGGGAATAGCTTAAGTTGGAATTTTAAAATTATTATTTGAAATGCTGTTGCCACTACCATTACCTTTTATAAGCAGCACTGAATTAGTGAAGAAAAAAATCACTGATGCCATTATAAGTATAATGTTTACTCAAGGGAACACAGAGATTCCTTTTGTTCTTGAGCTATAGGATTTTCCATGAGGAACTGGGGGTTTGTATACACATTTCATCAAAGGCAACCAAAGTGATGCGAAAGCAGGATTTCAAAATTTTGGAATTTTTTACTATTCTTCATGAGCTTGAAGGAGAATATTGATATTTGTATCAATATTGCATTTGTATACTGTATTAAATCATGTCTTTATCAATCATGTCTTTAATTAATGTTGTTAATACTTGTATTTATATACTGTATTAATCGTATCTTTTGTTTCTGTATTTTGATGCTTTAGCACCTTGGAGGCTTGCTGACCCTGGCTGGAGAGACTGCCTCCTTTGGGTTAGCTAATTCCTAGAGATAGCCAACAACTCACCTAGGAGTGTGTCTTTCCTATACAAATCAATCAGTCCAGAGCACATATCCCCAACCACCACCTTTAATGGGCTCTCACACCCTGGGACACTGTCTACCTACCTGAATCACACCAGGACCAGGTATCAGGCAACTAGGGGACAGCCCCTATGTCCCAGAGCCCACTGAAATTATTCAAACTAGCCAATTCTAAACCTGCTTACCTTGCTTCACCCATCTCTTCATGTGAAAAATACAATAAAGGCTCTTACTCACATTTTTCCTTTGCTCTCTTTGTGCCTGACTATCCCTAGTGCCTCCCATGTGGACCTGCATGGCATGCTGTGCCTCCTGTTTTTAGGGATCTGTGAATATAAAAAACTTCTTCCTTTATGAAATCATTTCTATATTTGTGTATCTTACTATACCTGATTAAAATAAATTCCAATTACCCTTAAAATATATACCTCTTTGTAATTAATGACGTGTTTTCATGTTTATCTCATTGATCACATTTCTATGAAATAGATATTATTCTCATTTGACAGATCAAATAACTGAGGCTTAGTGACAACAAACCCATTTTGCACCAAGTTGCACTGTACCATACAGAAGATATATAGGCTTTGGAAGTAGAAAATGCAATAATCCCTGGCTAAGTCTCTTTTTATTGATTAATCTGTAAAGTGAGGCCAAGAGCATCTACCTTGGAGAGAGTATATTGATTAAAACTAATGCTCTTAGAGTTCTAAGTTTCCTCTTGATTCCTATCACTACCACCTTTCTCAAGATCTGTTTCATCTTTTCTGGTTTGTTTTCCTTTTGTCTATTTAGCAAACAGAAATTTTATATCAGTCTCTTGTTTAAGAGCCCATAGAGATGAGACTTCTGCATCAAGGTAAGATAGGTTACTTTTCTGTAATAATCAATAATCTTTTCAAGAATAAATAGAAAATCCAGATAAAATGCAAAAATCTTGAATTCAAAGGCATCAGTGAGCTACTGAAGAAATCAGGCTAAAGAGTCTAAGATTCCAGAGAGGGGTTAGCTGTGGAGAGGTGCGCAAACAATCTGTAACCAGTGTTCCCAGAATTTGCTGGTTCTAGGCATAAGAAAGAGTTGAGAAAGATAAGTTTTGCCCAGGTAGAGGGCCACTCTGGAGGACAGAGACATCATACCATCTGGCAATCTAAAATGGCAAAACAGACAAAACCAGCGTCTTGAAGGTTTTCAAATATAGACCAGTTTTGTGAGATTTGTTCTCACTCTGTTTAGCAAAGGAAAGAATGAACTCTGATGGGAAGATAACAGTATCCAGAGCTTTTACAATTGTTATAAACAGGTCTATCATTCAATCAAAAGCTTCTAGGCTTGTCAAGTGATAAAATTATACAAACAAAATCAAAACAAATATAATAAAACAACAAAAAAACACAATGTAAATAATCTCGCTGGTGAGCGAGATATTGAAATTGTCAGAATAACTATGATTAGTATTTTCAAGAAACTAGAGCAGAAGATAACTAATTCTAGGATGTGGTTCCATAGTGTAGCGGTTAGCATGTCTGCTTTACATGCAGAAGGTCCTAGGTTCACTCCCCAGTGGAGCCACAGTCCATGGAATAAGAGAAGGAAGAAGAAAAGAAAGAAAGAAGGGAGGGAGAGAAGGAGGAAAGAAAGAAATGTTGCCAATTAAACTAGGCATGCTACAATTCCTTAACAATAGTCATAGTTGCCTCCTGTTGTTTTGAAATTTCTCTTGTGTATTTTAAAGGATTTGGCAATGTTTCCTGCTCTCATTTGCATGTGTATATAAAAAAAAAAAACAAAATGTAACACATTATCTTTTTTTGGAACATCTTCCTTTTTCTCAGGTACCATAACATATTTGGTTTTTGCTTTATAATAAAATAAAAATTGTTTAAAAATATGAAATTTTTCCAACAAAAGTTATTGCTTAATTTGTATAAAATTTATGCCCAGTTTCAGTACATTTTTTTACATACACAGATTTTTCATTTCAATGCCATGACATAGGGTAATGTTTTTAAGGCATTCTAAATATAATTAAACTCAGTCCATGTAACACCAACCATAAACATAATTCAACTGAAGTGATGACAATACGAACAACTAGGACTAAGTCTTAAGTACATTTGGGCAACTCCATCCTGACAACCAAGCACATTCTGAATTTAGCCTGGTTCACAGCAACTGTGTAACAAATCTCAATGTGAGATGTTAACATCGAAAAAAATGTAATCTTAGAATCAACAAAATATTATATTACTTGCCTCCTAAAGTAGATTTTAAGGTCCCAGAGGGCTTGAAGTATTCCTTTTTTGTCGTTTAGTGTAATTCTAGCACAACACTGTGCATGTAGAAGACACGAGTATAATCAACATAATGGGCAATCAGATTTAATACAAATCGGGAATAAAAACTTGTTTAATTGAAATGTAAAGAAGGATACATAATTTTACTAACCAATATTGTCCTTTATGAAATCAGCCAATATTTATCTTTATGCATATTATACATAATATTCTTTGTTTTTTAAGGGGTCTGTGAATCTTTATGAGGGGTCCATGTGCACCCAAAATACAGGATTGTAGAACATAGCAGATTCCGTTTATTTGGGCATGGTTGGCACTCTATTGATTTTCTCCTGTCAAGAAATAAGTCTTCCTTTATTTCATTAAACGAAAGTTAATTCCAAGATTTTTCTGTCTAAAATCATGGAGTTTGTGAACTTCTCTAGCAAAACTATTGCAGAACTTTCAGTAGCTGTGGAAATTTTTATTTATGGATCATAAACACTTTTATGGTTACTCTACACAGAATCATATGCCCCGAATATGTGTAAAGCATACCAAAATTCTTGTGGTTGATAGGAAAAACCTCATTAATTTGTACTGAATAATTCAGAGAGAGTGTTAATTTGAACCTTGTCAAATGCTTTTAAGTGTACCCCACATGTCTGGGGAATAGAAGAGGAAGAATATTTGAAAAGACAAATCATAGTGCATAAAACTGGTGGAAAGATTTATTATCTAAAAAACAAATAATTTTTGAAACCTCAAAAGCATTCATTTTATGCTAAAATTTAATGTTTAATTCAAATCATTTTAATCTATTAATCAAAACAGTTTCTTGAACACTAGCGGTTATTAAAAGCATTCCTGTGTGTTCTTTACAGTAGACAAACTGGTATGAGACAATGAAAATCTTTCAGTCTTTGTAATCAGAGACACTCAGCTTAAGTCATGGCGTGACACTGGGCAACGAACTTAACTAGCCCTGTTTCTCAGGCATTTGTGAGAAGTAAATGTGCTAATTGTGTGAACATTCCTTAGAACATGGTTGGAATGGAATAAATATTTATGAAATTCATTTTATTATTTGATGAGTAAATTAAATTTTAACTTTCTTAATCTAGACTTTTAACTCCATTTCATTTGTAATTAGGATAATTTTACGTACAATGACTGTACTAATATTTCCAGTTCAGATTATCATCTAAATTAGGGGTTGCCAAACTTTCTCTGTTAAAGAACTAGATAGTAAATATTTTAGGTTTGTGGATTACAAATGCTCCCTGTCTCACATCCTTCTGTTTTATCTATCTATCTATCTATCTATCTATCTATCTATCTATCTATCTATCATCTATCTAATCTATTTATTTATTTTAAATAATCCTTTAAAAATGTAAAAACCATTCTTAACTATTGGACTATACAGAAAGAGGTAAGGCCTATGACTATAGTTTGCTAAACCCTGACCTAAACTTTTTGCATTTAATATATTTTTATCTGCAATTATAATACAAATTACTGATGTGCTTCTGAGATTTAGAAAGTGAAGAGACCAAACTTAGATTTCTTGGATAAAATTTATTTATCGTATTATCAATTAATATATCAGAGAAGTAAACCTTGCTTCAGGGATAGTGCAGTAATTTCCAGAAAACTACAAAGAGAATAACAGAGACAGTAATTTTTTCCTTCTGTCTATGAAACAAATCAAAGACTTTTATGAACTTGTGCACATCTTAGGAAACAAGGAGTTTGTATTTTGTTTGATTAGACAATGTGAATTCTTCAAAGGTGCTTCTGTTAGTCTCATAGGTATACACATTGATTAAGATTTCTTATTAACATACAATCATCTCCAAATGTTTCCACTTAATTGCTTTTTATTTCAGTTAAGTACCAGTGTTCTTTATTCTCACACAGTAGTTTAATTAGCATGGAAGGTCACTGAGAGGTGTTAAGGTACACACTTGCCCAGAGGAAGTAGTTGATGCCTGGCTGGCTTCTAATTATAGAGCATCCTAGAATTGCAGAGGAAAAGGGAGCATAGAGAGGAGAACAATAATGAAAACTAAAAATGAACAAGAGGCAACCCTGAGCACAGGAAAATGCTCGGCTTCTATTCTTATTTCCAGGTCACAGCCACATGTAGTTATCAGTAGGACATAAAATACAAGGTACACTAGTTTACAAATTATTTTACATTTATTGAACACCTACTATGTACAAATGCTTGTAGGGAATATTGAAGTGTTGAGTAAAATGCTGTTGAGAAAAATATGGAGTCAAATATGTAATGATTAAATATCGCAGTCGTGAAATGTAAGAGTATGTTATTCCTTATTATTAAATAAACTTTCATTACTCATATTAATAAAATATTTTTGATTTTACTAAATTCTTTCCAAATTACATTAGAAACTGGCTATTGGGCCACATAATCCACAGTATTAACCATACAAAGACATCTCCCAAATTGTTGTTTGCAGCCAATAACAATGTACTCCTCTGTATAGATGAGGCCTGTCTTAAAACTATTTATTAAAATCCAGTAATAAAGGGGTAACTATAAGTGTTACAAAATTATTCTAAATTTTATCAAGTAATTCACTGTATAATTGCTGTAAATAAGAGGTGACTTAATAGCATGAAAATAGAATTCAACATATAATGCTTTATTTACAATCTTTCACTGTAACATCTAAGAGATAAATCCAGGTATCCTTATGTTTTACATTAGTATATTTCAAGCTGATAATTTCTCTATAAGCAAACTGTGCCTTAGACTAGCATGAATGATAATAGCAAACAACATTTGTAGAATACTTTTTATGTTCCAGGCACAGTTTCAAGAGCTTAATAAGCATTATCCAATTTGACGCCATTCCAGTCTTAAGAGGAAAGTAATATTATTGTTTCCATTATCCAAATAAGCAAGCTGAGGGAAAAAAAAAAAAAAGGTAACTAGCCTAAGTCATATGCTTGGAAGTAGGAGAGTTGGGAATTAAACTGAATTCATTGGACTCCAGAATTGTTCACTAGTAGTTCAGCCTTCATGTTAGTATATATACATCATAAAATATGAAGATGTACTAACAAAAATCAGTCTTCAGCATGTGAGCAAATAGCATTACCTATTCTTTAAGTCATTTAGTAAGGAGGATTTCTTTGATGAGAAAAGTTTGGCTGATATCTCTGTCCATGGCTTTACCTCTCCTGGCCTTGCTTCCTTTGCATATGAAATATGGGGATTTGGGTTAGACTCAGTTACAATAGTATCCTTTTTTTCTTTGAAAATATTTTTAAAAGTATAAAATCATAACTCTTGTACAAATATAAAATGAACACGTGCCAAAGATTTTATTTAACTCATTAAGTAATGAGAGAACCAGTCAGATGTTACAACTTGTACAGAGAACTGGAAATACTACACTTTAATGTTAAATCAGAAATGTGGAAATTAATCTACAAATAGATGCAAAACTTGCCTTTTTTGGAGGAGAGTAGATCAATTGTCTCTCTGCTAGACAGGATTTGCATGTCTATGGACATGTCTTTTACACTGCTATCAGAGTTGTAAAATAGTTCAAAAGACCTAAGTCTCTATAGAATTAGATAACTCAGAGGTTGTGTTAGATAATCCTTTTTTTTTTCATTAAATATGCCCAGCAATTTTTTTGTCCAATTCCAAGTCTTTCACAATTTCTCCCAACACCTTAAACCAAGTACTATAATAATAAGTCCAGTGTATAGCATAGGTCACAGTATGGCTGCTTTGATGGAAGCAGTGGGAGAGCAAAGAGCTCTAGTTAATTCGCCTCAATCATCCACCAAAAATTCCAAAGAGTTGCTCTGTAACTGCCCTTCAGGCAGCATTTAGGGCTGTGATGGCTATGTGATCTCTCGCTTCTACACCTAACATTCTGAAATTTCCTGATTCTCCCCTTTTGTAGGCAAAAGACTGATCAGAGATGAATGTATTTTGCTAGCATCTCACACTGGCAGATTATTAGATCCTTATGACACCAGGAAAATATTTCTGAGTGTGGAACCTGGGATTCCTTCTGATGAATCCTCAGAGACCCTCCTAGTCTCAGAAGATTGAAACATGCAGAAATTATTATGCCTAGTACATAGCCTTCTTTGAAGGATGTGTTTGTTAAACCCCAACATAATCTTTTCACCTAGGATATTGAAACTCTTTATTTCATCCCAAGGGGCCTTTGACCATAATGCATTTATAACTCTATTAGGTAATGTGTAGGTATTCAAAGGATAATTCATTAAGAGTTCTCAGGTATGGATGGACAAAGGAGCTGGTCTAGCAGGGTTTGTTTAATTAGACCGAAGAAATCCATAGTGAGTCTAACTAATTTGTAGGAAATTGTGAGATCAGGGTTATGTTGAAGAGCTTAGTGTTGACAAATTTAAATTAGCATATGCAATGTTTTACTTATAGTCATCATTATTGGAAATATTTTCTAGTAAGAGGGTTAGATAAAGGTTACAAGATTACTAGATATTTTCTTTCACTATTTCAGCTCTATATTAATGCTATTCTCAATACTCCTAGAAAGAAATTTCCCCGTAGACATATTTGGGGCTGTGCTGGAGGTTATATAGTTTATAACCTCTTCCAAATTTCCTGTAACTTGCAACCCTCTTCTGATCCTAGCTTCTACTATGAATCTGCCTTTCTTCCTTTATTGGTTCTACCTGTTTATTAAAACACTTAAATTTTATTAAAATGTGTTTATTTAGCAAATAACATAATAATACCTGACATTTTTATAAGCAAAGAAAAATCAACTGTGTCAATTAAACAATATGTCAGTTATTTCCTTCCTTCTTTTTGTTTTTTTGAACTCCTTTCTTTTCCTTGTTGGTAAGTCCACCTGTTTTGAAGATGTAATCATACTGCATATATAATTCTATTGTGTTTTTTTTCTCATAAAATGTCACGCACATTTTTCCAGATTGTTTTACAGTATTCACAATTGTTCTTGTTCTTATTTTTTATTTATACAAATGTATTTTATTATGGTAGATGCAGATACTTTGTAAACTTTAAAAAAACAAAAGTACAAAAGAAAAAGTAAATATCATCTAAAATCCCACCAACTTGAGATAATAATTACTATTTTAACAAACATGCTTTCATTCTTTTTATACATATATACACACAAAGCTTTTAATATATAATTTTATGTAATGGTTTCATATCACATGCAATCTATAACCAATTTTTTTCTTCTCAATAATATATTCTGGACCTTTTCTCCATGTAAATGAATATGGATAGGCATCATTTCTTTAGGTGCCTGAAAAATATTGAACTGTAACCAATATTTTTGCCACCTACTTTTTAACCAATATCCTTTTGCTGTACAGATAGAGTGGTTCCAGAATTCTGCCAGTATAAACAGTGCTGCTGCACGTTTCTGGGATTATTTTGTTGGCATACATTTCAAGTACTATGATTATTACATCAAATGGGCAACTCTTTTAAACTTTAAAACATATTTTAAAAAGTGTTCTTTTCAAAGTCGCAGAGTTAACATCTATACGTTTATCACCTGTGTGACTCTCTTTTTTTCTTCACCCCTGCCCCAACCAATCCTAGGTTTTAGTAATTTATTTAACATTCTAGTGTTAGGGGGAGCTGGAAATAATATCTTAACATTTAAAAATTTGCATTTTCTTGATTACTCTGGTGTTTGAATGCCTATATATATATATTTGTGTCATTTGTATATCTTTTTTTATGACTTGACTGCTCATGTCCTTTGTCCAGATTTCTACTGAAGTGTTCACCTTTTTTTGTCTTCCTTTTGATTTTCTTATAAAATATCTAAACTTTGTCATATATATTGTTAGAAGTTTCCTCAATTTTATTCATGATGATTTCACTTTTATATGCTAAAATGTTTGTTTTTATGGAGTTATTTTTGGTTGTTTTTGCTATATGGTTCATATATTAAAAATTTGCACAGTTTTATCAGTGTTTTACTATTTTTAGCTTGTGTCACAGATGGAAAGGACTTTCTTTAGATTTTAAAAATATTACATAATTCATTCTTCTAATAACTGGTGTTCTATTGTTTTTTAAAATTCAAACTGATGTCTCTGATACTTGTTTTGGTGTACAGGGGAATGTGAAAATCTAAAAATTTTCACTCAAAGTCTAGACATTTTGTTTATCTCCATAGACATTCGGATACTATTTAGACTGAAAAATATGTTTAAAATTATAGATATTGCCAGATTTGAATAGACTATGCCAAAGGAAATTGGGACCAACATCATTACTGAGATCATGGGCATAATTGTACTTAGTAATAAAGATTATTAGTACACAATATTTATTATTATTTTAGGCATGCATGCTTATGAGTAGAGAAATAGTTGGAATGAAGAGATTAAAGTTAGAAATCATAAAATGTTAATGAGATTAATGACATATGAAGCATGTTTTCTATGGAATATAATAACTATTTTAGCAGTATAGAGAAGTTAGCTACCATAGACAGAAGGATTCATATTTAAGAGGGTAAAATAGAAGTTTATTAGTTTCATAGAGCATTGTGTTAAGTGAGGCATAAGTTCCATCTTCATTCAAAAATATATGAACTGTGAGGTCGATAAGATAGGATTGGCCTTCTGAGTAGGACTCTGAAGAATTGAAATGTTAACAGACAATAAGTTAGCAGAGCGCCTCAGGCAATTACAATTAATGAGAAAACAATATGGAGACAGACTTCATTGAGGATGGGACTGAGGGATTATGAAATTGTAAA
This sequence comes from Eidolon dupreanum, assembly GCA_028627145.1. Lineage (NCBI taxonomy): Eukaryota > Metazoa > Chordata > Mammalia > Chiroptera > Pteropodidae > Eidolon > Eidolon dupreanum. The sequence goes on along the minus strand of CM053509.1, from coordinate 130,228,032 downwards.
GGCACATTGGGTTAGTGGACCTGGCTACTGGATGGACTATACGAGGAACTAAAAGAGGGGAAAAATAGAGAAAATAGTTGCATTGCAGAACTTGAAAATGAATTAGAAGCAGTAAAAGATTTATATGGCAGAAATCTAAAACAGCAAAGTGGGGATAAGATTAAGAAAATCTGAAAGCAGAAAGAAGATAAAGAAACATAAGAAATTTCAGAGGAAATTATAAAGTACAACAAACGAAATGTAAAAATCCAACATATGTATATTTAATGTGTCTGAAAAAGAAAAGAAGGACCAATGATGGACCAAAAATAATTTTAAAAATGTAAGAGAGAAATATTTGTTTTAATAATGAGAGAATGAACCTTAAGATAAAGATGCTTACAAGATATAAGATATGTAAGAAATAATGATAATATTTTTATATAAGAAAAAATTTTAATTGAAAGAAAAAAAAATCTGTCATTCTGATTTACTTTATTCCACTGCTTCTCAATTGGTTGTTAATTTGGTAATGGTCTGGATTAGAATGAAGCCCAAAGCTTTTGAGCTTTTCATTTTGTGATTGAACTTTTTAGTTACCTCTGGTACCCAGCCGCAAGTCACATTCATTTTTGGGCCCATCAGCTTAAAACTCAATTTGAGGAATAAAATAGGGTACAGATTGTCTACTGTGAGTTTTTTCCTTTCTCTATCACTGTCAAGTGAGAAAGGGGCTGGCAGAAACTCTCTGTTTTTTTTTCTATCCATTATGCAGCCTCCACACAGCAATAGGCTCTGCCTTAATCCCACACCCCCAATTGTGGAATCTTTGCCCTGGGATCTGAAGGCAAGCAGGTAAATGTGAAATACAGAAAAGACTTTTTCCTCTACTTGGGCAACAAAGTGGAAAGGCCTATGATTTTTCTGGAGGTCCTTCACCATTTGGTCCAATTTGTATCATAATAAGCTAGTGTTCTCTAAAGTTGTTGCAAGAGGATGGGGCCATTATGAGTTTCTGCATGAATAAAGTTTTTTTTTTTTTTCCTGTCCTTTTTCTCTGTCCTGTTCTCCCAACTTGTCCTAAAGAACCTGGGAGGATTTTTAAAAATAAATATGGATTTATATTTTTGAATATTTTCCTTGTGTCTTACTCCTTAATCTTATCACAAATTACATCTTTTATTTTACCCCCTTGGTCTAATACCCAACAAAGACCCTGGACAGAATCCTCAGTGTGCTCTTCCCTCTGATGAACCTCTTGCTATGTTTCTGTATTCTATGAAATGTCTCTATATAGTGAATAATAAATATTATAATGCTCTTGAGTTCCTAGTTGATTAAAAGATGATATACAACATTTTAAAACAAATACAAGTAGCTCTAGCACAATGCATCCAATAGCGTCACATCAGGAAAATAGAGTCTGCACAAGGTAGCTCATTAGGTGAACTTCAACAGGGAGAACTAGCAACATCAGTTAGAACTGATGACAGAGCCAACAGGAGAGATTTGCAGCTGCAGGGAATTTCTCTCACTGTTCTAGATGGAAAGACTAAGAGAGGAGAAAGTGGTGTTTTCAAAGTCTGGGAGACAGGAAGAGCTCATCTGTGGAGAGCTAGAAATAGTGGACACTGATCAGGGGAAGCAGAGACCACAGAGGAGATTTGGCCACCCCTGGATACTTTGCGACGCCCCCCCCCCACCTCAAAAATAAAAGAGAGAGAGAGAGAGAAAGGGAGGAAGGGAGGGAGGAAGGAAGAGAAAGAAACTCCCTGGTGTTTTCCTTCCTCCCTCGCCTGTATCTCCTGCCACTGCCTCCCATTGCCTGAACACACCTAAAAATGCGATTTCAGGTATCAGCCCCCATAGTTCAGAGCAGAGTGGGAGAAGGTAGAGAATGGATATGAGGGAAACAGGCAAATGCGACACACGTAATGGATTTTCTGCAAACACAGAAGACTCGACAAAGATTTGAGGAAGATTAAAAATAAAAGACCAAGTCTTGCTTTGGTCAAGGGACTTGAGTGTCATACCTGGTGACTATAGAGAAATGGAAGAAGACGCTTCTTTCATGTACTACCTTACCTTATCTTTAAAGCTTGTAAACCTTTTCACAGGAAATGAAATTTCAGCTCCACAGATACCATGCAAAGTAGCACATAACTTTCTTCATGGAACTGGTGCTCGTTATTCATTGAACACTTTTCTAGCCTACAGAGATAACTTGAATTAGGCAAAGTTCTTGCCCTCATGTAGCACACAGTTTAATAGTAAATATATATTAATAGTTACAGGTTTGTAAATATAAAAAGTGTGCTACAAGATCAAGGAAGAAAGAATAATTGATGCAGGGGCATTTTAGTCTTGAAGAAGGAATAGGAGTTAATCAGTTAAAGTAGGAAAAAGAAGACACAGGAAATAGAAAGGCTGAGGTATCACCACAAAATGGTGAGGAATTCAGGGGGCTTAACATGTATATAGAAGAGAAACAAAATCTAAACTGCATTAATGCTGCTCTGGTCCCTCCATGACCTACCTCACACAGCTACACACATATACTCATGGAAGGGATTTGTTTTTAGTTCTAGTACGTTTTCCAAATGAGCCTTGACACAGCCTTAGATCCTCTCAACATAGGACAGCTGACAGCTATTTCTAATGACCAGTAATTATAATACAAAATAAAACTCTATGCTCTCCTTACACCAATTTGCCATTGATGGGTAGTGTGTTTTATGTGGTGAGGGGATTAGGTAACAATGAGAGTAGGATGGGAAATTATGAAGCAGTAAAAGGGACACAAGAATGGAAAGTTGAAGGTATTGATATCTCACATTTCAATGTGCAGCCTTAGAACAGCCTTGTGATCAAAACAAAGATGATATATTCCTTACAGTGTCTGCAATTGGGCTTCAGGTATGTAACTTCCAGTTGCTGTAGCTCTTTTTAATGACCCTTTTGAAGTTAAGTCTGAGTCTGTGAGGGTTGGCCTAGGGAAGATATTGCCTGCCTGTGAAGTTATTTTGATATTTTGGATATTTCCAAAATGATATTTTGGATCATTCCATACTGGAAGTATGGATCGGTGGGAATGTCTATAATAAAATAGGGGGGCTAGAAACATTCTGGGTTTCCTCATGTTCTTCTAACTTCCCCATCTCTGGCTCTTTTGCTGCACCATTTTATTTCAGTTTCCTAACTCCTGTGGATATAATCCAATGAAGCAATTTGGGGTAGTATAATTTGCACAATGAAGAGAATAGGGTGAATTTTAGGGTGAATTTCTTAATTACAAGTGGATTTTCTCTTGGGATGTTAGGCTACAGAAACTTTGGGCTGTGATCTGGCTTGAGGTTTGCAATGCTTTTGTGCTTGTAGACAGTCCTGATTCAATAAATCAACACCTTAGGATGGACATTAGGCAGATATAATAAATAGAGCACCTCGAGGTGCACATTTAGTACTGTTTTTCAAAAGTTTTATGTTGACCAGAAATTAGCTGAAAAATTCTTATGCTAGTATTGTAAGAAAAATAACATTGCCATCCCATGCATTTCCAACTGATTTCTAGCAGCTTCTATGCTAAACAAAGATGCCTAAAGAACATTAATGAGAAAAAGAAAATTCTAAATCTACATTGGTAACCATTTTATGCACCATCCATTTCTTCCTCTAGTGTTATCATGTAGAATTTCCCCAGGTGTCTCATAGTGTTTAGACGCTGAAATTTGTGTTAACTGTTTTTTTCCCACATGAGGGCATCAGTGCTCTAAGCAGCTTTAGAATTCACCTTCGTAAGTTTGACTTTAAGAGCTTTATTTTGAGAAAATGAAAACACTTTATGAGCCTCATACATCTTAGACTATAATATAAAATTAACATTTGGTTTATCTTCCTGGAAAAGTCATTCATTCTTTTCTTTCATTCATTTAGCAGTGTAATTGTACCTTCTCATATGTATGAAGAAAAGATGATCCACCTGTGACACTGCCACTCCCCATGCCAATTTATGCCTTCACAGTCAACCAAGGGCAATTAGTTCCTGTTATATTAAAATGGCTTATAGAATTTAAATGAGCAGTACTGCTATAACACATGTTCATTATCGATGAAAATTAATCCATTTAAAAAGTCTATGTATATGGGTGTTCGTATTCCATAAAATTTATTTTCAAAGCCCAGGATACGGCCATCACACATTACCCTTGGTTAATTCTAAATTTCACACTTTTAGTTGAAAGTAGTTCAAGGTAATAATACAGATAAAACTAATAGACAGATCCCAGGTATATTACTCTCAGTGTAGTTATTGGCACAAAGACTAAGAGTTTGTCAAACTTTCAATGGCTTGACTTTTCTCTACCAATTAAGAGTAAATTCATCACCTCAGCATCAATATCATTCACATTAAGCCCTGATCTGCTTTTCTAGCCTTATATCTGCCTACTCCATTCTCAGAAAGCAAATGAGTTTCAACTGAAATGATAATTCATGCACTGGTTTCAGCATGGGGCAAAGTATCCTGCCCCTTATTGCCCTTTCTCTTTCTATTCATTCTGCCTGAAATAGCACCCTTAGCCTTCATCTGTCTATATAATCCTAGCTTCCTTTTGAGGTCCATAATGATACCCAGATACTCTGACTCACTCTAACTTCACCTTGCCCATCACAGGTATCTCTGACAAGACCACTAGGGGCATTGTCTTTGATTCATTGTCACTAATTGGCCCCATTTAATTATTCACAAATATATCTGATGTTCCCTTAACATCTTATTGCAGAAACGATATTGGTTGCATCTTTTTGTTCCTTTAAAGCAGAAGTACTTTGTTTTTCATTCAAAAGGATGGAGAAGGAGTTCCCTTCTGGTATTTCTATGGGGTTCTTCTTTTGCCTTTTGAATGAGTAAAGCCCCCTTCCCCTGCTAATATTTTATGTGTGATGTGACACTTTAATCTTTAGCATCCTATCCAAGAGTCATAGTTAGATGTTCCACTTGGAGTGAATGGTATAGCCTCAGCTTGCTCAGTCCCCGAGTTCTGAGCCCTATTCCCTCTAGTTTCTTCTTTTGATATTTCTATCATGTGATTGGGGTGGAGGTGAAAGGGAGTCACCATTTTACTTTAAAAATGAGAAGTCAAGTTTAGGGAAGGTACATTCATGATCAGTGCCAATGGGAAACAGAGAAGAGACAGAAAAAAAGAATGTAGTTGCAAGCATCAGAAACCACACCTCTGGGCTTTAATGCTACTGGAGAGTTTCGAAATTACAATTTTTTTCTTCTTTGCTGGTGTAGAGTTTTCCTTTGTAATCTAGAAATTATGGTAGTTATTTTTTTACTGGAAGATAATAAAAATAGCAAATAAAGGCTTCTGTAATCACTGAAGTCCTTCACTACACACTGAGCTTATAATGACTCCTTCCCTTCATAACTCTGTAGGTCAGTTATTCAGTCAACAAATTATTATCATGCACCTACTGGGTGCCAGAATCCTTGCCTGTAGGAAGCTTACATTACCAAGTCTCCTTTTATGAGTTTTTATGAGTTCTAAATTTAACCTCTTCCAGAATGTTTCTGCCTGGGTAAAATATGTTATTCAGAGTCCAGGAAGAACAACACTTTGAAGTAGTTACCCTATTTGAAAAAAAATGCACACAAACACACAAATTACACTCATATATATGTATGTATATACACATATATGTCTATATACAACATATATGTACATAATGTATATTTTTATATTATGTATGTGTGTATACAAATACATAAATGTAAGATTTGTCTGTGTGTATATATGCATACTATATATAAATCCTATTTTGAAAAAAGTAGAATTGAGAATTAGTTTTAATTTCTTGTTAAAAGTAACAAATATGGATGGTTGAGCCTACCTAACCTACTATTTCTACCATTTAGGGTCTGAGACTGGTAGTTCTGCTCAATACTTTATTCTCGACCACCTTTTGTGTGACATCAAAGCCTTCCTCAATTTTACTCCAGCTTCATATATTTTCTGATTCAATGTGACTGAGTTTTCTAAGAACTTTTCTTTCTTCCTTTTGAAACTACCTTCAAAGATTTTGAGAAAGGCTCTGGTCTCTTCAGGAATAGTCATGCATAAAGATGAACTGTCTCTGTTTTATGGCTGAACAACTTCACTTCTTGGAGCACCTCGAGGGGAACATATTTAACTGTGTCACCTTCAGCTTGTCTCTTTTCTCTTCATCTTCTTTGCTTTCTCGGTGAACTTTGAGGATTTAAGTATTTCCCAAATATTCTAGCAGTTTATTTCCCTAAAACTGCTTGTGGATCTTTAAAGAGTAGGGGAGAAAAAAAACAAAATACAGTAGCGAAACATTATGTGTGTGTTCTCATTGTATCCTGCTATTTTGTTTCTTTATTTTCCAGTTGATTTTTTAGCTGAGCAAGAATTTAGGTTTATTAGCAGACAGTGAGCTTCAAGAATTTCAAGCTCACATGGAAAGAACTCATCCTCAGTAAAAAATAATAAAGATATAGTTTGTAATTCCAGAATCCTGGGTGTTAAGTGGTGGGGGGTGTAGTGAAGGGGTAATTACAGCCCGAGGTTAGGTTTACACTGGCAAAACACGATAATTGAGCAAATTCTCAATACAACTCAAGCAAAAATCTTTTCACCCTTGCTCTAATTACCATTTTAACTGGGTTGTTAATATAAATTATTATAGTACTCACCTTCTCTTTCCTCTTTGTTGTTGAGACCTGGCCCTAAGTTGTATGGTTTTCTTTTCTTTATTTTCCTTGTCTGACCTATTTGGCCACAATGAATGGATGCCTCCAACTTAGTTCACTTTAAGTGTTGCATCTCCTTTCTTCTTCCATTCACACTGCCCACTTAATAATTTTATTACCAAATTTCTTGCCATCTGTTTTGGTTTCCCAAAGTCATTATTCCTTCTTATATTATTTTCTCCTGAAGCTTTTTTTTCGTTCCTTTTTGAATATTTGTTCTTTCTTTCAGCCTGTCTCTTATTTTCTTCACTTTCTGCCCCTATCTGGTCATCTATACAGGACCCAAGTCCAAAAACCCCTTGTATGGATGTAGTGCTCCATCTGTTCGTCTATCTATTCATTTATAAAAACTTCAAAGGAAGAGGAAGGGAAAAATCACTATTTCCATAATTAAGCATAATTACTTGTCAAAAATCCCAAGTACTCAAGAAGTTTAAAGACTCATGAGGGTCCTTGAATCAACGTGCAATAGAGAAATAAATTATACTCATGATATTTAGGTCTTTGAAGGAACCACATTATTCAGTTTTTGCTGGTGACACTAATAAGTTTGTTCCTTAACTTTGACCAGAAAGTCCACTTCCATTGCATAAAGTTTAGGAAATATTAGTTTATTTCACTATAAGGCATTTGGGGGTTCATCTTATGGCTGTCTTAGCACACTTTTTAGCAAATGATTTGTTGCTGCAGAATCGAAGGCAGGACACACAGATATTTTATACAGATAATGATTACTAACTAAAGCCTTGGCTATGTCTCGCAGAGTGGATGAAGGCTTTTCATTCTTGTAGCTACATAAATCACCCAAGTTGAAGAGAACTTACAGCACAAGGAAAGCAAAGATGCTGCATTGTGAACTATGCTAATGAGTGTATATCTTGCTTAATAGCACTATTTTGATGAGGAACAATGTGTACTAAGAGTTTATGAAAAATCTGCCATGGCTAGCCCGTGTGTCAAGGACTGGGAATACATCTGTGCATTAGTCAGGATGAGCTGTGTTATGTAACAATAACAAATAGCCTCAAAATCTCAGTAAAATAAATCAACATAGGTTTATGTCTCATTCATTATATGTGTTCATCATGGACCAGTGGAGGGCTCTGCTCATTGTAGTCCCTCAGCCTGACCATTTTGAGTCATCAGGTAGCCACCATCCTGAGTGTTGCCATTCACTGAAGGAAAAAGTCCTTATAGTGCATCAGATCAGCAACTAAATACTCTGTCCTGAAAATGACTCCCATTACTTCTATTGATGATTCATTGTTCAAGTCACATGAATCCATTCTGTGTACAAGGTGTAAAGAAGTGCAATCCTACTATGTGCCCAGAGGGCATAAAATGGACATATTTGGTGAATAGCTTTAATAATTATCACAAACTGTGAAAAACATATTTAGTTCTGCTCTCAGCAAGTTTATAGTCACCAGTTTGAGGAAGGAGAAGGGAAAAAGATAGGGGAGTGAAAGTGGTGAGAAGTAGATTCAGACATGTGTATAAACAATACAGAGCGGTATGATAAAGCAAATAGAATGTCTAATGGGAGTACATAAGTAGAGATCTGGTCCAGAGTTGAAGATCACAAAAGGCTTCCTAGACAAATCTGAGATTTGAAGTGAAGCATGAGTCAGGCTAGTGACAAAGTATATTATATTCAATCCTCTCAACATTGTACTCTGAAAATGTAGAAATAAATAACCTTTTTTTTTTTTTTTGTAAACCGTGAAGTTGAGACCTAGAGAATTCATGTAGAATGAATCAAAAGTAGAATCTAAGTGCAGCTCCATCCCCCCACCCCAGGGCCCCTGCTTTTAAACACTCAGCTAGATTTGAAGGAGGAGTTTTTCCTTGTAGTCTTTTTTAAAAGAAGGGGAATGGCAGTTATGTTTAACTTTAAAGAAACCAAGTTAAAAATACCTCATAAGAACACCTGTGATCTCAATCTAGGTTAATTTTCTGTTGCACAAATTATAACACAATTCCAAAATACTAATTGCTACATGAAACATTATATCTATCTTGCAAGAGAAAATCCAGTGGTGCTAATTAAATAGTATATTTCTCTAAAAGCAATAATTGAGGCTTGGAATAGAACAAAACAATTCTGGGATTCTACTGTTTATAAACCTAAGTGAATGAAAACAACTGTGGTTTATTTATGTAGTGCTGGGACTGTACTCTACACAGCACCTTACAACATAGGGAACAGACTGAATACAAATAACATGACCCTGACTATTCAGTTGGCTGTGGGTTACCCGTGTTCAGAAAAGGACAGTTTCACAGACGAAATTTATACAAAAGGTTGATCCAAGTCCCCATATGCAGGAGTTTATGAACACAGAAAACTCTGCACATCAATAAATGATTTCATCCCCTAAACAGTACTAAAAGAATGCTGGGTTGTGCAAGCAGGCCATAAAATCAAGGCAACACACAATTAAGGGTAAAAAGTGCTGTGTATTCTCCAACATCTAAGAGGGCACCCTCATAACAATGTCCTAAACATGACTTTTTGGCATATGAATTAGCAAACAATGCTTAATGAATGCATCATTGGTAGCAATGGAGGGGAAAGTAGGAGAAAACAATTCTTTATTTCATTATTTTAAGAAATGTACACAAATCTTTTGTTTTCTAAGCTTTCTGGCAGTATCAAAGCAATTTTATTGCTTCTACTTTCTTACCTATGTTCTCACAGATCAATTTCATCTTTTCATTTCTCTTTGCAAATCTTCAGAGTCAGCCAGCCTAGAAGTGGGGCATCTGCTCAGTGCTTTGAGGCCTGAAGAAGATGCCTGTATTGCCATTTCAGATAACTGGCAGCCCCAACTGACGACCCGAAATCCCCCTGAGTCTCCACAGAGGCAACCACCTATTGATTTCCTAATTTTTCATCACCAGAAGGCATGGATTTCCTTTTTTACTAATTATATACTTAATTTGAAATCAGAAAAGGGCAATGGGTAATGCATATTGTGTGTGGGTTAACCTTCTCCAGTTAACCTTCTCAGGTCCCTCTTCACGTTGAATGTGAGGATAGAAAATTAAAGAGCACACACAGAGGGAGGCAATTTATATCTCCAAAACCAGCCAAGTTAAGACTCTGATGAGCTTCAGAAAGGAGTGCAGAGGCCCTTCTTCCTCCTTTTAGTTTTGGGATTTGACATAGTTAGAAAGTTTATGTTTCCAGGACCTTTGCTCTGATCTTGGCCCAAACTCTCAGCATGGAACTGAATTGCTCTCTTATGAAACCATGGGATGGTAGCATTTGGTAGTCATAAACGTTACTTTCTGGAGAAATTGATTTTACTGGTGATTACTATGTCATGAACCAGGGAACCCTTTCAAAATGTGAAAAGGAGTATTCTAATTTGAAGAGGGAAGAAACTATTATTTCTCCTAAGAGTATGTTATATAGGGTCCTGTATAATTTCTGGGTAAAGTGTTAGACCTATTAAGATCAAGGAGGAAGAAGCTGTCCGAAGCCTGTACCCAGACACTTTTTTTTTTTTTTGAGTTTTGTGAGTGAGAGAGAATGAGAGAAGTTTTTTCTATTGGGGAATTTGAATATTTCCTATATAAAGAGAAAGGAAATGGTGTAGAGGTCATGTTTTCTAAGTTTTAGGGTTTTAGGAGCATTGTTCAAATATATTTAAGATTGTGACAACAGAATTATTTGTATGACTGTCATCTTACTATCCTCTCTAATTATTTTTTTAGGCTCATTTTGTACTCAGGTCACTATTTTTTGCATATGTAAAGTGAAACTAGGGTAAAATTTTTAATATACTTATGCTTCAACAATTATCTGTCCCATTTTCCTTTTAATATGACTTTTGTGGTTTGGGAATAGAGTCTGGCTATTACTTAAAAATTATGTCAGGTATTTGAGCTTTCAGATTTTGAACAAAGTTGGAGAACACAGCTTAACCAAATGTCGTAAGATGTAAGTTCGAGAACTTTTGAGATTTACTTATTCGTTTCTCTTTCTTAATGCCATTGCTTCTTTTTATAGCTATCCAGATTTATCTGCCCACTCCTTAACACCTTGTTAAGCTGGCCACCTGCCAGAGCCTGGGTCATCTGGGGACATATTAGCCATTAACTCTCTTCTTTACTAGGATCTGCCGTCACTGGTCACAGATGGGACACATGAAAGTTTAACATCAATGCTGGGTCTGTGCTCATACGCAAGATTATTTTGCCTCATTAGGGAATATAATTTTGTTCTGTAGCTCTTCTATTTTGCCTGAAGGCTATCTTAAAAAAAATCTACCCAATTTTGATTTCATAGTGATTTAGAAATTGATGTCTCTCAGTGTGTTAGTTTTCTATAGCTACTGAAACAAATTACCACAAATTAGACACAGATTTATTTTCTTACAGTTCTGGAGGTCAGAAGTCTGATATGGGTCTCACTGGGCTAAAAGTCAAGGTGCTTGCAGGACTGCATTCCTTGCTGTAGGCTCTGGGGAGGATCATCTCTCTGCCTTTTGTAGAGGTTGCTGTATTCCTTGACTTGTGACCCCTTCCACCACCTTCAAAGCCAGCAATGGTGTGTCGAGTCCTTCTCACATCATATCACATCTTTTGGGTCTCTCTTCTGCCTCCCTCTTCCACTTTTAAGGAACGATCCTGGATTATCTCCCTATTTTAAGATCAGCTCTTTAACAACTTTAATTTTATTGACAACTTCAAATTCCTTTTGTCATATAAAGTAACACATTCACAGATTCTAGCAATTAGGATGTAGACAGTTTTAAGGAATATTTTTATGCTTATTATATCCATATAGACTTTTTTTGGACAAAAAAATTTAATTAAAACATAGACACTAAAAGTTTCAGAAATGATAAGCATATCACTCAATGAATTTTCACAAAGTGAAACTTTTAATCAAGGACTCAGATCAAGAAAGGGAACATCCCTGTCTTCCCAAAAACCTCCCTGAGTCACCACTGCCCCTTCCAAAGGGTAATCACTCCCTCGGCGATTAACACCATGGATTACTTTCATTCATTTTCAAACAGCTTTATTGAGCTATAATTCACTTATCATACAGTTCTTGATTTAAGTTATATAATTCTATGGTTTTAGTATATTCAGAGAGTTGTGCAATCATCACTGCAACCAATTTTAAAACATTTTTATTATCCCCAAAAGAAGTTCCATATCCCTTTACTACATCCTCTTCCACCCCTACCCCAGCCCTAGGTAACCACTAATCTACTTTCTGTCTCTATAGATTTACCTTTTCTAAACATTTCATCTAAATGGAATCATTCAGTATGTGTTCCTTTTTCACTGGCTTCTTTTATTGAGCATAATGTTTTCAAGGTTCATACCGTAGCATATATCAATGCTTGTTTTTTATATTGCTTAATAATATTTTGTATGGATATGCCATACTTTATTTAGGTATTTATCCATGAATGAACATTTAGGTTATATTTACACTTTGGATTTTACAAATCGTGATGTTATAAATATTCATGTAAGAGTTTTTATAGGGCATATGTTTTTATTTCTTTTGGGTACATTCCTAGTTTATTTCTTCTGGGTACATTCCTAGGAGTGGAATTGCTGGATCACAAGCTAATTCTATGTTAAAATATTTGTGGAACTACCAAACTGTTTCCAAAGCAGGGGTACCATTTTATATTCCCACTGTCTGTGTATAACAATTCTGATTTCTCCATATCTTTGTCTATACTTGTTATTGTCTGTCTTTACAATTATAGCCATCTTAGTGGGTGTGAAATGGTATCTCATTGAAGTTTTGATTCGCATTCCTTGATTACTAATAATGTTGAACATCTCTTAATGTGTTTACTGACCATTTGTGCATATCTTCCTTGGAGAATTGTATTCAGACACTGTGCTCATTTTTTTATTTGGATTGTCTTTTTATTATTAAATTGTAATAGTTCATTATGTATTCTAGATCCAAGTACCTTATCAAACATGTAATTTGTGAAATCTTTCATTTCGTGGCTATCTTTTCATTTTCTTGTTGTCCTTTGAAGCACAAAAGTTTTTAATTTTGATGATGTCCAGTTTATTTTTGTGTATGTTGCTTGTGTTTTGATATCATATATAAAATATTGCTTAATCCAAGGTCATGAATATTTATGCCTATATTTCAGTCTTTGATCCATTTTGATGTAATTTTTGAATATGGTGTGAAGTAGAAGTTCAGATTTCTTTTGCATGTGAATATCTAGTTGTCTTAGCACCATTTCTTGAAAAATATTGATTCCAAGTTTACCCATTTTTAATGTGTTCATCAAATATGTGCATGTTTTGCTGGTTTCTTTTACTCCAAATTGTGTTGAGAGAGTCATCCATATCTTTGCATATAGTTTCTTTATTCTCATGGGTCTCTAATATTTTGCTACATGAATATGTTAAACTTTATTCATCCATTCTATTTATATTGGACACTTGATTAGTGTCTAATTTTGGACTATTGTAAATAGTGCTGACACGAGCATTCTAACATTTGAATATCTGAATACATTTCTATTTGGATATAAGCCCTAGAAGTAGATTGTTGTGTACTTGAAATCTTATACTCCAGCTTTAGCATAAGAATAATTACTGGTTACCATATACTACAAAAGAAAAGCTTGGAGATTCAACTAGAAATTTTGCAACTCAGTCATTAATATGAACTTTTTCTTATCTTAAAGAGATGTCTTATACCATAATTTAGACCTATTGAGGGTTGTGTATCTAGGTTTGGTATAATAGTATAAATGATAATGAAGAGATGGTGGAGGAGGTGTGTGTTATTAGGATTTCTTTTTCCCCCCAAATACTTTTTGAGTGTCTGTGTTTTCAAGGTTTCGTACCAAGCACTGAGAAGAAGCCAATGTAGGGAATAGACATGTTCACAGGTAAACAGGAAATTATTATATGGCTTGGTAAGTTCTCTGGTGTTCAGTGTAAAAGGCAAAGTATGATAACCTTGCCCAGAATTCTAGGAGTTGGTGAAAGTTCCCAGAAGAAGAGGTATATTATCTAAGTTGAGATTTGAATAATGGGTAGGAGTCTCCAAGTATGGGATGCTAGTTGGAAGCGTAATGCTACAGTCAGAAAACAATGCCCATTGTCTACACAAGGAAGACCAATTCTGTGCCAAGGATGAGGTAAATCCATGGTTTACCTAGAACTAGATTAGGTGAAAAAAGTTCAGTGTTTGCTCAGCTGGCTGGATTCCTTAGCATCCTCTGTTACTAGCAGGTTTACTTCAAAGCTACTTGGAATCTTAGAAAGATAGAGGCTCTTGGCTTCTTTAAAAGTTTGTTTTTGGTTCCCCAACCTCTTAACTCAGAACAAGAAGAAGGAATGACGAGGAATTGAAGAAATAGAGATAAAGAAATGTAGTAGAAATGGGAAAAATAGGTGTTAAAAATCTTCAACAATTGTATTTCAAACAATTTGGGTTCTGTTGTAGTCACATGTACTTTACTTTATGAATTTAATAACCTTATTCTGATAAGGGATCTATAGTTATCAGAAGACTGACAAAGAGGGCCATGGCACAAAAAGGTTAACCACCCCTAGTTTAGAATACAAATTCAAAACCTAATCATACTAATAGAATCAAATGCATTATTTTTGTTTAAAAGAAGCTGCTCCTGAAAATTGATTATCAGTGTGAATTATCTAAAAAATCAATTCTTCCTTACCACTGTCTAGAAAAGATTATAAGTAGTACCGAGGCCAGTAAATTTTCAAATTGGAGGACCTGGCATAGAGAAGCAGCTCAATGAGGGAATGTATAAATGTTTGGGGTTTACTTCTGGGTAACTAAGTCTTCAAACACTTCATTATCAATGGTATACAATCCTATGGTAATAACTTTTACATGCACACAAATTCCTCTGAGTCATAGTTTAATTTTCTTTTCTTCAAGTGAAACTAAATCCTGAATAGGAAATAGATTTTTTCCTTGCAAGGTTGTATAATAACCTCTGTCCTGATTTCTCTGAAAACTATAACCTATAAACCTCTAATCAGTATACATTCAGATTCGGTAAGAAATTACCTGGACAAGAGAAAGTGGAGGTGGGCAGGTACACAATCTGCCAGTTGTATTTTTCAAAGAGGATTATCTGTTTTTCCTTAAAGCAGATGTCAAATTGGAGCCTCCCAGCAGGATTACCAGGGAGTCTCTGACACAGGAAATTTGTCTCTGTGTATTATATTAGGAAATCAAATGAGCTTTTTCCTGTGACTTTTAATCAAAACATATGGATTTCGATTATTTGAACATAATTAGCTTTCCTTACTTAACATACACTTTGCTCTGAGTTACTGGGTATTGCTGAACACAAAACAAAACCTAGAGCTCAGTCAGCAGGACTCTATAAGAGTCAAGCTGCCTCAGTCTGCATTTTGTTGACCAATCTGTCTCGGTGGAGGGGATCAATTTTCTTTTTTGGTTTTAGTAAAAGAATTAGTCACCCTATTGTCATCCTAGTAAATAAGAGCTTAATTATCAAAAGAAATAGTCTTTCTTTGAACTTTTTAGATTTTTGAGGAGAATGCTTATTTATCTAGATCAGGGACTGACAAACATTTGCCCATGAGGCAAATGTAGCCCACCATCTGTTTTTATAGATAAAGTTTTATTGTAACACAGCCCCCCTCTCCCATTTGTTTACATAGTGTCTGTGGCAGCTTTCATCCTACAACAGCAGTGAATAGTTGAGACAGACCATGTGGCCTACAAAGACTAAAATATTTACTATCTGGTTCTTTAATGGAAAAACTTTGCTCATTCCTAGTCTAGACTACAGAATATATTTTATATCATTTTTTATGAGAAAAGAATGTTTAATGGCTTTAAAAATCATAAGTATTCAATGGTTCCAATTTTGGTCTTATTTGCTTGAGAAATCTGAGGCCATTTGATGCTTCCAAGTACCCCTCTATAAATCATAAGGGATTACCCTTAAGCATCTGAGATTATAGGGATAGTGGTAGGTATGCCTCTATTTATATAGAAGTATGAGTAAACCAAAAACACAGCTAAAAATATAGAAAACCAGAGCCCAGAGTCAGTCTGACACCTGTGGGTATTCTGAGAAGGCTAATCATTTGTTATCTCTTTAAATTTATATTATAAATATTTTACTATTTTCAGTATGTACTTATCAGAGAAATTGAGTGCTGTGTGGTGGAAGAGAGAAACGGGAGGACCCTGTTAAAAATCTTGACAGAGATACTTAACAAATTTTGCTGAGAATATGATTAAATAACTATTGGTAAAAACCAGTATCATTATGCATATCTTTGTCTTTGTGCCATTGTATGAATAAAAATTTAATATGATGTGGAAAATACCCCGTGGCATTTCTAATGAATAAAATAAAATGCAATGTGTAAAGCATATTGGGAAAATACAGTGAATCACCATCACCTGTTTCAGATTGGGAATTTTTAGGGAGGGCCAGCAGGTTAAAAACAGAAAGAAGTATTCTCTGAAAGTCACAACTGAGAATTTGGGGATCTAAAGGGACTATGAATGATGAGGTCAGAACAGGTCTGACTAAACAAGCAAATTTAGGCTGGCAGGAGAGGACACGTGAATAATTGTGAAGCTAGGAAAGAGGGCAGATTTGAAAAAATCTATTACCCTGATGTGCTACATTGCTTGAGTTGTCTTTGGGGTTTGGTCTGTCTTCTTGGCACATAAATTACAGATAATGCAGGCTTTCATAAGCCTTTCCTCTCTGCAGCTTATCTGAAACTTCCATGAGACCTAGTATAGTAGAGGTTGTAGAGATTCAGCTCAGGAGAACAATGATTCAGTTGGCTATCTGAAGACAATATAAAGGATATTGCCATAACCTCTTGGATTCAATGAACTTACAATTATCTTTTAAGTGCTCACTATTGCCAGATACTATACAGGTACAGAATACAAGTTAAAATTAAATGGAAGAAGAAAATATGATCCCTGTCTTTGTGGCACCCGTAGTGGAGAGAAGGCTTATTTACAGGATGTGCAATGACAGGATTGACAATCAATGCTATTTTTGTTACAGGAGAGCATTATGCTAAGTGTGCTTTGTGTAGGAATCTTGAATGGTGAACAGGAATAAGTCAAGGAGATTCAGGAGGAATGGAGGCAGCCTGAGTGTGTATGCAGTTCAGACACCTGAGAGAGTTATGCCCCAGGGGTGACGTTTAACCAATAGAAGATGGGAATAGATGGACGAATGCTCTTCATTCTTATCCTTCAGGTAGAGAAATCTGGGAGACCTTCTTTAGGTTTATTCAGGAAGTAGCCAGTGAAGTGAGTCCCTTGGGACAGCAGTAAATGCAATTCTGTACCCATACACTGGCTTTTTCTTTCCCTCTCACACTTTCTGTTCACTCACTCCTTTTCCCTTCCATTCATAACAAAGAACTGTCTGAAGGCAGTGAGGCCAGAGGTGGTACTACGTACTCCCACAATTTCCAGAAAAATTACTGTGGCTGGAGAGCAGATCCCTGGAGGCAAGACAGGAGGTCAGCTGTCGAGGCAGGCAAGGGCCACATCAGAAAAGGCCTCAGTTCCATGCTAAGTGGTTGGAACTTTGTTCTGAAAACAGGGAGGAAACCCTGAAATTTTTAGCCATGGAGCAGCATGATGATATTCCTATTTAAGTACTTTTGCCCTAATTAAATGCTATATATAATATGTCCTATGCAACCTTTTCTATCAGTTGCAACGTTTGCTAGCAAAGACTCCATGTGTCTTGGGGCAACTTTTCCAACTCACTTGGATTATACCCAAAGCAGACCCATCATTATATATAAAGTACACTTTCTGAGGTTTTCTGAGGCTGTTTCAGGGGAACCCAAAGTAAGATATTCAGGGATATAGGTTCTCTTCTATTCTCTAAACCTTCCAAAATAAAGTGCCAAAATATAGAGGACTGTATAAGGGGTATCCATGGTCAGACCTGGAAGTGGCAGTTATCACTGCTGCTCATTTTCTATTGGCCGGAATTCAATCACAGGGGAGGCGGGGAACTCCTGCCTAGCTCTGCTTCCATGAGGACAAAGAAACAGTAATCAGGGAACACATAATATTCTCTATAGCAAAATATTAGTAAGTTTTAAAATCTATTTCAATGCCCTAAGAAGGGAAACAGAACTTGTCTCTTTTGTCAATGATGGGATAAGGCCAAAGATAATTGCTTTGCTTCAGAACTGTTAGAAATTAGGATGGTTTTTCATTTTATTCTGAGAATGTAAAACTTGTTCTGCTTCTTTCCCCTTGAAATTCTGGCATCCAGATGCTTTCAAAGGAGTTTACATTTACCAAGTGACTTATACAGCTGTCCCTTGTGACGGTGGTTTTTCTTATTGGCTGTAAGTATATGCCTAGTTACAGAAGTGATGGTTATGATTGTGATACCCTAGTACAGGTATAAATTAATTTTTACTGAGTATAAATTTAGTCAATTAACATTTTGAGTACCTACAGAGAACTTTGTGCCAAGCCATTCAGTGATGAATAAGCAAAATTTATGTAGATGGAGCCCTAACTTGGTTCTTTAACTTATTAATTGTGTGAACATGAACAAATCAATTAAGTTCTCTGACACTCAAGTCAATTCTATGTAAAAATGAGAATATTAACATTAATCTTGAATTTTAATTTTAGTTCTTCATGATATGAAAACATTTAGATATATAGCATGTACTCAAAATATGTGTATGTCCCTCTGAAATGCCTTCACATTATCACTAAGTTCTGTGAGAGAGAAGAAATCAAAATTATTATTTATTAGCCAACTCTATTTTCTAATGAAATCTTATTTTATTAAATTGGGTACTCAAACTGAGGGAAGAAGGAAACTGATAAAGGGTATTTGAAGAGATTGAAGGAAAAAAGGGAGAAAGAAGTCATAAAGTGAATAATAAAGAGATGGGAACTCTGGAGAAACAAAGATGTCTAGTAAAATTGTTCTTTTAGGTTATGGTTATCTGGGATGTGATGTAAATTCTCTATCATCATAAAAAAAATTAGTAAAATTACCATTAACTTACCAATGCTTATAGAGTTGGATTTATTTGTTCTGGGATATTACACACTACTGATTCTGGTCTGAAGTGGGCTTAAGTAGTCCAAACAAAGCCTACTTATATGGGCTGACACATTTGAGACATATCGTGCTTCTCTGAAGATTTTATGCATTTTTCATTTTGGAAAGTCTACATCACATAGACTCACTTACTGAAATTCAGATGAGTGGTAAAACCCAGAACTTTTCCTCTACAGATGGAATGTGGAGTGATAAAACTGAATGGACTTTGTTACTTCCTCTGGTCCAAAGACTATGGACTTTGCAAATACATAAGAAGCTTACCAGAAGAACTAATGTATTTTCTGGAAGCTAGTACCATATCATGGACTATAAAAGAGCATCAGATTAGGAGGTAGTCCTGGATTTGAACCCTAGTTCCAACACTTCTTCTCTGAGTGACATTGACAGGTTAGGTGACCCCTCTATCCTCAAATTCCTTATCTATAAAACAAGGATAGGGATACCTACCTTGCAGGATTCAGGGTGAGGGTTAAATAAGTAAATATATAGAGTACACTTGTCACAGATTTTGGCGTATAGTAAATAGTAGTTTATTATTTATAATTAATGATAATAATTACAACACTACAATATATCGGGTCCTACCATGTTGCATTAATATGATGCTAAACAATGGATAAATTCCATCCCTTTCCCCAAGAGTAACTGTAGCTGTCTGTTAGCACCTATATTTGTTCTACCACATGAATGTGTAACAAGGCCGTTCTGCAGATGAATTATTTTTGTATAGCAAACTGAGATATAAAAATTATTCTTGGAGGCATCAGCCTGAAAAACATATTCATTAGCTATAAAATGAGAACTCTGAAGCATTCACACCACTTGTCATGGTCAAGGTACTGAGGAGACGTAGGAGAAGGTTAGCATGAAACACACAGTGCTTTTGTAATTGGACTGTAATTCATTATTTGGTCATCAGAGTGATATAGTTCAATGGATCACAGCACAGAAAAATGCCAGATGTTTTACATAATGTTAATGTGTGCCTGGTAATTATCATTTACCTAGTGCCTTGTGTTTGCAACATGCATTGCACTCATTTAAAGTGGGCGGTTAATATTTTTCCTCTTGGAGGACTTTGAAAAATAAATACACAATAATATTGGAACTAGGATGAATTCTTAGCTCCTCATGTTTCATAGTTCAGAAGACCTAGCAAATGAGGTATAGATATGATAATATATGATGATCTTTGATCCAATATGAAGTTTTTGTCATTATAAATGTTACCTTATTCTTACTCATTTTCTCTAGTTAGACAGATTTCTTTGGGCCAATGCTTCATGGCACTTTGTGCTCTAGATCCCAAACAAAGATAGGAGATTGACATCAGCAAACATAGATGGGAGTGAGCATGAGCATACTTTTCTAGATAAAACTCACATTACATAGTAGCCTATATCATCCACAGTAGTCTTACATGTATAGTACTTGACCCCTACCACACGTGTGAGAGTAATGAAAGGAAAAAATTATTATTTCTCTTCTACAGATAAGGAAACTCTTATGCAGAGAGTTAAGTGACTCATCTAGGTCAACTTAGCTAGTAAGTAGCAGATGCCAGTTTCAAATAAAGAACTTCCAGCTTCAAGATCAACATCCTTTTGGATCTATTACAAAACTTCTATGTTAGCAATCTTGCTTTGTTGAGCGATGACAGTGTAAGTTATAGTGCCAAGTAAATGGATATGCTAGTAGATAAAGCTATTATTATTCCATAGGACAAATGTGAAAAAGACATCCTTTCTCATGAGTGGATACAGCCCAAGTATAGGCAAGGTTGGTAGTTTGGCAAGTGGAATGTGAGCTGGATTTCAATCCTTACTTATCCACTCAGCCAGATACACCTGTGAAAACTAATGGTAGTTCTGCTGGTGGGGTGGAGGAAACAAGGCTGTGGTAACTGGCCTCCAAAGATAGTTCTCAATCCTCCAGTTTCTGTCTGTTTGTGACATAATTCCATCAAGAAATGGAGAATATTTCTCCTCTCTCTAAGTATAGTTGTTAAGATTCTGACTATTTTGACTAAGAGAATTCTGTCAAACTGAGAGTCTAATATTTTTAAGCTGGAGTCTTAGGAGGACTTTCAGCTTTTGCTTTCTTCCTCCTTGGTGTGCTCCTTTTTGGAATCAAGTCACCATACTGAAAGGCAACCTAAACAGCTTCAAGGAGAAGCCCACCGAGTGGAGAACCATGGCCCCAACCACAGCCCTAACTGAGCTCCCGGCTAACAGCCTGCACCAACTGCCAGCCACGTGAGTAAGGCCCTTTGGACTTTTTAACCATCCTAGTGCCCCAGCTGATACCAACTGAAATAGGAGACTTATATAGCCAACTCCTAGAATCATGAGAGGTAAAATATCATTTAATATGTTAAGTTTGGGGTTGATTTTTTTATACAATAGTAGATAACTAAAAAGGAGTTCACATCAGTTCGTGAGGACTGGGGCATGTGTGACCAGATTTAATG
The DNA here is from genome assembly GCA_028627145.1 of Eidolon dupreanum. NCBI lineage: Eukaryota > Metazoa > Chordata > Mammalia > Chiroptera > Pteropodidae > Eidolon > Eidolon dupreanum. The sequence continues at coordinate 130,206,692 of CM053509.1, read as the reverse complement.
ATTCCAGTCAGTCACTGCTCATGTTTTGAATTCTCAGAACTCTACTATAAAGTGGTCTATGAACATGATTCCCCTTATTCTTTCCTAGTTGAAGACATCGACTGAAATAGAGCAGGAATGGGAGAAGACAAGGAATGGACAAACAAAGTTGCTCTCATATATAATTCTGCTTCAGATTCCTGCCAACAATCATTTTCCCAGTCTTCTTCTTTCCCAACTATGTAAAGGGAGAATCAGAGCTGTTACTAGCCTCAAAACTGAATCAACTACAGTAATGAGGTGATGGCAAGGGTAGTGAACTGAGTGGTGACCTCAAAAAGGATATCCATGTCCTAATCCTCGGGACTTGTGAATGCAGCCTATTTGGGAAAAAGATCTTGGCAAATGTAATTAAGTTAAGGGTCTTGAGGTGAGATCATCATAGATTATCTGGGTGGACTCTAAATCCAATAATGAATATCCTTATAAAAGACAGAAGGGGGGAAGCAATGTGATGATGGAGACAGAGATTAAAGTGACATGACCACAAGTTAAAAAATGATTGGAGCTAGCAGAAGCTGGAACAGGTAAGGAATGGATTCTCTCCAAGATACCCCAGAGGGAATGTGAACCTGCTAGATTTTGAACTTCTAGCCTCCAGATCTGTCAGAGAATAAGTTTCTATAGTTTTAAGCCATCTAGTTTGTGGTAATTTGTTAAGCAGCCTCAGGAAATATGGATTTGGTTCTAGAAGTGGGGTGCTGCTATAAATAAATACCTAAAAATGCAGGAGTGGTTTTGGAATTGGGTAATGGGTATAGGCTGGAAAAATTTTGAGGTACATGATTAAAAAAATCTAGATTTCCTTGAATACCCTATTGGTGGAAATTTAGATGTTAAAGACTCTTAGTGAGGACTAAGAGGGAAATGATGAACATGTTGAAAACTGGAGGAAAGGCAATGCTTGTTATATAGTAGCAGAAAATATGGCCACGTTGTGTCCTACAGTTTTGTAGAAGATAAAACTTAAAAGCAATGAACTTAGATACTTTGCTGAAGAGATTTCCAAAGAAAGTGTTGAAGGTGTGGCTTGGTTCCTCCTTACTGCTTATCATAAAATGTAGGGGGAAAGAGATGGGTGAGGAAGAATCTGTTAAGAAGAAAGAAACCAGCAGTTTATTATCTAGGAAATTCTCAGCATATCCCAGTTGCCAAAGATGCTAAACTAGGAGATCCAATGTGTGGGTGTGTGACTCATAGATCAAGTAAACCATCTCAGCAGAAGTCAGTAATAGAGATATGATTATCCAGAAAAGGTCTGTGTAGAACTCTCTTGTCTCATGGTGTGACATACATAAGAGACCCAAAAGGTTTTTGAGAAGATTGTTTTAGCAGAAACACTGCTAGGTTGGACTGAAGGAGATAGAGACAGGATAAAGTGAAAGTGATCTGTTGGACTTGCAAAATTCTATAGGAAAGAAACAAGCTGATAGAGCTACTCAGTATGTAATGTTCAATATGTATTACCCTTAAAAAAGGCAGAATGACTTCAAGAATGGAGTTACAGGTTAAGAGGCAGAGACCTGATGAACTGTGCAGGTGCAGAGGCCAACAGAGCTACCACAGGCCTAGAGGGCAGAACCACTGGATCAGAGGATAGAGCCTTAAGTCACAGAGGATTATTCCCAGTCTTTGAAAACTAACAGAATTTGCTCTTCTGGATTTTAAAATCACTTGGGACTGATGACTACTTCATTTCTTCCATTTTCTCCTTTTTGAAATGGGAATGTCTATAAATGTCATATTTTGCCTGTCCCACCATTGTATTTTGGAAGCAGGTAACTAGTGTTCTAATTTCACAGGTCTATAGATAGTGAAGAATTTTGCTCCGGGATAGGTCATACTCTGAGTGTCACCCATGCATAATTTAATTTGATGATGAGATTTATGACTTTTGAGTTAATGATATTTAATGAGAATTTGGACTTGAGTTGATGACTGTAGCGGGTGGAGACTTTGGGAGACCTTGGGAAAAGGTGAATATATTTTTCCCCTTTAATTTAAAATATTTCTCTTTTCTTTTTCTTTTTAAATAAAATTTATTGGGGTGACAGTTAATAAAATTATATAGGTTTTGAGTATATAGTTCAATAATACATTATCTGTATATTGTATGTTCAATAGATGACTGTATAAAAAAGATGTGGTACGTATATACAATGAATATTACTTAGTCATAAGAAAAGATGAAATGCTACCATTTGTGGCAACATGGATGCATCTTGAGATTATCATGCTAAGTGAAATAAGTCAGATAGAAAAAATTGAGAACCATATGATTTCACTCATATGTGGGATATAAAGTTGAAAACAAATGAACAAGACAAATAAATAAAAACTCATTTTGCACATGGAAATGATATAAGTATTTTGAGTGGGGCCACAGGATGAACTGGGGTAAGCTGAACGGTTACCTCCCAAAAGACATGTCTAGTCCTAATCCCTAGAACCTGTGAGTTACCTTATTTTACAGATATAATTCAGTTAAAGATGCTGCAATGAGAATATCATCCTAGATTACACAGGTAGGCCCTAAATACAATGACAAATGCACTTAGGCAGAAATTGAAGATTTCGGGATTCTAGCCTTCAGAACTGTGGGAGAATAAATTCATTCTTTTTCAATCCACGGGTTGGTGGTAATTTGTTACAGCAGCCTCAGGGAATTAATACAACAAGAAAGTTCATTCTATGGTTGGGAGGAACCCATTTTCTCAGTTTTATTATAATCTCTCAAGAGTTGTTCTTGGAATAAATAAGACACTCTCATGATCCATATAGTTCAGGATATTCAGCTCTGTCCATGCCCACAAATGGGAATTGAGCACCTTGGTTCTTCAGATCCTGCCTATCTCTAAATCCTTTGAAGTGTGACAGTATAGCTCCTCTCATCAAGTGATGGAGTGAATTTCTACACTTTGATTCTAGAATTAGTCTTTGGCTAATAAGATGGGACAAAAGTGAGAACACACAAGTTTCAGCCTCTTTCCTGCTTCTATTCTCACAGAACCCTGTCACCAGGCTGTGAACGAGGTTTAGAGCCTACTGGAGGATTAGAGACACTGTGAAGGAGAGCTCAGTTGTCCAAACTAGGACCTTTCTCAGCCAACTTAGAGATGACAGATACCCAAATGTGTGAGCAAGCTCAGCTTACTTAATAACAGTCACCCAACCCAACCCCCAGGTGACCAAAGCTCATGAGTAGCCCCAGCTGATATATAGACTCCTGAGTAATAATTAAGCATCTAAGTTTTTGGATGGTTTGATAAGCAGCAGTTATTAACTAATGCAGTATGCAGAATGATATTTCCTAAAGGTTATTGAGAAGACTTTAATTTCCTTGTGATCAAATGAAAGTCTGCCAGGGGAACTCTAGAGTCAGGTATGGTTCCAATATTTCCATATAGGAAGGCTTTTGTAAATATCTGCAACCTGGATAGAATAAGGAAGCAAGAGAACTTGCCTTGAAACTCTGTTTGCATAGCAAGCACACTATTTTTACTTTAGTATATTTTTTTAGATTCAAAATAAGAGATAGTTTTCACAAGGAATTGACACTGTGACCTTCATAAGGTAAAAAAAAATGGGGGTACTAAGATGTAGGAAGATGGAGAAAAGGCATTCCAGGCAGAGGTTTCTGCTTGAACAAAGGCCCAAAGGTCTCTGTCAGTTCTCAGTATAATTTTAATAAATAAGCAAGTGTCCACATATCTTTAAGTGCTTTGCTTCATTACTGCCTTTAGAACAACACCCAAGATGCCTACTACACCAGCTGTTAGCCTCCCCCTCACTTCCTCTCCCTTTCCTTTAACCTACAAAAACACTGCCTACTGATGAGTCGTAAGACATTTTGGAGAGGAAATTGGGTGTGCAAATCCTGTGATTAGACAAACATCCCTCATTAAAAGTTGTAATCCACTGGCCCTTTGTGATGACACCTCTATTCTGAACTCTTTAACAGCCCTGAGCACACTCAATGGCCCTGAACAACTCCACCTCCTTCATCTCTTTCCCAGCCCCCTTCCCTCCTTGCTTGAGTCTCCACCAGAAAATGACACAGTCTTCCAGATGGGGTAACACGGCCTTCTCTTACTTGCAGTGATAATAATGTTTTCTCAGTTTTATTACAGTCTCTTGAGAGTGGGACTTATTTGCATATTCCCTAACACTTAATTAACGATGTCACCTTCCCAGTGCCTTGAAAACAGTTTGCATTTTTTTCTTCCTCTTCGGGCAGGCCTCCAACAGTTACCTCCCACATTTTCTGCTGCAGTCTTTTTTATTACTTTAATGACAAATAATTGGACAGATTCTGAGTAATGAGGGTGAGAGCCAAAGGACTGTTGCAAGGGAGATGACTGCGTGTTACAAGACACTTTTAGTGGTCTCTAAATCAGACAGACAAGTAGAGTAATGATCATCTTGCCGTAATGAGACACAATTAAGAATCACTGCGGCAAATGACAGAGCAGTTCATTGAACAGTAACCTCTTTCTTCACGTTCTCTCCCTCCCTTTTTTTTTTTTCCAAAAGAGATCGAAGCTTAATTATAGCATTGCCATGTGCAATGCTATCATTAAGATTGTGTCAGCAATTCCAATATAAATCACATATTTTCAAGGGTTTATTACTTAAACATAAAAACTGGCTTCATTTTGAAATTTAAGGAGTCAGATTTTAATCTAAGAGAATTAGAAAATATAGAGTCTCAATGTTAGAAAAGGTCCTACAGGTGCTTGATTGATATCTGATCTCTGAATGCTAGAATACATTTAATGGATCAGGGTGTTTTTCTTTTGCAGAGTTCTAAGGAAAGACCCTTTGTCCAATATTTCTTAAACCTCAGCATGCATCAGGACCAGAAGCAGAACATATTATAACAGATTGCCTTGCCCCACCCAAGTTTTTTATGCAATAGATTTCTAGAAAGTTCCCAGATGCGGCTGCTGATGCCAGTTCAGGTACCACACTTTGACAAGCACTACATCAGTCTTCCATGAATAAGTGTCAAAAACTCCACATATCTCTAAGGTTAGTGTCATTGATTTGTATTTAAGAGACCAGATCCAAATCCATGTAGGAAACAAAGTGTTCCCTTCAGAAATCTACCCCATGACCCCTCTCCACTCAAATGGCAATTATTCACTTCCAGTCAGTTCTTTATAAATAAAAGAGAAATTAAAAACCCAATATGTCCTTGATGAATTACTTCAATTTAAAATGAAATATTCTTTTGATTTTATTTAGTAAGTGTCTTTTCTAATGAGGTGAATGCCCTTTGGAATGTTTTCTTATTCTTTATGTAAGTTCCCACCCTTTCCCTAGTGCTACCTGTCTCTACTTTGTAGTATTTGTGGAATGACCAACATATTCCCAATTTTATAGATATAGAAATAATAATAGAATACAAACAATTTGTCCAAAGTTGTGGAGATATCGTGATAACAGGTGCTTGTTCTCCTGATTTATAATCCATGTTTATAATCCATATTTAATCCAATATAATCCAGTATTTATAAGTAGATGGTTCCAATGCCATTATACTTGATTCCAGTCCTTTTGTGATTAGTTCATAGCAATAGTTTGCTATAGAATAAGATGAGTGAAGGAAATTGAAGAATAATTTATCATTTGTGTCCTAAGTCTTTTTAGAAGAGTATAGTATTATAAGTAAATAATAACAAAATCACCTCCATCCTCTTGTCTTAGAAACCATGTTGCAGTTAGTCAAGTGTATTATACTACATATTTTATAAATAATATGAAATAAATTTGGGATAGTGGAAAAATTCAGTAATGACTCTATAAACATGTCTGTGGAAGGACACTTGTGAAGGAAAGTAACATTTTTTAAACTGAATTTACTAAACTAATTTTTATAGCCTTGTGAAGATATAACCTAAGTAGTGAATCAAAGGGTTTAAATAATAAAAAAAAATTATTGATTAATAGCATTTACAAGATAAATATACTAAAGTTAACCATCTGAAAAACTCTGTGGTTGTGTCATATGTATGAACACAGAAGCCGTTTAAAATTACCTCAGTGATTTTACTAGCCAGGGTAGGCTGAGTTATACTGTAGTAACAAAAATCAATAAAACAAAACAAACTCACACTGCCATAGAGTTTTATTTCCCACTCACGAAAAATCTGTTGTGGGTCCAGGCAACCCTCCAGGGCAATGTTTCTCCATTTAGCAACTCATATATTCAGCTGGCTTGTATATTTTGGTTCCACCATCTCAACTGATGCCTTCTCAGTCACCTTTGTAGTAGAAGAGAATGCTGGAGGTTTTGCATTGGCAATTAAAGCTTTGGCCCAGTAGGCACAGATATCACTTCTGCTGACAGACTCTTGGCATACTAGTCACATAGTTCTGTCTAATTCCATAGGATCAGGGAAAGGTAATCCTCTCATGTGTCCAGGAGGAGAGAAGATTGAATAAATGCAAAAACTAGAAATTGCTATCATAGTGATTCAGACGTTTTCTTTTTTTTTTTTCGACAGTTTGCACAAAATTACCTTTACTACCTGGCATCCATCTTTCCTTTCTAATTGCATGGTATGAGATTTTTATTTGTTGTATCTGCTCTGCACTGTTATCTTGAAACATAAACTAAGGTTTTAATCATGTTCAACATATGTGATTCATAAAGTACTTTTATATATATTATCTCAGTTACTATTATCCTGCAATAATGTCTGTAGAAAGGTATCATTGTTATCACTTTCAGAAAATAGGGTCAGTGAAGCTTAGGAACTTTCTCCAGTTTTCTCAGACATATAAATGCTGAAGCTAAGATCAAGACCTAAATTTTCTGACTACAGTCTTTTATTCATTCTACTATACCATATTACTGTCTTCGTTGGAGCTTTTTGTGCTTACTCCTCTCAAATAAGTAAATTAAGATTACCGTTTTTCTTTCAAACGTGAAAGAATCTATATCTGGTTTGCTTTAGAGTTTTAGACTCAGTTCAGAGTGTTTATGAGGTCTGGGGTTGTTTAGGCATAAAGTTGCTGCAGAAATCATTAGTCCATATTTTCTTAAAAGTCTAAAATGTACTCTGCTTTTATTCCATTTTATTTAATTCTCACGTGTACTTTTACAGTTTTGCAATATTGGCCATTAAAGCAATTTTATTAAATACCTGTAATTACAGGGTCTTGGCTAATGCAGTTCTGATATGTGCCATTTGTACTTCTTTACCAGTATTGAGCTCTGTCAATTTTTATGGTGTCATTTTATAGTTTCTCTTACCTTAGAACGGTAACGCATTTTATAGAAACTAAACTCTTTGGAATTAGGTGTTTGCCTTTTTACCAAGGGAGAAAATGAGGCCCACTGAGAGCCATATTGCAAATTCTGAACTTCGAACCGGTCATCTTCCTCATGGCAATGGTGGTGAACATATCAACATTTTGAATTGATATTCCCTATCAAAGTGAACTGTGAATGTAATTATAAGGTATATAAATGTTTATCAACAAGATCCAGTATATAAAAAATGTAACTTTGTTTCTTAAATAATTCAGATTAAATATCTCTTTACAAGCCCCTGTTTCATTGGTGGTAGGGAGTTTATTTTATTTAGGGTACCTACCTGCAATACATTCCGTTGGTGCCCCTACCATATTCACCATTCTCATACATGACAATAGAGTCTTACTGCCAACTTCTACAACTCTCCACCTGAGGGCTCTCTCACCCATGTTGAAGGAAAAATGGAAGAACTGAAGAGTAGCCCTCAGCTAATTATAAATGAGAGTTGAAGAATAAATACTCTAGCTTCCTAGCCTCTCAGGAGGACACTTCTGAGGTGTATTCCACAATCTCTTCGTAAGTTCCTATTGAGATTGATTCAAAGTTGCCCACAGCAGTAACTTGTTCATTAATGTGTATGTACTGCTTTCCTTCTCTTCTCTATTTCATTTCTCCACTCCTCTATGATGGCTTACTATAATCACTACCCAAATAAGCCTCTTACTTTCGGACCCTTACCTCAGGTTCACTTTTAGAGGGACCAATCTAAGACACTAACCCTCCCAATTTCTCTGGCACCACATCTGAATTCCATTGGTTCTTAGAATGTCAATGCACAACCAGTGGATGGATGATTATTATGCAGAACTGAGACTCCATTAGTCTGGGAACCAAAGAGTAGATGTGGTCTTGCTCTTCATTACTCCCAGAGGCTTCATGGGGGAATTTGTTTTTCCCATTCCCACAAGTTCCCAGAAATTTCCACCAAAAGACATAGTCAGATTTTCACACAATTTAAAGTTAAGGCTGCTGCCTGATCACTCTGAGCTCCTTGTGCCAGTATAATAGTAGGCACAGAAGAAGTCACCACACTAGCAGGGGTAATTATCTCTGATCATCATAAGTAGTAGGAATGCTGCCATATAATGGGGGCAGAGAAGAATATATTTGGCATTAAGGTAATCCACTAGGGCATCTTTTGGTTTCCTTATGCTCGATTCAGCTATATATGGCCAAGGGCAGCAACCATGGTCTTCTAAATGCCTGAGATTGCTTAGTGGTCAACATCTGGGTTATCAGTCAAGCCAGCTAAAGAGCAGAAGTATAAACTAAGAGTGACAGAAGTCTAGAATTTATGGTAAAGGATGAAAATAGTAAAATCACTTATGGTCTAGGGTCTAACTCTAACATCAGGTACGTAGTTTGACCCACAAATTCCCCTCTTGAAAATTTCTCTAGGATTTGTGAACACAGAATCCTGGAGTAGCTGTTTCTGGATGCCAAATAGAGTGAATAGGAATAGAGTGAATAGGAATATGAGAAACGAGTGAATTTGAGCAGTCCAAGGTGTAGACCGTATTAGACATTTCTTTGGTGCCTTACTTAGTCCTCTTTAGCAGGCCACTGTGAATACTGCTGTAAATGCTCACAAATGACCTTTTCTACTCTATAGAATTGCTTTTATTTGATGAGTTCTTAAGTATCATCCTCCAGCATAAGGAAGGTCCACAGCCAATTGCTGAGTGATATGAAAGTACAAAAAGAAAGCCTTTGCCTCAGGGGAATACAACTCTGTGGTACAGTGTATGCTTCAGAGCTTTTGTGGCTATGAGACCACATCCTTGTTCAGGTCTTATCTCCTCTCTATCCTGCTTCATTTGCTCCCTTACAGGACTTTTCCTCAGGAGCACTCCATCAATTTATCATGTATATTCAAATCCCTGTCACAAAGTATGCTTCAAGAGGATTTGACCTAAGGTACTCAATTATACAAGGTAGGTTATTTCCTAAGATTTACATAATTTTACAGTAAAAAAGCTTTTTTTTTCTCATTTTCTCAGAAGACAAGTCAAAATTATGATTTACAAGATTTTCTTTTATATAAAATTTTATAATTAGTCATATTCAAGGTCATATTTGAGAAGTCTTGTTTTCTTGGCTAACTGTAGCCCAGCTATATAAAAACTTTAGCTAAAATAACTTGACAGAATAAATTTACATTTGAAAAGTGGGCTTGAGCCCATCTTAGTTGGTTAGAGATGAGTATTAAAAACAGTCAAGACTATGGATATACTGCAGGAAATAAAGGAATACAAGTTGGAGTACTTAAAAAACTTTTACACACAAAAATGCCTGTCTGTCTTTCTGTCTGTGTCTATCTGTTGTCTCTCTGCCTGCCTGTCTGTCTGTCTGTCTGTCTGTCTGTATCTCTCTCCATCCATCCATCCATTCACCCATCATTCTATTTATCTTTACATGTGCTAACACCCAGAAAGTCTCTTTTTTTGTTAGGTAAATATTACTATCTAATGCTAGGATGAAAATGTGAAAAAACACTAGTTTAGAGAATTTTAAGTGTCTCAGTATTGGTCTATGGATGGTGGTTAGGGTGGTACCGATTGGGTGGTCTGCTTCCTCTCAATTCTTATTCAGCCATAGTAGCCTGGTTTTATCTGGTTATACTAATTGAGCCAATGTCTAGTCTTGACAACTTCTTTAGTCCCATTTCTTGCCACTGTTCCTTTGCCTGCCATACTCCATCCATTTTTTTAAAATTTTCAATACTATTCTCAGAAAGTGCCCTGCTATTTTCATCTTCGAACTTCACATAGTCCATTTACTCCTGTTTGGTGTCTCCTTTCACCACACATATTTTTACATGGCTAACCCTACTTATTCATCAAACATCCCAAACACTAGAAAATCACGGGTTACCTGTAGGTTCTATTGCATTTTGCTTATCTAGTTCCTTGTCTTTTAATCAATCTGAATTTTGTTTTAAATTGTCTATTTATGTCAAGGAATATATATTCAGTTCAGTATCCACACTGCCAAACACAGAGCCTAATATAGTAAACATTCAAAATGGTATTTAATATTGTTATTGTTAAAAATAGAGATAGGGCATGTCTAAATTTAATTAAGTTCCCACAGTTTCAAAAACTTAGATATAAAATACTGCTCAATACTGATGTATACCTATCACAGCAAAAAATTTTTATCTTTTCTCTCACATTGTTTAATGTTGATAAATGATCCACAATACAATGCAAATCAATGTAAATTTACTGCACAGAGAAATTGAAAATTATCTTGCAAACTGTGCAGGAGTTCATAGAATTTATGAAAGTGATGTTGGAGAACTACTATATTCAATGTAAAACCATTGAAAAACATGGCTGTCCACATAAACAGTGAAGAAGATAAGAGTGCAAAGATGACTCAATCAGTACTTCAGACAAGAATTATAATAACTATAATAAAGGATTAAGAGACACCCTGGGGAAAATGTTTAAAAACTTAGGGTATTTTTGCAAAAATTAGCCACTTTATAGTAATATTCTAAAAGTAAAATGTGACATAAGAAATGCTCTATCAGTATTTCAGTTCTTAAAATAATTTTGCTTCTTAAGAAAAGAAAAACAAATTTTAGGAATTAGCATAAAGATACAATTCTTACCTAAATTTTATTAGTGGTATAAGATACACTTTTTTTCTCTACCTTGAAGTTTTATTTTCAATATACTGGCTCTATCAAACAAATTTTTCACTGTTCGCCATGAGATTTTAGTTCCTATTTTAAGTGAATTCACTTGAACTATTTTATTTTTTTTTCTGTTGAGGGAGAGGTACTGAGTATATTCATCCACTAAGTATCTCTTCTAGTTTCAGGGACAAAATGAGAACTAAAATATGGCAATTGTAGGTAGATGACAAGAAGACTCTTGAGAATGAAAGGGAGCACACTTAATTGTCATATCAGGACAAGAACTATAATCTTGGAACTACTGTGGGCAAACTAAAATACACAACAACCCTTTTTTTAAGGGAGTTGTATATGTTGAACTACTTATGTAAGAAATATTTTCGGATGGTTTGAGCAATCTCTTACAATATTGACTTCTCTGCCATTAGAAGTAGTCAATCAGACTATCTGTCAGCAATGATATTAATGATACCTGAGGACCCCTTTCCAATCTCCAAGGGTACTGCTCTTCAATATAGGCCTAAAGCCATTATAAAGTCTTGTTTAGCTGTAAAGAGTCTTTTCATCTTAAAAAAAAAAAAAGAGGACATTACATCTTTGTTTTCTGTCAGCCCTGTGAACCTATCTGATGGATGATGGACTTTTTTGGGGGGTAGGGAGGGGGTTGATAAACTTGTTGCTGGCCTTTTTCAAGTTTTATCACATTCTTCACCTGAGTTCCTATTTTACCTTTGGCTGAGGCTTAAATTGATTGCCTTAGATGTTCATGCCAGGCATTACCCAGCCTTATGGAACTGGATTCATAAAAGTGAGAGTGGAAGGGGGAGCCTTAATTTTAGAGATTATAATATCAAAAGATGAATTTTTAAGTTTTATGTTATTTATAGAGGATGAAGTAGAAGAGTTTACTTGGTTAAAATGCAGGGAGATTTTTCTTACTCTTTCTGTAAAGAGAACTGGATGAAAACTTTCTACTTTTCTCTTCAAGCACTAGGGTAAATCAATATTTCCAAACAGCAACTTAATAACATTTTACTAGACTTCTGATTCAGAATAGCAACATTAAAATGAGTATATAAGCTGAGAGACAATCATTTAATGACTGAGTATCTATGAAAGCTGGAATGAGTAGGATTTTTTATCGAGTCCTGCCACTATACGAGCTTCCCTAACTCCTGCCAATGATATTTTTATCTCACTTAAAGAAGATTTTATGTGCAGATAAACAAACAAAACATACAAACAGAAGACAGTCAAGAAAGAGGTAGAAACAGTGGACAATATCAAACATAGAACTTCAAAGAATACTGTACTTTCATGACCACTTCTTACCTCTCTTCTCAACCTCACTTGCTGTGGCTTACAGCTTTCCTGGTTTTTGCTGCTGACAGTATCTTACTTGTAATCAGCAGGTTTCCTCGTGTGTACTCTAGGGCAACCTCTCTACTCTGTTCTATCTTTCTTGAAAAAGTTGTTAATATTATTTCATGCACTGATGGCTTGCTCTCTGCCTATACACTGTAAAGTGAAGTAGATCAGCCCTACCTATGTTCATGGAACAAACTTCTTTTCAGGCTTCCTGATACTCTATACTTATATGAATGAAAAAGTAAGAATTGCTAGAAATTTAAGAAATCCTAAAGTAGAGAGGAGGAAACACAAAAAATAAATAAGTATTTATGAAAGGGAAAATTTATAAGTAACAGAAGAGAATTTTAAAAATGTGATTAAAGACTTCCAGTCTAGAGAAGATGGCATAGACCTCCTTACCCTCATACCAACACTAAAGATAGTACAAAAAAGAGTAGATATAGATCAATATCTCTTAAACTTAGAAGCCAATGACAAAATATTAGCAAATTGAATATAACAATATATAAAAATATTTATATACCATGAACAATTTGGGTGATTCAACATTCAAAAATTAATCATATTGCCAAGCTAAATAAGAAAAAGCACATGATCATCTCAAATGAGGAAAAAAACATTTAACAAAATTTAACACGCATTAATGAGAAAAAATTTTCAGCAATTTAGGAATAGAGGGGAATTATCTCAGCTTAAGAGTGTCTAAAAATATCTACAACTAATATCATAACCAGAGACAGAATGCTTTACTTCTGAGATCAAGAATAAAGCAATGATGTCCTTTGTCACCACTCTTATTCAACATGGTACTAGAAGTTATAGCTACTGAAATGAAGCAAAAATTGAAATAAAAGACATACATATTAGAAAGTAAGAGTTAAAATTGTCTCCTTTTGCAGATGACATGATTATTTACATATAAAATTCCAAAGAATCTAAAAAAACCTCATAGTATGCATGATTCACATACACAAAAATCAATCCCATTTCTATATTTGATAATAAACATGTAAAAACCAAAATGAAAAAGCATAATACCATTTACAATTCCTCTAAAGTAAACAAAACATTCAGGTATACACTTAACAAAACATATATAGGAACTGTATGCTGAAAATTACTGATGAAAAAAATGCTGATGAAAGAAATCAAAGGAGACCTAAATAAGTAGGGATACATATATTATTCATGAATTAGAAGACTCAACATACTAAAGACTCAAATTTTCCACAAGTTGATCTATCAGTTTAATAAAATTCCTATCACAGCAAGGGTTTCTGTACAGCACATGGACAAGACTATTTTAAATTTTATATGGAAAGGCAGATGCCCTAGAATAGCTAAAACAGTCTGACAAAGAAAGATAAAGTGGGAGGAGTCACTCTATCATATTAAAATTTACCATATGGCCACAGTAATCCAGACAATGTGGTATTAACAGAGAGATAGACACATAGATCAATGGAACAGAAAAGAACACCCAGAAACAGAATCACACAAATATGCCCAATTGATTTTGGCAAAGGTCCAAAAGTAATTTAGCAAAGAAAAAGAAAAGATAGCCTTTTTAACAAATAGTGCTGGAGCAAAAAAAAAAAAAAAAAAATGAACCTTGCCTGATACAAAATTAACTCAAAATGGACCATAGATTTAAATATAAAATGTAAATCTATAAAACTTTTAGAAAATAGAAACGTAGGGAAACAATCTTCAGTGGCTAGGGATAGGCTGAAATTTCTCAGACTTGAAGCGAAAAGCACGAAAAAAGGGAAGGGTTAGAAAAAATTGGTAAGTTGACTCATCAAAATTTAAAACTTTTGCTCTACCAAAGCCCATATAAAGAGGCGGAAAAGGCAATTTATAGACGGATAAAAAATGTTTTCAAACCACATATCCAATAAAAGACTAATATTTGGAACATATAAAGAATTCTCAAACTCAGTAGAAAGAAAAACAAACAACCCAACTGGAAAATGTGCAAAAAATATGTAGAGACCTTTCACTGAAGAGGATATTTAGATGGCAAATAAGTGCATGAAAAGATATTCATCATTACCATCAAGGAAATACAAATTAAAGGTACAATAAGATATTAGTACACACCTATCAGAGTGGCTAAAATAAGATAATAGTGACAACACAAAATGCTGGTGAAGATGTAGAGAAACCAGATCACTCATGTGTTACTGGTGTGAATGTACAAATGGCAAAGACAATTTGAAAAAGAGTTTGGCAGTTTCTTATAAAACTAAACATACAACTACCATATAACCCAGCAATAACACTCTTAGGTATTTATCTCAGAGAAATGAACACATATGTTTATGCAAACACTGTACCTGAAGGACAGGCCAGATGTCCTTGGGCAGGGGAAAAGGTTAAATAAACTGTGAGGTACATATCATGGACTAGTACCCCAAGATAAAAAGAAACAAAAGATCAATACATGTAATAACTTGCATGAATTTCTGGGTAATTCATGCTTACTGAAAAAAGTAAATCCCAAATTTATTGTTTAATTTACATAGCATTATAAAATGACAAGATTATAAAAATGGAGAAAAGATTAATGACTGTCAAGTAGAGACAAAGGGAATTGGAAAGGAGGTAGGAGGTTATAAAAAGACAATGTGAGTAGTCTTTGTGGCGATAGAACTACTCAGTATCTCAAATGGTAGAGGATACATAAACTCACACATAAGATAAAATTCTATAGAACTACGTGCATATATACACACATAAATGAATCCAAGGAAAACTGGAAATCTGAATATCAGTGGATTGTCAATATCCTGGTTGTATTACAATGCTAGAGTTTTGCAAATGTTTTTTAGAAAAACTGAGTAAAGTGTGCTTGGGATCTTTGCATATTATTTCTTATAACTGCATATGAATCTCAGTAAACATTTCAAATAAAAAAACTTCTTGTCTACGGCCATGCCACCCTGAACGTGCCGATCGTCTGATCTCGGAAGCTAAGCAGGGTCGAGTCTGGTTAGTACTTGGATGGGAGACCACCAAGGAATACCAAGTGCTGTAGGTGTAAAAAAAAAAAAACCTTCTTAAATAATGTGATTGGGAATCTCACAGTCAAAATTATATGTCTCCGTCAAAATAATATGTCTCCTGTAAAACAAGAACAGGTTGTTAAGAAATGAACAATAAGAGAAGACATTGGAAAATAAAAACATGATTGTCATAATAACAAATTTAATAGAAAATTTGGAAGATTCCAGAATGTAGTGCAAAAAGAGAGGAAAAAAAACACTAGAGGAACAATATCATATATAGAGGATTCGTTTAGGAGTTTATATCAGGATATTCAGAGAGAGAGAGAGAAAGCAGAGAGAATGTAGAAAAGGAAAATGTTAAAGAAAAACAAAAAATCCTAGAGCTATGAAGAACAAGGAATCACTGTAATAAAAAAGTCCAGTAACCCAAAACAGGATGAATTAAACAAGCAAGCAAACAAACAAACAAACCCCAACCCATACTGAATCACAGTCTGAGCAAAACAAAGTCATTCCAAACATGCAAGAACTCAGGCATTTTGCTTTCAGAATATGTGAGGAAATGAGGATACACTCCAGCACCCAAAGGAGGGAACTTTTTGAAATCAAGAAGTCAGTAAAATGAAACACTAAGACAGTAGCTGAGTAGTAGGCTTACAAAGCAGTAAGTCCAAATTAGAACATGATGTTAGTAGGATCTAAATAAATAGGATCTAAGTAAAATATCTTCAAAATATGGAGCTGCATATCAAGTAAAGGAGAATGAGAGCCTGCAAAACATAAGGCACATGATAAAGGATAAAATTCTTTCTATTATAAACAAAAAAGGCAATAAGAAATGCCAGAGCAAAAAAATACAACTCAGGGCCCAAACACAATACAAACCAAAATATAGCATGGTTTTGATTATTGGTAGAGGGAAAGAAAGGAGAACTAGTTAAAATGGAGATTCTAGTTAAAATCAAAATCACTAGTGACTTTGATTTTAACCAGAATCAGTGACTTTGATACTAGGAAGGAGCGTTGTGATTTAAATGACAGATGGGGCTTTGATGTCACTGAAACTATAAAAGTGTAACTGTTGCATGCTCTTTGACTTCACAATGAGCAATAATTATAATTATTTAAATATTTTTTTAAATTAATTAAAAAATTAAAACAAAGCAAAACAAGACAATAGGCCCAAAATGGAGTTGCTATGCTGTCCCATGTCACCAAACCTAGACTTAATTACAGTTTCACATCTCTCAGAAATGAAATTGTAAGTGGGTCAATCAGGAATCACCAGGTCAGCCCTAGTCAGGTAATCGGCCTGATCCCTAAAGCAAAGTAACCTTGCAGTAACCAACTTGCTTTTTTGCCTGATATAATTTTCTTGTTTCCATTCCCTTCTGCCTATAAAAGTCTTCCATTTTGTAACACTCCTCCCAGCTATTTTCTCTCTGTAGAGTGGATGCTGCCTGATTTGAATAGTTTTGCTCAAATATGCTCTTAAAATTTTTAAGTATACCTCAGTTTATCTTTTAGCACAAACATACTATTTAGTAGTTGTAAACTTTTGTAATCAACCTACAGTGAAAAGAAGAGCAACAATTGAATGTTTAAATAGATTGGGGAATGGGAGGGTGGGGTGTGAGACAGAGAGGGAAGGATAAATTAGCTTAAAGTTTTATTTTACAAATTGGAGATTTAATCTATATTTTGAAAAATGTATGGAATACGAGTCATTGGTTTTAAAGGTAATGTTAAAAGCACTAAAAATAGTGCCATAATTGTTCAAAATTAGGAGGAGGGGAAAGGAATATAAGTGTCATATTAATATCCTTTTCTATCATAGCAGGAAGTTAAACTGAAAATTGTAAAGTTTTTCCATCAAGATTTAGTACTAAAAAAAAATTATTCAGATCCATGTCTTATAGTCTCAAAAGATCTAGAAACAGAAATAGTTAAATATGATTGCCCTTGGAGAGCGGAGTAGGAAGTTGTGAGGTGACAGGCTCTCAATGTATTTTATAAGCTAGTCTATTCTATTTGATTTTCTGCTACATGCATACATTACACTGATCAAGGAAAAAAAATTATACAAGATTCACTAGCTGTCACCTCATGGGAGGCCTTGGCCTGGTATCATTCTGCAGGGGAATGTAAAATCATACGAGGGGTACACACTTAGGAAACACCTGCCACTGTGGCGAAATGTCGAGGAGGGAACAATAAAAGCCACAAATGAGAATTGCAACCCAAACACCACATGTAGGAACATCTGTGTTAATTCTGACAAATTCTGCCGGTCACGGTTTGACCTCATCCATCACTGAAAAACACCTAACTAAATCAGGGAAAAAAACAGCCTTGCCTTTGAGATAGTAATTCTATCTTATCAATACAGGTCTGGGCACATATTGAATATATGATGGAGATTAGGTATCGCTGGGGTAATTTTGATGTGATTGCTTTGACAGTCTTTAAAGCTCTACATTTATAATGGCTAGTTATTCTATTTATGTACTACATCAACTCTCATGAGAGACTAGCTTAAATGATTTTTGCTATGACACATATGCAGGTTGAATTAGATTTCTAGAACCTGTTCATTTGTTTTCAGTCATTCTTTTAAAAACATATCTCTAGTTACATTTACAGATTTTTGCTTCAGCTCTTTCACTTCATGTGAGGAGCTGTGAGAGGATGCAGCACTTGGTTCCTGGCAGCCTCTTTGATGGCTCCTTTGCTAAGTGAGGTCCTCAGAGCCGACTGTGGACACTTGGGAGCAGAGTGAGGTCTGGATTCTGGACCAACTGGGCTCCCAGGTTTCAAGCAACCTCAAGAAGCACAGTAGGTGGAGCTCAGGTGCCACATTACACTCTGCCTTTAGAGGGACTTGCTGCTGCTTTTAACCAAACAGCCGCCTCTACTGACCCTTTCCACGCAAAGAGCTTGCCTCGGCGATGAACCACACAGATGTGAATAATTATGAGGAGAAAGCAATTCTTGGGGGAAGGCTTTTGGCCCATCCTGTCAGAAGAAGATCTGCAAAGCTCCTTTGGAAGCTGCTCTTGAGAGGATTTGGGGGTCATTTGCCAGAAACTAAACAACTGAAAATGGGTTTCTGACAGCATTTACCATACCTTTCTCTCTCTCAGGAACAGAAGTTTATACTGTATTTTTATTAATCTGCCAGGTTATAGATCTGTAAGCTTTGTGTCTTTAGAAAAGCCTTTTTGTTTTAAGTAGAGCTCTGGAGTCAAACTGCCCAGGCTTAACTTCTGGTTTAACCACTTAGGTAACATGTAACCTTGTACAGGCGAGTTAATGTCTCCACACCACATCTGTTAAATGGGGATAATAATAACAACGTGCACGCTAGGAGATTATTGCAAGTGCATGAGGTAAGCATGTGTTGGATGCTAGTAAATGCTCAGAGAATAGTGATTATTATTTTTTTCCACAAAACTTACATTAGGCACTCTAGAAGGTGTGGTAAGAATGTCTTGTGATGCTAGCCTCAGAAATCTACTTGGATAGCCTAACCTTTCATTTGCAAGGACTGCTTTTGTAGAGAAAGGGGAAAAAAAGGGTGCTAAGAATCCAAGCTTAAGGCCCTGGAGGAGGCAAGAAATCAGGTTTGTGCTATAACAACAAATCAGAAAAGACAGAGGGACTCGGACAGTGACCTCCTTAGTAAGACTGGGCAAGATCAGCGTGACTACATAACTTCATGTCCAAACAGGTCACTATTGAAAGTAAAAAGAGCATTATTATTTATTATGCTGGGATCAAATGAGTAAGACAGGAATGACCCAGGCAAATCGAGGCATGTGGTACACTAGGCTGTGAAAAGGGAATAAAAGCTGGATGAATGAGGGGACCAAAACCCAGGCACTACATGAAAGAAAACAGGATCAGCAAAAAGAGCCCAACGCCATCTCTTGCCAGCACCTGAGAGCTGTGGAGGACCAGCTAGGACCAGTAGCTCATCATCAATACAAAAGTAAACCCCTCACCTGCCTGATGAGCCATGTGGCTCTCTTAGGAGAGCCTGCCACCTGTATCCACCAGCATATTGCCTGTGCATCATCCAGGAGAAGTGAGGTCCACTTCTCCCATAGACTTTGCTGAGCCACATTCAAACTTTTCTACATAGATACTTCTTTTTTTTCAATGGCCCAGGATATTCAGAAGCCTACAGGAACAGAGAGAGATGAATGAGTGAGTCCCCAGCATCCATATTTGGATGGAATTAGACAGTGTTGGAACCCACCTCTTGTTACAACAGAGTCTAGCTGAATTTCTTCAGCAGTGAGAAACAGCACTTGGGGACACAATGGTTGGAGGTGGGAAGATACCAGCTTGAAGACTTAAAGGCTTTGAGATCTACCAGAAAAATCTTAATGCCAGCCCTAGCCCAAAAGAGGAATATAGCTTGCCTTTTTAAAGGCAAGGTTATCTTGCAGAATTAAAGTGCTCAAAAGGAAATAGACACATGAAAATAATCACAAGTGGACTTTCAGTGTTCAGATAAGAGTTTTTCTGAGGTTAATTTTCCTAGGTAATTTACCATTCCTCCTAATTTCCCAGAGCTGATCATAAAATTTACACATTGGTGGTTACTCTGGTATCAACATTTTAGGAGTTTTATTTGACCTAAAGGGTATTTCGTATTGGATCTAGACTGCTCATATTCACAATCACCCACTCTTGTAACTACTGTAAACCTTTTGGAAAACATTCCTTAGGGTGAATTATGTATTTATATGTAAAATACCGCAAACATCCTTTTGGCCATAACTTTTGGGTGTTTTCAAACCAGATTATAGTAAGACAATATATTTTATTCAGCAGATTTGTTTTAATCTAATTATGTAGGTGAATAAAAATTACTGCATGCTGGTGCATCTAATGTAAGTTATCTATTATTCACACCACATTTACTTTTAATATTCATGCAGATTCCCTTTGACATAACCTACTGTGTCACAGTTAATCCAATAAAGATAAAATATAGCTCAGCAAAACACCAGTCGATTCCAGCTTTCTGGTAATTATTAAAGACTATTTCACACTGGTTCCTTCAATCAGTGTGTTTCCCCTTGGATAGGATGGCCCTCCTCTTTGAAGCTTTCAAACCTCCCAATGGATTCACAGGAACACTCAGGCCCCTTTTCAGTCTCTGTGTCTCAGAGATAGTTCAAAGAGCACAACAAGGCTTCACAGGTTTATTCTCAAAGGCTGACACTGTCTGTTTGATGTATGGTGACTTAAAAAGTCATCTCTGGCAAAGCATGTGTTTGCTACCAGTCTATTGAATCAGCCATTTATCAACTTATCTGTATTCACCCAGTGCACCTGCTAACAGCTCAAAGGAGAACACATACTGTCTCCTGCTGTACTGACTATTGATTTGATTCTCTCCTCTAATTTTGTATTGTTTTGCTGCCCTGTGGATGAAGCAACTCCTTTACTGGATGAAATGAACATGGAAACCCCTGAACTGATGGCTTTTGGTTGTTGTGTTCAAGAGTCAGGGGTGGGAGGAGGAGGGTGCAATGGACTCTTCACAGGTTGAGGATAGTTGAGCTGGCAGAGTGTTTTGCTTCCTGTCCCAGCGTGCCTTGCTTTTAACTTTTATCTACATTGCAGGCATTTCATTGTATAGACTCTGCTAGGAAATTGCAGGGAGATCACTAGGAATGCCCAACCTCATCATCAAAAGCTGGGAATAGCCAACATCTACCAGTGCAAGCAAATGGAACCCTGGATTGCAGATAGGGATACGCCAACTCCCTCTCAGTTTAACTATCTCACCTTAACCAACTCCACACTGCAAGGGACATTTCCTTTATTCTTTGCAATCCTGAGCATGTGTTTCTAGCTAAGACATTTTCCTTCTTCACTTCTCTGTCATTACCTGTTTTTAATTAAAGTAAAATGAGACTGCTTCACTGTATCATGAAAATTATTATCATTTATGAATGCTTTCCTCATCAATTTAATCTTGGGTATGGTCATATAATTTGATTAACATTATAGGTAATGCTTCAGCCATAGAAAACACTGTTTTGATAGATTCTTATAGAAAAGGACAAAGACAAGGTCAATATTTTTTCTGTGCAACATTGAATATTTTAAGTAGAGCAGTTCTTATTTTGAGATGGCAATAATTCTATTATTGCAGAGCAAATTGTAACATGAGATAGATCTAAGAGAGATTATTGTTTGTTCCTGAATACCTTCCTACTTTATGACAAATCAATCTCTCCCTTTCCTTCTCCCTCTTGCTCTTTCTCTTTCTCGCTCCCTCCCTCCCTCCATCCCTCCCTCCCTTCCTCCCTCCTTCTCTTAGCATGCCCTATGAATGATGAAATTCACCAAGATTCTACACATAGTATGCTTTGCTTCTTACTTTGTATATATTCTCTGATGATCTTTTTTCAATTGTGGCTCCAATTATCATTTAAATGCAGAAACCCCCTCCCCCCCCAATCTATTTCCAGCTTTGATCTCTCTGCTGAATACCAGTCCCTGTTTCTCTCTGATAAATATTTCCATTTAGACAGGTTGTAGGCAACTTAATCTCAACATATTCAATACTCAATCCATTATCTTTCTATATGACTTCTCCAGAATTTTTGTCAGTAGCATTGCTAGGTACCATGTCTCTCATCAATGGAGTAAACACTCCAGGTATAATTAGTCTCCAAGTAGCCTCAATTAAATCTTTCTCATCTCTACCACCTTCTAGATCATTATCACAGGCCTTGTCATCTTTAGTTCTGACCACTGCACTAAACTCCAGATTCACCACCCATCTTCTTTATGATTGTTCGTCTATTTGTTTTAAACAAGATTTAACTGTGAATCTCATCTATGTTGTTCCCCCCTGACATCTTTATTAAAAATGAATTAAAAAGCTAATTGCTTGCTTAAATTATTTTACTGCCTTCTATTTGCCTCAGGATAAAGTTCAAAATTACCTAGCAATACATAGCAAACTGATAGTAGCCAGTTAACCCATACAGTGACTCCTAGGTTCTTGACAGTGAGCACTGGTAGCTTCAGTGGTTAAAGGCAGGTAGAGACCAACTGTACAACCTTGCTATCAGGTGGCACATACCAATAAAAATCAGTCTCATGTCAAACTCTGCCAGACTCACAATCCTGAAGAACAAAATTCAAAGACTTACACTATTTGATACCTTATAAGCTAGCTATACTTATTAGTAGTATAAAAATATAGAACTAGATTAATGGAACAAATAGTCCAAACATAAACCAACATATACATGGCCAATGATTGATGACAGTTTGACAGAGTGGTGGACAAAGGGTAATCTTATCAATAAATAGTCCTGGGTCAATTTGATATCCACATGGGAAAAAGAATGATTCTTTATCACTTCCTCATACTATATCCTTAATCAGTTGAGTAAGATTGTACATTTAAATGTGAAACATAAAACAATGAAGGTTCTAGAAGAGAGATACCAAATGTGAGAAAAATTTGTTGTGTTGTTGCTGGCTCTGAGATGGTGGGTTTCATGTGCAAGGACTAAAGAGGGACCTCGAGGAGCTTCCAGCTGATAGCCAGTAAGGAAACAGGGACCTTAGTCCTACAAACACAAGGAACCAACGCCTGCCAACTAACAGAATGAGCTAAGAAGCAATTTCTTTCCCAGAGCCTCTGGATAAGATCCCAGGCCAGCTGACACTTTGATTTTAGCCTCGTGAGACCTGGCAGAGAGGAACTTGAGCCCACTTGTACTTCTGACTTACAGAACTGAGAGATAATAAATTTGTATTTTTTTAAGCTGCTAAATTTGTTGTACCTTGTTATAGCAGTAATAGAAAATTAATGTACCCATTGAGAAGAAAATGAAGAAATAAATTGTGACTAATCCTTATAATGAACTATAATAGAGCAGAGGTAGGTAAACTATGACCCACAAGTTAAATTTGACCTTGCTTGCTTTTGTTACTAAAGTTTAATTGGAACAAAGCCAGTTCTATTTGTTTATGTATGGTCTTGCTGCTTTCGTGTTACAGCAACAGAGATAAGTAGTTGTGACCGAGTCCTTATGGCAGCCTAAGCTGAAAATATTTGCTATCTGGCTCTTTACAGAAAAGTTTGCTGACACCTGGTATAGAGGAATGAAAAACAACAAACTACTTAAAATTATATGGATGAATATCATAAACATAATGGTAAATAAAGGCAGAAACAAAATAATATTTATTACATGATTTTTTAACTATAAACTTGAAAACAGACAAAACCATTCTCTGCTCCCAAGAGTCAGGATGGTGGTTGCCTTTGAGAGGAGGGAGGGGAAGAGTAGTGATTTAGACCTGGATGTGAGGAGATATTTGGGATGCTGGTAGTATTCTCTTTCCTGGTCTGTAATGGTTAAATGGCTTTTTGCAAAACCCATGGAGCATGATTTGCTCACTTTTTATATACACTATTTTTTTTTCACAGAAAGAAACAAATCAGTATGACTCTCTAGACATTTTAAAATATATATACTTTTGAGATCCTTTGTAATATTGAACTAAAACTAAGAGTATCTTGGATTCAGAATGTGCTCCAGAGTTCACACAAGAACTTCCTCTTTTTTCTAACGTCTTGCTGCTTGTCTTGGACCAGCGGCATTGGCATACCTGGGAACTTGTTGGAAATGCACAATCTCAGCCCCACTGTAGACATGAGTCAGACACTATATTTTAGTTAGCTCCCAGCTAATTCCTTGACATATTTAAGTTCAGGAAGCACTGCACCTACAGATCTGCTATTTCATTGCCCCTGCTTCTTCACAAATCATATATTTATACATGGTCAAAAACACAGTTTTTTGGCAACTCACACTTCCAAACTTTTCACATGGACCTGGGCGGGACTGCTCCAGAAACAAACATGCTTGCTCACACCTCTTCGGTTAAAGCATTCTGGTTTCTGCTGTACACAGTCAGGTAGCCAGAAGACCTTAGGGCCTATATTTTATTAATTTGCATTTAGGTTAATAAATCCTAGATTTATCTTCTTTATAATAATAAAGAGAATAAACATGAGAAGTTTATCAGTAATAAATACACCAGTCTCTTTCCCTGTCGCCTTACAATTTAGATCTCAGGGGGAATATAAATGTCTGAGGAGTATTTTTATAATCTCAAAGGGTCAGTTTTTTATCTTTGAAGAGTTGAATAGGATGAGAAAAGTTGTCTCCAGGAGAATAAGATCTCTACCATGTAGTCAACAAAACAATCCTTTCTTCTCTAGAAAACTGAAGAAAGGTGATATATCACAAAAGTAGATGTGAGAAAAATAATAACATAATGTTCCATTAGAAGAGAAGAATGGAGAAATGACCCTTGTTGGATAATAGTTCTTATGTAAATGACTCAGAATTGAAAGTTAGCAAAAGTATACTGAAGATTTCTAGATAACTGTCTTGTGGTTTGAATGCTCCTGATATTTTTTTTTATTATACATAATACAGCTTTGAAATTGACCATTATGTTGAATATCTTTGTTCTTTGTTGTTCCTTCCAATTCTGAAATGTCTTGTGATACTGAAAAAATCAAATCACCAAATGGCACAAAATTTGAAAGTACTGGTGGTGAGGAAACAGAGACATTGAAGGAAAGTAACTAATTTTGATCTATAAAATAATGTAACAAATACATCATGTAACCAAAAACTCCATTGTAGCAGATGATGAATAAGTAATCAGATGTGGAATCTTAGTCTGTGTGGCAGAAGGGCCAAAATAAATAATATCTGTTAAATTTTAGATTTTTGTGTTTTGAGGTATAAATCCCCCAATTTTGCCAAACCTAATTTAGTAAAGACATTGAATGAATGAGTGAATTAGTGAGTGAATGAATGAGTGAGTGAATGAATGAGAGTGTGTATGCACACTATAAAAATCAGTGAGAAGGGCTAAATGCCATATTAGGGTCAATATGATGAAGAAAGTGTTTAGAACACATAGGAAGGTAAGACCCATAAGCTGACTACACTGAGTCCAGAGAGCCTCATGTACCTGCCAGAGCCTGAGGGGACATAAAACTGTAAGGCCCTCTCATGGAGGACAACAGACTTGCCTGACTTTAGAATCAGGATTTGAGCCAAACACCTAAAAACTGGAAAGCAGAGTGACTCCAGCCCATGTGTATTCCGTCAGCTGAGAAGACAAGCATGAAGTTGCAGCTCAAAATAGTGTACTGGTCATATTGTAGGATATGAAGTTATCCTGGAGTGGCTGAGTGTTCTTGTATTTATATGAATAATGGACAATTATGTCTTTTATATTCTCACATTTGAGAATAGGAGAATATTGAATATATTTAATGTATATGTTCAAATGCATTTCATTTGCCAATTATCAAAATCATATTTTTAATGAGGAAAGTATTTAGATACGGTTCATTTACGTTATGTTGCTTGTTATGTGCTTTAATTTAGTCAACACAATGCTAGTATCATGTAAACCTGTGTGCCGGTTTTATTACTCAGGGGGTAGTAAATTTTTATAAATAGGAATCTATGCTTTGGGGGTGGTCATCTAGCATTATACAACAAAGGCCACAGTTCAGAGGCAACTATTGAAGGCGTATTTTTTCTTCGTTATCTCTTACCTATGCAGGTTGGTTTGTTAACCAGCATAACGAATATTAGAAATAAATTCTTGTTGGAGCAACTGGCAACCTTTAATCAGCATAAAGGGTATTAGAAATGGGCTCTCATCAGTGAAATATATGGTATTTAAGGTATGTGAAGTAACTAAAATATACAGGAGCACTGAAAGGACAGTGTTAGATCTTCTTCAAATATGAAGAGCTGGTTGTATGAACTACTTAGTGTCAGATGCTGATGGATGTTTGTTTGCAAAGTACCTGGGCCACTTTGCTGGGTATATTTCTTTAATACATGCCTGTTTAAATGACAATGTTTTGTCTGTGACTTGGTCTGAGGGTGAAGAGAAGGAGTGGTCCTTCACCTGCCTTCAGCATTTCAGCAGCTACCATTTTTCAAAAGCAAATAACTGGAGTTGTTCATGGCCAACTTGCTAAAGTCAGTTTTCAGTAATTTGTTAAAACTTTATTTATATACATTTTCTAATTTTAGCAGTGTTCTTTCAACAGTTTATTGATATCTATGGGGGGAAAATGCTCAGACATTGGAGGTGGGGGCTATGAGTGACATCCACCTTTGGCAATTCCCTAGGTGACTATAGCTATCATTTCCCAATTTGGTTTCCTGATACATTTCTGCCTACTTAGGCCTATCCCATTAGTCTTCATCTATAGGGATATGAAGATTAACCTTGCTCAGTGTTATGTTGAAGATTTGAATTGGAGATCAATTTCTTTTAGGGAAGAGACTATCAATCAATGTCAACCTTTTATTTATTCAACACCCACTGCATGCACAGTATTGTTCTAAGTCCTTGGAGAATTATCAAAATAATATATATATATAGTAGACCATAATCTCTAAAACTCATGATCTACAGGGGCACAGACAATAAAAAGATGTATTTAATTTTGTTATCTGAGAATAAGCTACAGTGATAGTTATGTTTAGATTTACTGCCAAAGGCTCTAATTTGTGGTAGATCCCATATCCTTTAAAATTCTCTCACTTTTTTTCATCACCTTCTCCTTCCATCCTTCTTTTCTCTCTACCTCCACATTTTCCTTTCTTCCTTCATTTTTCTCTCCTTCATCCTCCCTTTCACCTTCCCTCACTCATTTCCCTTCCTCTCTCCCCTTTTCTCTCTTTCTCCCTTCCACCTTCCCACCCTTCCTCCCTCCCTCCCTCCCTCCCTCTCCTTTCATCCCTTCCTCTCCTTTCTCCCTTTCTCCCTCCCTCCTTTCCTTCCTTCCTTCCTTCCTTCCTTCCTTCCTTCCTTCCTTCCTTCCTTCCTTCCTTCCTTCTTTCCTCCTTCTTTCCTTTGACTGAACAGTTTATTTATTTCCCACAGGATAGTGAAGCTTTTAATCTACTGTTTTGTCTTTGTTTTCACATCAGGAAGTTTAAATGGGTTCCTTTAAAGAAAAATGACAAGTGTTCTTTGCTTTCCAAAAATGTGACTATTGAATGCTGGGTTTTGAGTACTTCCTCTTACAGCCATGCTAAGGGCAATTGGCCCTCTGTCTTCACTGAGCCTTGTTAAATTTCCAATATCCCAGATCCATCTGAACCCTTCTGCTCATGGAAGCTCCTTGTCTTCATCTTGCTACTTTAGGACCCAGGCATTTTGAAGTTTGAATCTTGATTCTGCCATATTCTGACTCTGGCACTAGGTAAGGTGTCTAAATTCTCTCAACCCTAATTTCTTTACCCACAAAGTAGGAGAAATAATGTTTACAAAATAAAATATAGAGCATTCTCTCCAACTTTGGTTATTGTATTGCTTTATTTTTACCTTAATTCTTGGTTTCTGATCTTATGGACCCTAGACTCTACACTCTACTGCACTGAGGTGACCTGATTATGTTCATCCACCAGGTATAAGACCCAGGTGTGTGTCCTGACCTCAGCATCTCTGTCTTCATTAGAGCACCTTAGCTCCATACTCCCTCCCCCTCCCCCCGACACACATAGGTTCCTGGCTCTTTCCCTAATCTGTACCTGAATACTGGGAATCATGTATGCCAGTAGGATTCATTTTAATTTGGAAGATCAATAATTCTTCCTTTGTTTTCTCTCAATAGTTATAAATTTATAGAACTCTCATCCCAGGATATATTTAAGCTCCAGACTGATCCCCTGCTTATATGAAAAGGTTTAAAGATACAAGTCATCAGAGTGCTTAAGAATTTAGGACCTGAAGTCAGAAAGACTTGCTTCAAATCCTGGCTTTGCTACTTAGTAGCTGTGTGAACTTACACAAATGTTTTAACAGTGTTAGGACTTAGTTTTAACCCTACTGATTTATCTAAAGATGGCAGTTTTCCTGCAGTGGAGGGAACATGGACTGGGCAGCAGGATCAGTGTTTCAAAACTTGCCTCTACCGTTTATGGAATGAACAATTTTGAGAAAAATCTCTGTGCTTCTGTTTCTTGTATATAAAATGAGATAATGATGCACAGTAATGGATTGTGGTAAATAAATGAACAAACAAAATAGAGACAAACTCATAGATACAAAGAACAAACTGATGGTTGCCAAGTGGGAGGGGTTGGGAGGCTGAGTGAAAAGGTAAAGGGATTAAGAAGTACAAATTGTCAGTTATAAAATAGTCACTGGGATGTAAAGTATAGCATAGGGAATATAGGTCAATAATATTATAATAAATATGCATGATATCAAGGGGGTAATAGACTTATTGGAGGAATCATTTCATAAGTTATATAAATCTCTAACCATTATGCAGTATACCTGAAACTAATATAACATTGAATGTCAACTGTAATTGAAAAATAAAAATTTTAAGAGGATTGTAGTAAAGATTAAATGAGGTAAGCTCTTTTGCATGGCATCTTAAAGGTGATCAGCTGCTTCAGGATGAAGCTGAACATCTTTTTCTCAGCCACTGGCTGCCAGAAACTCCCTAAAGTAGATGATGAATGCAAACACTATGCATTTACATGAAGGTTATGGACACAGAAGTTGCTGCTGATGCTCTGGGTGAAGAGTAGAAAGGCTGCGCTTCATTCAGATCAGTGATAGGAACCACAAACAAGGTTTCCCCATGAAGCAAGCTATTTTGACCCATCACTGTGTCTGCCTGCCACTGGGTAAGGAGCATTTCTGTTATAGACCAAGGAGAACTGGAGGAAGGAAGCACAAATATTTTTTAAGGTTGCATTGTAGCTGCCACTGAGTGTTCTCAGCTTGGTTATTATTTTTAAAAAAGGAAAAAGATTTTCTTGACTTACTGGTAACTGTTGGGCCTTGTTGCTATATGAACCTGCAAATGTTCAGTATCTCTAAAGAAGATGATGTTTGCTAGGGTTTTGTGAGAAAGCGCATGAGTAAGGAAGGTAGGAAACCCAGGATCAAAGTGCCCAAGATTCAGTATTTTGTTACTCCATGTGTCTTGCAACACACACAACAGTGTATTGCTCTGAAGAAACAGTGTACTAAGAAAAATAAGGATGAAGCTATAGATTTTGGTAAACTTTTGGCCAGGAGAATGAAGCAAGACAGAGGAAAATGCCAGAAATAGAGTCAAGAGACAGAGGCTGTCCTTCCTGAGAACTTCTATCTCTAAATCTCAATCTACTCAAAAATACAATTTTCTAAGGGTAACAAATAAATAAGGTAAGACATTAAAAACAAAAGATTAAATGAGATAAAAATCTGTGAATATATTTACAAAACATTTCAAAATGTTATTAAGGATTTTAATCAAAGTTTGAATAGATCAAAGAAGGAAAGGACACAATCTCGCTCTTCGACTTTCTTTTTCCATTGTACTTCTGACTTTCCTGGGTCTCTCTCACTTTCTCTAGTTCTGTCCTCTTTTGTATATTGCTCCCACAACCCCCTTCTTTCTCTCTTTTTTTCTGGGGCAGTTTCCTGGTCTAAATCAATAAACAACAATAACAAAATCAACTGTCTTTAAATCTCTCAGCTCTTGATATATAGTACGTCTTCCTGACTGTGATTTTATTTCCAAGTTCTGACATCTTTTCTCTGAGGTTCTACTCTATAAGAAACACCAGTCCTACAGCTGTGCTCACTGTGGTGTAGGAGAGCATGCCTGAAAGCTCGCCCATTATTGCAGTTGGTCTCAAAGACAATCTGATTTCAATGGTATAGCAGATGGTTGGATATGGTTCTTTAGACAAGACAGGCAATGGATTGAGGAAACTATGTGAGAAGGGATGAGCTCTGAAAAGGTGTGTGTGTGTGTGTGTGTGTGTGTGTGTGTGTGTGTGTGTGTGTTTCCATGCAGGACGAGCTCCTAACCAGTCCCTAAACAGGATGCCTTTTGCATCACCTTATATTCAACCCTTAAGAGAATATCCCTACATGGAAACCTGGAGCATGTGAGTCAGCAGGCATTCCCTTCTGATTGTGAATAAAGAGTGTGAAGCATAGACTTTATGTGAAAAACAAAAGTTGTAATTAGAAATTCTCCCCACACTCAAATATTACAAAACACAGAGCAACACTGGAAATGAGTTTGTATCGGGAGTTTATCCTGTCTCAATTTAGAATCTCAGAATGTTGTAGCTGGACACTTTAGATTGGGGGTCCAAACTCAAATACCAGTAGGAGGTAAGCACATAGCCTAAATGAAAGAGGCTGCCTGATGAGGACTGTGGCATCAGGAGAGGGCTGACATCTAATGGAGCAGATGCAGCTTCATTCCTGGTGATTGTTGCCTTGATGCTCATTGTTGTCAGATTCTCTAGTTTATTAGGAAAAAAACAAATTTTAATGTAAAATCCTTTAAAATGTTTGCAACTAATTAAACAAATAAACAAAGCACTATGTGGACCAAGGGGCTGCTGTGTTGTAATTGGCAATCTACTTAAAAGACTTTTATTTTTACAGAAACAAGCTCAGCAATGAGAAAGTGACTGCTTTGCAGAAAGTTGTTAGAGACAATTATTCTAGATATGTTGGATAGTAAGACTCTAGTCTAAAGTTTATTTATTAAGACCAAGTCCATGGCCACTCAACTCCTAAAAATAAACTGATAGAACAGAAGAGTGCTAGATCAAATAATTAATCTAATTCTTCATTTTCCTTTAAATAGTATTGTATATTTGCAATAGACAATGGAGTATATTTAGCCATCCTTGACTTTGAGCTTGACCTTGTGGCCTAATTTGGCTAATGGGACATGACTTAAAACAGGCTTGAAAAGTGTTAGCATTCTTGGTCTGTCCGTCACTGCTCATGACCATGAGGAGAACATGCCCCAAGTAGAAACTAGTACCAGAATACCACACCTGAATCTAACTTGCAAACTAGAGCTAAGTCAAATGGAGTTTAGACAAGATTAAACAAACACCAGTCAGTCTGCTGATGTGAGTACGAAATAATGTATTTTTATATACTGCTGGAATTTTTGTGATTGTTTGTCATATATTGATAATTGATGAATACATTAAAGACTGTGCTTGCATTATATATTTAAATATATACATACACATATATACACATATATATATACACATACATATATATTTTGCAGCACTTTCAGCATATAAATATATATTTTTCTCATTATATGTAAATGTATATATTTATCACATATGTCAAATATATATCTATATATAATGTATCGATAACAAAATACCACTGGCTGGGAGGCTTAAACAACAAAAATTTATTTTCTCACAGTTCTGGAAGCTAGAAGTCCAAGATCAAGGTGTTGGCAGGTCTGGTTTCTTTTAAGGCTTTTCTTCTTGGCTTGCACATTGCAAAGGCTTTATGGTCTGTGAACCACAGTATCTTTCAATGCCACAGTACCAGCCAGGAGTGATGCTTCATCAGAGGAGCTGTAGAGTAGTTGAATTTAGACTTCTCTGCTCCTTTGGTGCAAGTTCATTTGTAGTCACTGTAGCTGGTGGGACCAGGAGGGCCTTGACGTGAATTTGAACAGGGTCAGAATGAGCACCCAGATATTTTATTAGGAACTTAAAGGAAAAGTTCTACCAAAAAGAGATCCAGACCTGTCGCCCCTCTGCACTTAGCTTGGGATGGGCTGGACCACACTGCATTTGTGAGCAGTCACCCCAACTCGTAAAGGTCCAAGACTACTGGAAATGACTTAGGCATCATACCACCTTCTCTGCTTCTGTTGAATTTTCTCAGTCACACTCTGTAGATAATAACATTTTTGTTATTTAGGAAAAATGTTATTATATTAAATTCATAAAAATACAAGTATTAATG
The DNA here is from genome assembly GCA_028627145.1 of Eidolon dupreanum. NCBI lineage: Eukaryota > Metazoa > Chordata > Mammalia > Chiroptera > Pteropodidae > Eidolon > Eidolon dupreanum. Next base: position 130,174,438 of record CM053509.1, on the reverse strand, counting down.
GTTACATCCCCCCAAAAAAGATATGTCGAAGTTCTAATCTCCCGTATCTTAGAATACCACCTTCTTTGGAGATAGGGACTTTATAGTAATAATCAAGTAAAAAAATTGGTCATACAGAAAAGGTTGAAAATCACATGATATCACATATGTGAGATATAAACCTAAAAGCAACAAAAGAACAGGACAAACAAACAGAGACCCATGGACATAGTTAATAGGCTAGTGGTTACCAGAAGGGAGGGAGGACGGGGGAGGGGGAAAATAAAAAAATAAAATGTTAAAAAAATTATGTATATATGGTATGAAGAAAAAATTAACTGGCTTTAAAAAAAATTGGTAATTAAGGTGGCCCCTAATTCATATGACTGGGGAAATTTGAACACAGAGACAGGCATACACATAGGGAAGACCATGTAAGATACGCAAGGAGATAATGGCCATATGACTGTAGAGATCTATGTACAAGTCAAAATACCAGCGATTGCTGGAAAACACAAGCCAGAAGACACAAGGAGGGATTCTTCCCTAGAGCCATCAGAGAGCATGGCCCTACGGATGCCTGTGTTTGGATTTCTAGCCTCTAGGACCACAAGACTACAGATTTCTCTCTTTTAAACCACTTAGTTTTCAGTACTTTGTTACGGCAGCCATAGGAAACTAACAAAAGGTAGGGCTAAAATGAATTAAGATGACATTCTCCAAAATGAACTTAGAGAAAAAAAACTGGAAGAGGAAATTTAAAAACTAAATAGCTCTTTTGAAAGATTCTTTTTACTGATAAATGTGAGTACACAGATGTTTAAAATAAAAAGCTGAAGAGCTCTTTGCTTAAAGACATCATTTTTTCCAGCATGCAATGAATGCAGCTTAACTTAGAGCTGTTTATGGAAATATGTTTTCCCCTTCACCATTATTAAAACATATATTGTTGCTCTTTATGTTAGTTTTATGATGCATATCGGAATTCCAAATTAAATATTGTTTAGATGCTTATGCACCAAGAATTGTTGTTTCTCAAGGAGACATAAGATGAGGTGGAAGGATATCTTTTATATCGAGGCAGTTGAATCCTTACTCAATGGCCAAAATGTACTTTACAATAGGATTTTATTATGACATCAAAATATTTTGATAGACAAGACTTTGAATGTGGAAAGAACTTTGCATTCTAGAAACTCTAATAGCAAGCACATTTGTCAAGATGTTAGGCACTACCTTTTAAAACCTGCTCATATCTTTTGTTTCATTCTTTGCTTCTGTGCCAGTGAACCTGGCAGTGCTAAATACAAGGGACCTGGGAACCTTTTCATATTTCCCCTCCCGAGAACCCCAGATGAAAGTACCCATGCTAACTTTGCTGAGCTTTTTCATCAGTTCCTGAAGTTTCTACAAAAGCATGTGTGGCTGACCAGGAAACTGGGTCAGGCAATTGTTCTGCAATAAAAGATGATCTTTTGAAGTGTCTCGGCAGCCGCCCACCTTGAGACAGAGGAGGGAGTCCCGTGGATCATGCTCTTCACAAATTGAGCCTCAGGCCTCAAATATTATTTCTTCTGCTTTAATAACAATAAAAAACTTTGCCCTTTTTTTTCCACCTGCCTTCAGGCTTTCTGATTGATGAACCTATTCGCTTAAATAGAGAGTTTTAAAAATTGCTTTAAGAAAATACAACCACTTCCTGAAATATATTTGTAAAGGAAAGCTTTCCCTTAAAACTCTGAAGCTGGTACATTATAAGAAGTACTGCCATGTTGCCATAGGACACCCCACGTTGACTTGGATAGAATCTGAAAGAGGAGGTTTGATTGGGATATGAACAGGATTTGAGCTTTCAGTGTCAGAGGTGTTTTCCAGGCCTTGGAATTTCTACTCCCCCCACTCACTGCAACAGAGACATTTTCTCTCTTAATTCCACAGTCAAGAAATAAGTTGTGGTTTTATTTTGATATAAACTGACAACGTTAGCATATTCAGAGTGAAATATGTAGAACTCATCAGATCAGATACCCTTTAACAGGGACATGAATTATGAATCAATGAAAAAAGCTGTCATCAGCTATGTTACCTTGATATTAATAGCATGAACAGTCAATGTTGGAAGTAGCTGGGGCACACTTGCCATTAAACTCCTCTTGTCTCCTCTTGTCTTTCAAGAATGAGATAGAGACAGAGGAGGGAGAGAGGGGTGAATGGTGAGAGAGTGGGCTGGAGAGATTGAGAGATAATGCTATTCATGTAAATTTCTTTTAGCATCCAATGGAATAGAAGTGAGCTAATGCAAGTTCACTCAGATCATTCAACCTGAGCAAAGAGACATCATCACTGATTAACCTTGGTTGTCTACAAGGGCCGGCAGCCTGTGGCCTGTTGCCTCTTTTTGTATGGCCTGAAAACAGAAATGGTTTTTACGTTTTCAAAAAATGACAAAAAAAAAAAAAGAAATAAAAAAATATATTATTTTGTCACATAAAAACTATATAAAATTCAAATTTCAGTGTCTGTAAATAAATTTTATTAGAACAGACATGTCATTTCTTTATGTAATATCTGTGGATGCTTTTACACTACAATGGCAGGGCTGAGTAATTGCGACAGAGATTATATGGCCTATAAAGTCTAAAATATATACCATTTGCCCCTTTGCAGAAAAAAGGCTCTTGGACTTGCTGTATATTCAAATACATGCATTTATACATTTGTACATATATGTGTATACATAAATGTAAATCTCTTATTATCTATCATCTATCTAAAATTTCTTTCTATACAAAAGCAAATCTTTCTAGAAGCATTTCATTCTTCTACTCAAATTACTATAAGCCCTGAAGCATAGTTGTTGTACATTTCTATCCTCTTACTCCATTTTCATAGTTAAAACAGCACTGGTCAGATACACAAAGAAATGTTTTATTCTACTGTATGCTTACCTTGATAAAACTCAAAGTGCTTGATATTTACTTTGGCTGGCAGGGCAGTCTATTCACCCAGAGTCTAGGCCATAAAGTTATCTGGTATCCCTACAATAGCAACTTCAAAAGTGATGTAAAAATCTTAGTAGCAAATGTACTAAAGCCTTAAATGTCCGTCTAGGGTGGCAGAATTCATTTCCTATCATCTGTAGTTAGAAAGGAATTTAAATTCAAGCTTTCAACAGGGGATTATTTAAGCTGTGTTTTAAATGAATATTCAAGGAAGAGCTTAAAGATCATTACTTCCAGCGGGAGCATTTTGATCCTAGAACTGAAGACCTTTTCATTTAATTTTTATAAAGTGACTAACAGGAACCTGGGGGTAGCCAACTCAATTTAATTTGGCAAATGTGTCTCAGATGGTGTAATATAATAAAGAATATGCCTGGTCTTTGTCCCTGGTTCCTGGCACAGAGCTTCAAAGACTCTTAGAATTTTCCTGATAGGAGTATCTTTTGTTATTTATAATAAGCCCCTCTCCACCATATATGAGTTTATGCTAAAAATTGTGACTCATGGTGGGCACCTCATTTCAAGGAAAGGCCTGGCTGTGTCAGAAAGACCAAGAGCATGATTAGAAGATTAGAAATTTCAGTACCTCCTCCTCTACCCACACTGCAACTTCCAGGGGGACTGGAGAAGAATTCAAACATGTGGCTAGTGACTTAATCAGTCATGGCTGCCTCATGAGACCTCAATAAAAACTCTGAGCAATGAAACTCAGAGAGCTTTTTGGTTGATGAACATATTGAGTTATGTGCTGCGAGTTCTCAGGGATCGAAGCTCTGCACTCTTCTTCCCCGAACCTTGCCCTCTTCATCTCTTCCATTTGGCAATTCTTAAGTTAGATTCTTTATAATGAAATGATACTTGTAACTATAGTGCTTTAGTGAGTTCTATAAGTCATTCTAGTGAATTATCAAACCTAAAGGGTATTATGAAGACTCCTGAATTGTAGCCAGCTGGGCAGAAGTACCAGTAGCTTGTGGACAACAGAGACTCGTGGCTGACATCTGAAGTGGGGGCAATCTTCTGAGCCCTTAATCTGTGGGGTTGGTGCTAACTCCAGGTAGTTAGTGTCCAAATTTTCTTGAATTATAGGATATTCAGTTGGTGTCACAGAGTTGTTGCTGAAATGCTTATGGTAACTCTAGGCCAGGCCCAATGCTAGGTGCTGAATCTGGAAAGATGGATAAGGCAGTTCTCATTCTCAAAGTGCTCACAACATGGCTGTGTAAAACTTTAGCATTTTCCAAATGTAATTTTAGCATAAGAAGGTGACCTCCTCTCTTAAAGAGGAAGTGAGAGAAATAAAATGTAAGGAGGAAGCAAAAGGCTCTTGGTTTTAGCATTTATGGAAAAACACATTGTTGACCATTATTTTCATGGGATGGTGAAAGAGTACCAGGACATCAGGACTTCGTAGTCCTATCATCATATACTCGTTCTTAAGAAACTTGGTCATTTTTATATCCTTTGTAGTTTTTAGACTGCTGTCATGAAAGTGTACAGAGTGAGATTTCTACCCATGTCTGAGGTCAGGTTATAAGAGTGAGTGTTTTCTTTGGGGGTTGTGGCACCACGTACTGGTTGGTGGCAGCAGAAATAATCTCATATGGAGCAGGGAAGAGGGGAGAAGAATTAAGGACCAGGTTTATAAAGAATTTTTCCACCTTGAGGCTCTAAACCTGAAGCTGTTCTTTGCTTCCACGTCAAATGGATTTATACTGCTTTAATAAAAAGGTCACTTTCTTATACTTACATGTTATGAATGTGAGCTATGCTTAGTGCATCAAGTCAAACTTCCAGCAGGTAAACATTCCTTTGGAGAGTTTTAAAGAACCCTGGACACGTTTAACACGGTAATTAACTAATTGGTATATTTAAGCATAAGCATCTTGTTTATGCTTCGATCATCTTCATGATCTTTAATTTGCATTCATTTAACATTTTTAAAGTACCTACTATACATGCTAAGCACATGGGAAAACAAAGACAAAAGATCAGTTCCTGACCTCAAATTGCTCACAGTTTAGTAAGAGATATGACAACAGATAATGCCAAAACAATGTAGTGTTACTAATCAGTGATCATTAGTTAACGTTTATGGAGAACTTACAATGAATCAGAGCTGTGCTAAGTCCTTTACTTATGTTGTCGTTGTTGGTTCTTTACAATCATCTTTGAGAATGGTACTATTAATATCCATCTTATAGATTAGGAAATTGGGGCACAGAAAAGTCAATAACTTATTTTAAGTTGACTCAGCTATTAAGTGGATAATGGATTCAAGCCCTCCTGTATGACTGTAGAACTGTGCTCTTGACGACATGCTGGGCTGTAGACACTGGTGAGAACACTAGTCTGTATCTTCTGTTCAGTCTGAGGGACAATTCAGAGAACTGATCCAGAGTGAGGAGATACATATTGACATTTTAGATTGTGTTGAATGGAATCGGCCAGATAAACAAGCAGGGAACCATTTGCGGGGCAGAAGCTTCAGTACAGTTGCAGGCCCAGAAGAGTGAGAGGATAAGGCATGTTTTAGAAATTGCAAGTAGTTTTACATGGTACAAAGTGTGAGGTTATGTAAAGGACTGGTAAGAGTCTTGGCAAGAATTTTTTACTAAATCGGTGGCCTGGAAAAATTTTAAACATATGAGAGATAAGACTCTTTAGAGAAGACTGGCAATGTCTTATGTGCGAGGCACTGACCAAAGAGCAGGAATTCCCCAAACAAAATCATTACCTGTTATTCCTTAGCAAGGATGTAATACCATATAGATTGAATGTTAATACAAAACACCCTGACTTTAAAAACTCATTAAAGAACTCAATCTTCCATTGACTGCTTTGACTAATCAAATACTGAGACCCAGGGAAATCTGAGAAGGATTATATAACAAGCATGCCTTTCCAGTCTGTAATCTTTGCCTACCCTTGTGTCTAGTTAAATTGGGCTGACTGTTGTGATTCCTTTTTCATGGGTAGAACCTGAAGTGTGTTGATGAGATCTCGGATGGGCTACACCCTACGCTCATTTTCATCACTGTTGTGTCCAAGTCTTCTAGTGGGCTAGCCTCTCTCCTCTAAGACCTATAGATTGAAGGATATCCTCCTGCAGGACATGGTGCTTCCAGATGGCTGCTAAGGCAGCTTTGGAAAGGAACAACCCATTCTAGTTCTCTCTGTTCCACTTCTGTAGATGAACCAAGTAAAACACACAAGACCTGGAATTCAAAAAATAGAGGAGGTGGGTCTTTTAAATGTCAATGCTGTGCAGAGATTGCACATCCAACCTCTGGATTCAGCTGTTCATGAATTCAAATATTGGCCTTGACACTTAGCAGCTGTGTGACCTTGTGTAAGATACTTAATCACCCTCTAAACATCAGTTTCTGTATCTGTATGTGGTAAAAATAGTACCTCCTACACAACATATGGGAGAGCAGAAAAGATAATCCACATAAATGTTATCACAGTCCCTATCACAAGGTAACTACTCAATAAAATTTTGTTTATTGTTGTCGTGGTGGTGGTGAACAAAAAAAGGAAATAGCACAAAGTGGCCAAATTTCTATTCTCTCACAGTCTAACCCAGGAAGTGTTTTAAGCAAATGAGATAATCTCAGGGCCCTGGCATTCTCTTCTTTAAAGCAAGTGTGGATATGACACTAGGAGCATAGGCAACAAAAGCAAAAATAGATGAGTGAGACTACATCAAACTGAAAAGCTTCTGCACAGCAAAGGAAATCATAACAAAATTAAAACATAACCCACATATAATAAGGGATTAATACTCAAAATATACCAGGAGCTCATACAACTCAATAGCAAAACAAAACAAAAAAAAACAAAACAAACCAAAAAGACAAACCAAGCAATCCAGTTGAAAACTAGGCAAAGAACCTGAATAAACAGTTTTCTAAAGACGACATACAAGGCAAACAGGTTCACGTAAAGGTGCTCAATATCAGTAATCATCAGGGAAATGCAAATCAAAATCTCAGAGCCATACTTCATACCTTTTAGATATCTGTGATCAAAAAGACAAGCGATAACAAATACTGACAAGGAAGTGGAGAAAATGGAACACTTGTACACTGTTGGTGGGAATGTAAACTGGTACAGCCACTGTGAAAAACAGTATGGAGTTTCCTCAAGAAGATAAAAACAGAACTACCATATGATCCAGCAATGCCACTTCTGAGTATATATACAAAGGAAATGAAATCATTATCTCAAAGAGATATCTGTACTCCCATGTTCATAACAGCATTATTCACTATAGCTAGGGTATAGAAACAACCTAGGTGTCAGTTGGTGGATAAATGGATAAAGAAAATGTGATATTATTCAATTATTGAAAAAGAAGGAGATATTGCCATTTACAACAACATGGATGAACCTGGAGGGCATTATGCTAAGTGAATTAATCCAGACAGATCAGACAGATAAAAACAAATACTGCATGATATCACTTACACATGGAATCAAAAAAAATTAAACTCATAGTAACAGAGTAGAATGATGCTTGTTATGGCTGGGGACTAAGGGAGATGGAGAGAGGTTGATAAAAGGCTTCAAACTTTCAGTCATAAGATGAATATGGTCTGAGGATCTAATGTATCACATGGTGACTATAGTTGATAACACTGTTATGTAATTGAAATTTGCTGAGAGTAGATCTTATAGATCTTAAGTGTTCTAATTATACCCCCAAAACAGATAACTATGTAAGATGATAAATGTGTTAATTAACTTAACTATAATTATTTCACAATACATATGTATATCAAACCATCACATTGCACCCCTTAAATATATATGTTTATCAATTATACCTCAATAAACATGAAAAAAATAAAAGTAACCAAAGTTAAAGAAAAAAAAGCTATTACAGTTTTTGCATGACAAAATAAAACAAAACAAACAACGAAACAAAAATACAAGGACAGATGGATTAGTGGGGTCTCAGCATGTCCTCTGAGAGGGACTTGCTGGCTGGATCAGTTCCTTCCAACCTCTGATATAAAGCATAGTTCTTGTTTAATGTTAACCAATGCCCTTCTCTCTTTCCCCTTCTGTGCCCTCCCCCCATTCAAAACACAGTTAGCTCCCCATTGATACATTGAAAATGATGCTTCATTTTTATTGATTTATTTCTCCTAAGCCTTGCAAAAAGTTAGATCCTAATTTATGTACCATCTTCTTTAACTTGATTAAATCAAATTAGTTTAAATATTAAAAGATTAAATAACAAAGGTTAAATAATACAAGAATTAAAAAAATGTCAAACTGGGTTGTGTTGATTTGAACAATATTATTTTTGTTCCATTAAATACAATACACACTAAATCAAAAAATTTTCAGTATCTAAACCTAGGCATGTTATTATGAGTGACTTTTACTTTTTTTTCAAGGTGAAATGATCATAAGCAATATATCTAGAACTCCCTCTACAACCACAGTTACAAACACGCAGAAGCTGATATCTGCTCTGATTTCCTTATCTCCAGAATAAGATGGTCAGAAACAAAGCTTTGGGAAATCTAAACTCACCCACATAGAACACAGAAGAAATGTTGACAGTAAACCAACACACAAAATGGCAATAAGCTGAGGTCAAAGGTAACTGAGTTCAAATATCAGAAGCCAAGGTAAGAGGATCTAGCTTTCAGCAAGCACATTAAATATTTTATTAAATAACTCACTTCTTGATGCTCTCTGCACTTAGTATTGTCCACCAAATATAAAAACTAACGATGTGCTAGATATGCTGGGAATTTCAAAGATAAACTCTTTTTCAAAAAGTTTATAAACCGATGTTCTGTACCTTGGCACCCTATTAAAATTGCTCAGTCCTCTTACTCACTTTCTATCTAAAGTGACAAGCTAATCTGATAACATGCTAATATGTGAGTGACCTTCTGTGCCATCCTCTCTTTATCTGGAGTGTAATAGAAACTTGAATAAATTATGATAATGTCTTAATTCCAAGAAATGCCTCTAAACGTTGGTGTCATGCTTGTGGGCACACATTTTGAGCAGATCTCTACTGCTTATATGCAGGACAGACTTTGAGTTGAAGGGAGAATAATTGGGGCTTGGGAAAGTGATGGGGTGTAGCTCTTTTTGATCAGTCAGCAAAATCACAATTTCAGGTGCCATACAGATCTATGGATGTTAAGTTCTTCTGCGTATTTTATGAATTCCTGGGAACTCAAATGCTGAATTATGCTAACTTAGAAACTGATAGAAGTAACTCTTAAGCAATAGTGACAAGTCACAAGTCAGAATTAGAATGCTGATGGCAAAAATCAGTCAGTAAGTCTCTATGAGAGCCTTATTACTTCAATCAACAATCGTTCTTTTATTTTTGAAAAACAGAAAGACTCAAACAACAATAAGGTGCTATGGAAAGGAAGTGGATTGCAGATTGCAAAGTAAGTGGAAAACACTTGAATGTGCAGAAGATGGGAGTAGGAAGGAATACATCATATACTTTGTGATGCTAATCTGGGTCAGGTTATTATTCATCAGCTTGAAACAAAACACCCTCTCTAAAATCCAGGGCAATGTGCCTTTTAATAGATCGCATTATGAGATATTTTAAGGGAAGCTAGTAACATCTGCATTGTTATCTGCATAACAACCTGCATCTGGACTTTGAGTCGTGTGTATGTGAGGGGAGTGGGGATAAATAATTTCCTAAACTATCGGAGATAAAATATAGATAAGGGAAGATTTAGATGACCAAGTCTGTAAAGGGAGTTGCAAGACTGGGATTTCATGATGCAGTTCTGCATGAGGTCATGCATTTGAAGGTTCCAGCCGTTTAAAATGGTTCCTTCTCAGTAATAGCTGAGTGGACATAGGTATTTGCATTTTTAAACAAGCTCCCCCAGTGAAATGGGTGTAGACTCTTTGGGCCACATTCTGAGAAGCAGATCTAAGATTTGTGATGATTTTTCTGATGGCCAGCAATGCTTGCTGTCACATTACTGAGCAGGGCCATAGTGTAGAAGTGTTTCAAAATTTTCCACACTTTTCTCATTATCAAACAGGCAAAGATAGCTATGTCTTTCCCAAAAGTACCTTTTGTTAGGTTGAAATTTGATACAACTCCCTTCCAGCTTAAAAATTAAACCAAATTGTAATTTGACAATTACCTAGAATGTGAGTGTAATAGAATGGATGCGAATGTAGATAATGACTTGGGAATAATAAAATTTTAGAGCTTAATTTAGTCATAGCAAGAAAGATGTCAATGTCACTTTTCAATTTGACTACCACTTTTGGTTTAGCCCATGATATCTATAAGTGCTCTCATAGTATTTTTTTTTTTACCTGTTTTAATAACTTGTATGCTTTCATTTCTGAGAGGATATCTGAGAGGCTTCTAACAAACAAGAATGAGAAGTCAAAGAAATAATTGATTTTTCCATATAATTCTCTGCATTCTCTAAAACTGTAAGATTCTAGATTTGAACTCTTGCTTTAAATGTCCTCAGTGGAAGACCGTAATTTTGGAAAGCTAAAAGTTGGAAAAGCAAAGATTTGATAGTTTTCACACTGATTACCTTCAGAGTATGAATAACGATATGAGCTGAGTAAAATGAAATATAATTGCACAGAACTCTTAAACTCAGTTTTCTATGAGCACTCAAAATATTGTTCTTATTTAAATGAGAATTCCTTTGCCTTGAAGTGATAAGAATAGCTTAATGAAATAATGAAAGGAAAACGTATTAATAAGACTTCTGGCCCGGTGCATCTGCAAAGGTGTCAGACAGTGGCAAAGTTGATGTTGCTGCAGGGTCATTGCCATTCAAAGCCTAGAGAACAGACATCAAAGATCAACAATTGCATCCATTCAGAATAAAAATGAGCAGGACTGTGTGGTACCTCAGAACTAAGTTATGCAATAAGGGAAACAAAATTTAAGTTATTAAAATGGCATAGATTAGGAAAACAAAAGAAGGTGTAATCAGAGCTTGTCTGTTCTACCTCCTGCTGCTGTAGGTCCTGTATCCAAAGCTCTGGAGGGCAATTCAGAGCTGCTATGATGTAGGTCTTAAAAATTAACTCCCTCCTCCAGACACACTGATGAAGGTGGAAGAAGGGTAAAAGTTTTCATGGCTTTCTTATAAACTCTTGACCTTGGAAATAATTGTCTCATATTAAGGCTTTCTTCCAAGAACTAATGTTTAGATTTCTTTCTCCTGGGTTTTCTTCTATTACCAGGATCTTTACATTAGATTTCCCAGGTCTTTCCATGTTTCTCTCTAAAATGTTACCCAAAGTAATGGAAATTGCTAAAAACAGAAACATCATAGCAATTACAGCAATATACACAGGTATTGTTTGACAATGTTTCTAAGGGTAGACTCCAGTACTGAGAGGAAATTAAGACCCTACCTAGTTGGAGAGGAAAGGGAAGACTCAGAAGTACAAAAACAACCCTTCAAATGTCTAAAAGTCATAGGAAATGAGCACTGGATTCATTCTGGATGGCTTTAATAAGTCATACCAGCCCAGTCAAGTTATACATAGAGATTTTTTTCTGCCTCTGTATAAGGGAAAATTTAGAACATTTTACAGTCACCTTGAGTCTCCTTGGGAAAGAATGATTAACCATGCAGGATGACTATTTATTAGTATGTTTTAACACAAACTTAAGAGTCACTAAATAAAAAATTGGAAAAATGACCATTTCTGGCCTTTTCAACCCTGGGATTATATGATTACATAAACTTATGGTTCTAATAATCAAAAAATACCATGATCACACAAATATTTCCTTGGATTTGTTGTAAATGATTAAACTTTATCATCTTCTCCCAGACTCTTGTTGCTTTCACTAGTTTTTAAAAAATGACAAGAATCCCAATCATTATTTTAGGTTTGAATTTCTACCATTTCATGAATAATCATTGAGATAGTGTCAAAAGTTCTATAACTATTATTATTATTAGCATTGGGTTATCATGATGTAGGATCATTAGATGTTCATCTGGAAATGTCATCATGTTTCTGGTCTAAAATACTAATAAGTTTAGGCCGTTTCAATATTAGAGCTCATATATTAACCCTTGTATCTTCATGATATGACCTCATAATATTTATTTAATTCAAAAATAGATATGATCCTATCCATTGTTGTAAAGTTGTTTATAATAATGGGCTTCTTTAGGGAGTATGAAAAATAAAATTAGAAGCATAACTTATTTCAGTTAAAAATGACAATCTTAATCTTCATCTTCATTAATTAGTCAACAGATATTAATATATATTATTAGAATATAAATTACACATTATAAGGAATATAAAGAAATATATGACATGGCTCTGGTGTCAAGAACCTTGTAATTTAATTCATAAAATATGATATTTAGTATCATATAAAATGAAGGATACTAAATGAATGATTAACAACCGAAGCTGTTATTAGTAAATGCATAATGAGAGATTCTTATTTTTTCATTGAAGAAAAACAATCATGTTAAAAAAAATACAGAAAATCTTACAAAGGAGTGGTCACTTAAAGCACCCCAAGATTCACTCCCTAGAATCATTGCTTTTAATCATATCTCCTTTTTTTCTTTTGATGTTAATAGTATATCATAAATACACACACAGGTGATTTATTAACTTTAGACTTTTTGTATTACATCCTGCTATATAGATAATGATCTAGCTCACTTACAATACCGCATCTCAGTAGTTGGTTAAAGAACGAGTATAGACTTCATATTGAAGTACTTTACCAAAGTGAGTGAGATACTTTATTTATTGATTTCTATCATTCCATATGTATGGGCCTGTGGTCTGTTTCCCAAAATATCTTTTCTAGGAAAGCATTTCTGATGAACATAAAACATTCTTGCACTTATTTATTCATTCACTCAACAAACCGTTTCTTGGTGCCTACCATATGCCAGAATCTAGGTTAGGTATGGAATAAAGTCCAGACTAATGTGTTCCTTCATGGAGTTTATTTTTATTCTGAGCTGACAGCATCTTTGCTTTTCTCTGTAGTTTAGTCACTGAGTCAGGTAATTATAATTGTGCTATGTGTTATGTAGAAGTATAGGGTAATTTGCAGGTATAATCATGGGGTAGCTTCAAGTTACCCTAAAGGTCAGGGTATATACAGATGATTAAACCTTTATCACTTTCTCCCAGCATCTTACTGCTTTCACTGGTTTTAAGAAATGAGAATTCTAATCATTGTTTTAACTTTAACTTTCAACTATACTATACTCAGCCTTCTTTGGAACATGGCATTTAAGCTGAGATGTGAAGGGTAAAGAGGAAGGAGATGAGGAGTTATAAGCGTGGAGTGGTAAGAGAATTCCAGGCAGAAGGAAACATTATGAAGCAAGAACTAACATTGTGCATCGGATGAAGTCAAGTGACTTCTCAGCGTGATGGAATTTTAAAGTCAGAGATACATTTACTTCGTTCTTCAAGTGTTCTCCACAATTCTTCACTTCTTTAATTTCTTTTAAATAGAACTTACAAGTTAAAGAAAACCATGCCATCCTTCCGTTCAGGTAGAAAAGGAAGTGATAAATATTAAATGATACTTGTCAGATGTCCTTCTCAGCTATTACAAATACTGTGAGGTACATATCCTAGCTCCCCTTTTATGGACAGCCGATCTCTGCACCCACTTAACAAATAAGTTTGTTATTTTCTTATGGATTGATCCAAATATCTAATAAAAATCATCTGACTAAGAGGCCAAAACAAAACTGCTCTAAGAATGTGTGCTGGAGCAGAAATAATGATATGCCATTCAAAATTCAGTTGCTACTTCTCATGTCTTTCACATCCTTCTGCATGTCATATGTGGGATTCAAAAGTTGAAAGACAGCTGACTGAGCATGAAAAGAACACTTTTAAGATTCCGTTCCTGCTTCCTGTTTTTCCCTCCACTTCCCCTGCTCCAGCATCATAGAAGCACAGATAGAGGAGACTTGCGGATTGAGCATGAGTGCCAACATAGCACTTTTTAAGTGCTCTTTCCCCCTTTAAGCATCAGTGAATCTAAAAGCTGAGAAGAGGAGAGAGTGCAGGTATGTAACCTTGTACTTTTTCCTCTTTTTAAAACTTTCTATGGTGCCTTCCTTTCCCCCCTTTCTTTTGATTTCATATTTAATGTATGAAGAGGTAGAAAGAAGAAAAAAAGCTGTCAGCTCAGGATAAAAATAAGCTAGTTCTTTCTGTCTGCTTCCATTGTCTTGGAAAAATTCTGGCATTCGTTATAAGATCAAAGGCCTACATGGAGAAAGATGTACACACCAAAGAGCCGAGGGTACTGTGAGGGATGAAATTAATGGCAAAATGAGATCTTTTTATAAGACCCATGGATATCATACAAAAACAGGTGTATGGATGTTTATGGTTAAAATGTTTACCTCCTCCATATTGCTTTGCTAAATCCATATATCCGCTTATAGTGATTTAATCTTAGTCAATAGTTAATCATATTTATTCAGGCAAATTTCTTAAATTTTTACCTAGTAATACTGAATGAAATAGAGTTGAAGACAGTTTACTTATAATGTCTGGGAAATGTTTGATCTCCCAGTTGATGATATTTCTGGGGTTCACCTATCAGAAGCCTAAAGCAACACTGTCCAGTAATATAAGGTAAGCCAAATAAGTAATTAAAAATTCTTATAGCCATATTAAAATGTTAAAATAGATAAAATTAATTTTGAGGACATATTTTATTTCATTCCATATAGCCAAACTGTTATCATTTCAACATGTACTCAATATGAAAAGTTACTGAGACATTTTTTTATATTAAATCTTCAAAATCTGATCTGTATTTTACTTAGAGCACATCTCAAATTGAATGCTAAATTTTCATAAAAATACTTCATCTGTTTCTAGACTTAATAAAATTTAGAGTTGAAAATAGATTCATACAGAGAAAGTAGAAAGGTCAGTGATGCAAAGGGTTGGCAATAGGAGGGATGGGTAGGTGGAGTGCAGAGGATGTTTAGGTTGGTGAAACTCCTCTGCATGACATTAAAATAATGGAGACATGTCATTATACATTCCCCAAAACCCATAGAATGTACAACACCAAGAGTGAACCCTAATATAAATTATAAACTTTGGATGATAATTAAATGTCAATGTAGGTTCATCTGGTAGGTTCACCAGAGTGATAAGTGTCTCACTCTGGTGTGTCACATTGATAGTGGGATTATTTGTGTGTGTGTGTGTGTGTGTGTGTGTGTGTGCGTGTGTGTGAAGGGAGATGACGGAATATTGGGAACTCTGTACCTTGCTCAATTTTGCAGTGAACCTAAAAGTGTTCTAAAAATAGTCTATTAAAACAATTAAATTATGAACTCACCAGTGAATTTTCTCCTCAAACTTTCATTCTAACTTATATCTCGTGTAATAAAATTAGTATATATTTTATATAATAAAAATACAATTTGGCATTTACATAATACCTTGTGATTTAAAAATTATTTCTTCCCTTTTTCTTCCCTTTTAGTGTTGTCAACTACTATCTAATAGAACCTGGCAAAGACCAGAAACTTGTTTCATATGCCTGTGTTCATATATTGTTCCTATTACATTACAGTTTACCTTCTACTACTATTAGTGGGGTAGAGTAGACCATCACCACAGCACAGTAATAAACCTCATAAACCCCAGCTGCTGAATCTAACTGAGCAGTGGAAAAAATTTTTCCTCTCCTGTACTTGCTTTTGTGATTACAAAGGCATATACTTTAAAATGGATCATTTAAAAAAATTTCCTTAATAAAAACTCTTGGCTCTTTGGAGCCTATGGTATTGAGATTCCTGGGTAAAATCCTATTCCTGTAACATAAAATGGTGTCGCTCCTTCGTCTGAACTCATCACCTCTCGGACTCTGTGTAGAGTAGAAGTAGGAATAGGTTTTCCATAGCATTCTTTAGAGAATTAACATTTTTTATACTTAGGTAAATAGGTGAGAAAATATAGATTTAAGGAAAGCAAAGTCTTTGCAAAATAAGTGCACTATTATGTATTACACACTTTTTTCAGGGATTAGCAATACCCCACTACAGTTGGATGTCTGGGTCCATAGCACATATGCTATGAAGCCAAGTGCTAAGTAAGGGTTGCTTTCTGGATTATTCTGTTCTGTTACAGTGATTTCAAATACCATGGAATCTCCTATTAGGCTTCCTCAGACTTGGACTGAACAGAGCAATGAATATCAGGCCATTCAGTTCATTTCAGAGAGCACTGATCAGAAATATGAGACATTGACTTGAGTACAATACAGTGTAAAAAGTGCATAATACATAGTTGACTTCAAAGAGCATTGCTTTTTTGCAAGTTAAATCCCCTAATGAAGACAGGACATTACCAGTATACTTTTACATTAATAACTTCAAATTCTAGGCTTATGGGGAAAACTCTTTCTTTTAATTTTCTTCTTATTAATAAGAAATAGAAACTAAAATGCTACCTGACTTCTATCACATTATCTTCCATTTCTCATGTCCTAAAAATCCTGGGCAGAATTGGATTAGAGAAACTCTTTCAGCATCCATTATCTCTTGAGTTTAAATCCAAAATCTTTGCCAATACCTCCAAAGGAACTAAGTAGAAGATCTCTTCCCTGTCTGTCTCTCCAACTTCATCTTTTTCTGGCTACCCTTCTCTCTGGCTACATCAGTCTCTTGTACTTTCACAAATACATTGAAGGGCTCATAAGTTTTATATTTGCTGTTCTCTCTGCCTGGGATGTTTTCTTCATATAACTGATTCCTTTTCATCAGTTAGTTTTGTTCTAATATGACATCTCTTTGAATAGGTATTCTCTGACCACCTTGTCTATAATAACCTTCCTTATGCACAATTTCTCTCTAGCTTCTTTCCTATTTTCTTTGCCAGACTTATGACTGCCTTTATTCATTTATTTCTTATTTCCCCTATGGTATCTAAGGTCCATGATAGAAAGGGCTTAATCTTATCCAGTCCACAAAAGCGTAGTAGCTATTTCATATTAGGTGCTCAACAAATATTTGCTGAATTAATAAATATTTTACTCATTTATTCAGTACTCATGGGGCCATGGATAAAGCAGTTAACATATTTTAATCATAGTTTCTTCATTCAAAGGATTTTAACCTAAATTTAATAAGCTAATACCTGTGAAAAATAATGACAATCATTGAATATCACCCAAGTATAAGTAAGTATTGTTATTTTTCCTACTGAGGTTAATTAGGCCTCCAAAGAGCTATAGAACTCCCTTAGCTTCAGAGCAGAATACTCCAGCGTCTGCTGTGCGCAGCAAAAATTAGGTACTGACTCTTTATATTTCAGCCAGCAAATGGAAGTGTTGTGGGAGACATGCTGTGAGGGTTTCTTGCCTTTGCATAACCATGTGCATTGAGTCCTTTAAAGAAGAAACAGACTAGAAAGTTGTAAAATGGTGACTCATTCTCATTCCCAAGTATACTGTGGTCTTTTGTGAGTGTGTCTGTTGGGAAGGCGAAGTCCCTTTTGGCATTCCTATAGGCCTGTCTCAATAACTTCCTGTCCACAGAATCACTTTGTATTTAGCAACTACATTTTGTCAACTTGGACATTATTCATCTTCTAGAAACCGCATGTAAGAAAATTGAAAATGAAGGGCAGCCAGCTACCATTTTTTAGATAATGACAATAATAATGTGGTAAATTGGAATATTCTTCAAGAAAATGTGTAAGGACACTCATTTCAAACAAGCCACCTTGTATTAAATGGGATTACTTAAAATAATCATGCCACTCAGGTGGACATGATATGGGCAAACTAATACCTATATAGAAACACACCAAAATGAGTATGGCTGAATTCTACTTTTGAATCTCAACAATGTTCATGTGATATACAGGAAAGAAAATAAGGAAGTAAATTATTAGCTGACAATGCATGTTAATTGCAGTCACTAAAACCTTTCCATTTGCTTAAACTAATGATTGTACACAGCCACGTGCTAATAAACAGAGGAGAAACAGCTTGCTGTGTACAGTCACTCCTTAGTAAGGTTAACAAACTACATTAACCATTCACTCATCTGTAACTCCTAATTAATCACTCCTTGAAAATTACATTGTATAATAAATGAGGACAGACATGATTCATTAAAACTTCTAATTAATTCTATTTAATACTATTTCATAGTTCATTGATAAGTGCTGAGAGAAGGATTATATTGTAGGATATTTGATGCATTGCTGCTGAAGGAGTAAATAAGGAGAACATTATCTGAAATGAAACATGAATACTTACAAATGAAAATGTCAGATGTTTATCACCACCACACCTGGTTCTGAAATCAAGGGTCTCTTGGCATTACCAGTGGAAAACTCCATATTCAGGGCTCTATCTATTGGTTGTAAAAGCTCTTCTGATATCAGCCTTGATGCTTAGCATCTCAGGCTGGCAATAATCTGAGTCTACTTTTTTTTTTTTAATAAACTTTCATGCCTGTTTTGTGGGCTAATGGCAAGACTGTTGTTAAACAGGCATTTCCATGTTTGGAAAGAGACTTATTTACATATGAAGATAAATATTTAATAGGCAGTTATGGTTTTGGGTCATTTAATAGCATTGTGTTTACATTTCTGAGCATATATGTGTGTGCATGTTAAACTAGACATGAAAATAGCAAGAACATTAGTATTAAGCCCTGTACATTAATTATAATGTAATATTTTTCTATTTAAATTTTTTTAGTTTACAAATACAGTTTGACATACAATATTTTTTTAGTTTCAGATGTACAACATAGTGATTTGACATTTATATAACTATTTTCAAAGAAGAATCAGATTGTGAAGTACATAGTTTACAGCCTGGGCTAGAGAAGATAGTCACTATTAGTAAGTTAATATATATTTTAAAATTAAATCATGGAATAATGCATCATTAACTTTTTTCTTTTTTTCACTTTGCCAGCTATATAATAGGGCTCAAAAATGGGTTATAGGGACCATTAGTGTTTCCATGATGTAAATGATGAAAATTCTGAATGGGAGGAAGTATTCACAAAACATATACCTAAAAAAGTACTTGTGTCCTAAATTTATAAAGAACTCTTACAGCTCAATAATAGGAAAATAGCCAATTCGATAATAGATTTGAACAGACACTTCTAAAAAGGAGATGTACAACTGGCCAACAAACACATGAAAATATGCTCACCATCGTTAATCATTGAGGAAATGATAAAACCATAAGATACCTGTTAAACTT
Organism: Eidolon dupreanum; assembly: GCA_028627145.1. Taxonomy (NCBI): domain Eukaryota; kingdom Metazoa; phylum Chordata; class Mammalia; order Chiroptera; family Pteropodidae; genus Eidolon; species Eidolon dupreanum. The sequence goes on along the minus strand of CM053509.1, from coordinate 130,155,190 downwards.
ATTAAAATAAGAATATTGATTATACCAAGTGCTAGCAAAGATGTGGAACAACTAGAATGTTCATATATCACTAGTGGGAGTTTAGAATGGAAAAGCACTTAAGAAAATATTTGGACAGTTTTTTAAAAATAATAAGTATACATATACCATATAACTGAGCCATTCTAGTCCTAGAAATTTACAGAAGAATATGAAACATTTGTTCACACAAATAATTGTATGTGAATGTTCAGGGCAGCTTTATTAATATAACCCCAAACTGTAAACAAATCAAATACCCATCAGCAATTGAATGAATGAACCAAATGTGATATGTCCATACAATGGAATGCTACTCAATGGAAAAAAGAAGAACTAGCTGTCAAGATGGATGGAAAAGTTGGACAGAAAAGAATTTAGTGTATATGAAAATTTAGAAAATGTAAATTAATCTACAGTGACAAAGAGCAGACTGAGCATTGCCTGGAGCTTTGAGCTAAGGGAAGGATAGATTATAAAGGTGCCTGAGGAATCTTTTGGAGATGATATAAATGTTCTGTATCCTAATAATGGTGGTGGTTCACTGGTGTATGTAACTGTCAAAACTCATCAAATTTTATACTTCAAATGAATGTAGTTTCTTATAAGCAAATTATTCTTTATGAAGCTGATTTTTCTAAAATGAGTTATAAGTTTGGCTGATCCATCTCTCAATCTAAATAATGGGACTCTTTGGTGAAACAATTACTTTGAAGCTTCAACTAAATTGTATCTACGTATGTATCAGGTAGGATGAAGAAGGATAGTAAAATAAGAGAGAAACATTTTGAAGAGTAGTTTGCTCTTTTCTGGTCCTGAACAGATGGGCACCTAGTCAACATGTATCATTCTTCAAGGAAAGTGATTCTGTAATTGTTCCTCAAAATGAGTGACTTTTAAAAATGCTGAAGTAAATTGTCCCCTCAGATATGACCCTTTCCTGTGTTTAAAGGAGAATGGTTGAAGGAGTTGCTGTAGCGTAGCCCAACGGATGGCAGTTCAAGCCTTAGGCCCACACCCTGTGTCTGCTTCTGCCTGTGAAAAACTTTGACATCCCTGGACACATTTCCTCATCTGAAGAAAAAGGGGTTGGGCTAGTTAATAATTTTAAACCTACTTCTTGAAACCTGAGGATTGTGTGGAGGTGTCTGTATAAACTCACTGGGGACAGTAAAAGAGGACGAGAGAGGGCTTGCAGGGAGCTATTCAAGGTACTAGGACTCCAGTTTCTGCTCTTAAGATGTCTATTGCTATAAAACATTTTTTTTTAAGTTGTAAATCACAGAACTTGATTCTTTGTAGCCTAACAAGTTTCTAGTGCAACTTGAAAAGGGGGAAACTCATAAAAACATGTTTTCATTAATACTTTTTATTGTTTGTTGGGATCATGCTTGACAAGAAGTATTTCAACTAAAATCATTTTTAATAGTACTGTCAAATTCAATGAACATTTTCCTAGAAGAAAAGTAGATAGCCTCAGAGTTATTTGGTGGTTTACTTTGCAGAACACTTTAAAGGCAGATTTTGCAATTCTCAAAGCCAAAGCCAGTGCTCATGAAAACTTGTATAAATGCACAGAAAATAAAAAAGGCAGTAAATCTTATATGATGTTAAATTATTAACTTAATCTATTTTTCCATCCTTACTGAATTGATCTTTTAGTGAACTGGATCATCCACTCATTTTCAATTAGATTTCCATATTGCAAATGGAAACTGACCCTGTTACAATTAGAAAACTACACAAAAGGAAGGAGGTCATAAGTACTGTGAGAGAAATTATAAAAATAGAAATATAAAAATGTACATTAGGCATTTACTTTTATAGCCCCCCCCCAAAAAAAAAGAAAAAAGAAATGGAGAGTTGTTACAATACATTGGAAAAAATTGGCAACCAGTTAATTGTCTAATTAATTATAAACTCCTCTCCTACCATTGTTCTTATTTGTTTCAGTTGCCTGGATAATTGATGTAATTTTTCTTGGTAGGATGTGAAAACATTTTATTTAGGCGCTAAGTATTTTAACAAAATGTAATTGTTATTTCGAGGCAACTAAATATAGAAAAATATGAGCCTTAAAGAAGGTAAACCAGCTTTTCAACTGTTTTCTCTGACTTAATAACCTGAGCAAGTCATTTATCTTTCCTGGACCTCAGTTTTCTTATCTCTAAAATGGGAATTATAACAACTCTGTTTCTGGATAGGACATAATATATGTGATAGCCCTCACTACTAATATGTTGATAGTACTTTTTACATTGTGATGAAATCATTTCTCACACAGTATTTCTTAGATTTCTAGTGCTTTAAAGTATTTGAGTTAATCCACGGAATCTGGACCTGGTGGTGACTTAGGAAGCTCCTGAATTTCCTTCCTCCCATGGATGCACTGAAAACAGCCACACAAACCAATTCCCACTCAGAGAAATCCAGAAATGAGTTGGGTGACTCTTACACATTGAGTGACAGAAAATACATCAAAACAGGCAGGAAAGGCTGAGACACACTCTTGCCATAAACCCCACATCTATCATAGTGCTACCCTGGCAGGAAGAAACCCAAACTCCTAGCTTCTCCCTGAATAGTGAAAGGTTTATATCACAATCTCTAGCACCCCAAATGTAAGATTACCACCTAAGGGACAGCCTCAAATTTCCTAGCTCTGAATGCGTATGCAACTTGCATTCACAAGTCCCACAGGACTATAGCAAACAAAGAGGCAGTTGTTAAAGGGCATGCAAACAGCTTTCCCCCAGGTCTCAGTGCAGAGAGGTCAGGCAAAAATTCTCATCTCCCAGTCTTTCCCTGGAAGGAGTTCAACTGCATATTTCCCAAGCGGCTGCCTGAGGGTGTCAGAGGGACCTAACAGACGTATATAGAACATTTTACCCAACAGCAGCAGAATACACATTCTTCTTAAGCACACATAGAATATTCTTCGGAGAAGATCATATGTTAGGCCACAAAACAAATCTTAAAAATTTAAGAAGATTAAAATCATATCTAACATCTTTTCTGATCACAGTGATATGAAACTGAAATCAATTACAAGAGAAAAGCTGGAAAATTCACAAATATGTGGAGATTAAATGATACACCTGAATAAACAATGGGTTAAAGAAGAAATCAAAAGGAAAACTTAAAAAATCTTAAGACAAATGAAAATGGATATACAACATACTAAAACTTATGGGATGCAGCAAAAGCAGTTCTAAGAGACGTTTATATTGATGAATGGCTATATTTAGAAAAAAGATCTCAAATAAACAACCTAACTTGATACTTTAAGGAACTAAAAAATAAATTAAAAGGCTGGCCCACCAAGAACACCTGATGAAAAAGCCTGCTGAAGTGTTAGGTAAAGAGACTTAACTTGTGAAGGCAATACAGCAAATCTTCCATTATAGTAGGTCCCAAAATTAACTACCCCTCCCACTGCTCAATTAAGAGCAAGAAGCATGAGGTTGCATTGATACGAGCAGCCATCCTGCAGTTGAGGAAGAAGCCAGCCTTAAAGCTCAGCTGGCAGAGAAAGGAAAAGCAGCTAGAATTACAGCAAAGTGGAGGCATGTACTGATCGTACTCAAATCTCACTCCCTCTGCTTTTTGCATTTTCTAACAGTGTGCTGTGATCAAATTTCCTTCTCTGATGGCCAGTGCCACCCATTTGTCACCTCATCCCAATCAACCATGAATATTCCTATGTGAAGAACAAATGATTTTTTTTTTTACTGTACACATTTTTCAAAATCATGCTGAATTTCAGATTGATATTGGCTCTATAATGTATTGTATAGCATTTTCCACTCTTGGAGTTTCTGATTGCTTTGCTTTTTTGCTCCAGAGATGATACATATACCTTTGTCATCATATCCCTAATAACCTCATTTCTTATTCATTTTGTATTTTCTTAAAATCCTTTTCTTTTACTTAAAGATATTTCAGTTGGAGTCATTTGACTTGCTGATCTAATGTCCTGGTCATCTTGCCAAATATTTAAATCATTGAATAGTCGATTTTCAGGGAATTTATGTTTCTTTCCTGTATGAAAGTCTAATATTTGCTCTTTTCTCCTCCCTACTTTTCCCCTTCTTTCACTGTTACATTTTAAAGAAACAAATAAATAGGTTTGCCATTAACACTATTTACTGGCTTTTCTATTTGCTCGAACTCATATCCTTTCCTTGTCCCTGCTGTGGCAAATCTGCTATGACAAAGTATTTCAGACCAAGGGAGCAGAGGGGAAGAATAAGTATCGAAACACCCCAGGGGATTGTGTTTAGGGGAAAGCTCACCCAGTCAAATAAAGGGTCAGTGGCTAGAGCAAAATAAAGGCTTCAGAAGAAAAAATTCTACCTCTTACAACAACACAGATAGACCTGGAGGACATTTACTAAGTGAAATAAGTCTGTCACAGACAAATACTGTCTGATTTCACTTATGTGAGATATCTAAAATAGTCAAACTTTAAGAAACAGAGAATAGTTTGGTGGTTTCCAGGGAGTAAGGGGAAGGAAATGAGAAACCGTTGTTCAATGAATGTAAAGTTACGGTCATAGGAGATGAATGAGCTCTAGAGATCTGCTGTATAACATAGTGCCTGTGGTTAGCAATACGATGTACACTTAGGAGTTTGTTAAGTGGGTGGATTTTTAGATAAGTGTTCTTAATGAAAAAAAAAAAGCAAGGGGACACAAGAAATCTTTTGGAGGCGGGAAGTGATGAATATATTTATTACTTTGCTTGTGGTAATGGCTTCATGGATTTATGTGTATGTCCAAACTAACCAAGATGTATACATCCAATACATGCAACTTTTTTTGTAATTAATTATACCTCAACAAAATTGAAAAACATTTAAAGAATAGCTTCCAAGTAAAATTTGACTGTTCATCAAATCAACTCTTTTGGTGATTTTCTGTTTCACCTTTCCTTTGGATTAATTGTCCCCATGCCGCCTCCTTGGGCTTTCTCTTGTGGATTATTATCTCAGTTGTTTCTTGAATCCATTTCTTCCTTTTAGTATTCACACTCCTGTTCCTAGAGTTTAATGACTCTAAGCATCCTCTTCCAGAGAGTTCCAAAGAAGTAACATTTTAAGATGTTGTTTTACTGAAAAGAACTTCATTTTGCCCTCAAGATATATTGAAAAATTGGCCAATTTTAGAATTACAGGTTCTAAGTCATTTTACCCCAAAGTTTGAAGGATAGAATCACTGCCTTTTGGCATATATTTATTCTGATGGAAAATCTGTTGCCAATCACATTTCTAGAGGTCCCATCACTAAGAAAGTCTTCAGTCTCTCATCTTCAGACATCTCCATTTTGGCACCTGTCACTTCTAGGAGTTGCTATTATGTGTTTAAAGGAAAGAGAGAAGACAAATGCACGTGCTCAGGCTGCATTTTGAAATATGAGCTTTGCCTGATTTTCCTAATTAAGTCAGCTCCTTTGTTTATATAGTGTATAATAGTGTATAAATGTCTACATTAAAGAATAGATTATGTGACATTGGAGGGAAAATTAGGTGGCTTTGGATCAATCAAATTAGATCAATTTGAAATTAGGCTGTCTTGAGAAAAAACCTGAAGCAAAAAGGAACTGAGAAATAAAAGAGTTAAGCTTTATATCAGGAAAGGCACTAAGAAGTAAGTTGAAGTCAAGCCAAGTCAAGGAATGATTCTGTGGTGTTCCTGTTTTGATCAATATTAAGTCAGTCCCTAGCTGAGCGATAATTGCATTGGTCCACGAGAGAAAGGTAAATAGATATAAGAAAGAAATGCAGTTTAAGTAAGTTATGTCTTATTTCATAAATTGCTTCACCCAAATAATTTGCCTGATGTGAACTCCCATCAGATTGAATGCAAATAAGCTTTAGTGAAAGTGAACTGGGAAACAAAGCCCTGAGTTTACAAAAAATCCCCTGTTCAGCAATAATTTGTGAACTCTTACTTAGCCAGTCCAGACCTAACGTCTCTGCATTTTAAAAAATTTTCCGCTTTAAAATAAAAAGAGAACATGGTATTCCCTGATGTAACATTGTATCCTGAGTTCTAGAAACACTTCCCTTCTATTTTCCAGTAAAAGCCCACTTACATTGATTAATTAAAAGAGAGCCGTTTTTCTTTTGGCAATGGAAACACTGGATTGCCTTATTTAGTGCCTTATTAATAAGAAATACTAGGCATGAGATACACATTAGCAGGACAACATTTCAGCACTAGGGCAAGTCTTTTGGCCTCATGCCTTTGAATTGCTGGCCTTCTAAGTTCTAACTGTCTTAGTCTCCTTCTGTGACTCAGGGAGACTTCTGAGATCTGGTGGAGCCACTAGCAAGGTAAAGACCTTCCTTCATAGTTAGTCCATTAAAAGATTGACAGAAAGATCTGAGAGGAAGAAAATGAAACACCCCAAACTATGTTGGGAGGGTTGGGTGAAAAATGAACCATTAACCAGAAAATTACATGGGAAAATGTAAGTAAAGTGAAAAAGGAAAAATGAAACATGAAAAAGATTTTGTAGTATAGGGGAAAAATAAAATCAACTCTCACAGTCCCCCAAGTAACCTTTCAATAAGAACTGGGCAGGCCAAAAGAAACACAAATATCTGGACCATAGCCATAGTAACTGTACTAGAATCTAGTTGGAACCAGTAAAGTGTAGAATAGCCATAACAGAAAAAGAGACAATTTATAAAGAGAGGCCAGGGAAGGCAGTGTGTTGTTGGAGTTACAGTCTCTTCTCACCACTGAGGTCATCTCTATTGTTTACAGCAGAAGAAACAAGATTTTGTTTTGCTTGTTCTGACACAAGCGAAGCGCAGACCTACATATTCAAAATGGTACAGTTGTCATGCCTTGAAAGTAGCACCATTTCCGCCTGCTTTTGTCCCAAGATATTTGTGGAAAGAGCGCTATAACTAAATTAAATAATTTGTATCAGCATGTCAAAAAGAAACATTAGATTTACACTTGGCACTATTAAATGTTACCCATGTTGTTACAGTTTTACTTAATAAAAGGTAATTAAAATAGCTTAAATACTCAATGTAGGTCATCCACGTAAATCATGGTTTGCCTACATAAAAAAATATTTGCTGTGTCACTCGAAATTGGCTTTAAGGAGAGCTTATAAGATAACTATTTTAAATGACATATTAACAGTATACTCAATTGTATATGTAGAAACAACCTAAGTGTCATTAGTGGATGAATGGATAAAGATGTGATACCCTCCACCACACACACACACACACACAATGGAATATTACTTGAGCCTAAAAAATGAAATATTGCCATTTGCGACAACATAGATGGAACTTGAAGGTTTTGTGCTAAGTGAAATAAGTCAGATGGAAAAGGACAAAAACTATGTGATTTTGCTAATATGCAGAATATAAAACAAACAAGAAAGGAAGAAAGAAAAAGAGAAAGAAGGAGGGAAGGTAGGAAAGAGGGAGGGAGGGAGGGAAGAAGGAAAGGAGGGAAGGAGAAAGAAAAAGAAAATAAAACAAAAACTAATAGATATGGACAACAGATCAGTTGTTCCAGAGGGGAGGGAGAAGGAGGGAGGGTAAAATGGGTAAGAAGGTCAAATGCATGGTGATGACAGAAACTAGACTTTGGGTAGTGGGCAGGCTATAGCATCAACAGATATCAAATTATAATGTTGTATACCTGAAACTTACATAATGTTATAAACCAATAAACCTCAAAAAAATAATAATCTCAAATATATGGAAAACACATAGAAAAATGTACCAAAATGTTATTGTAAAAATAGGTGGTTTAAAAAAAAATGTTTTTTCTCAAATTTCCTATGATAAGCTTCCAATAAAAATGAATATTTTTTATGGTTAGAAAAGGAAATCTTCATTTCATCTATAAACTTAGGATTCTAACATAAATAAACTGGTTTCATTCACTTATTTCTATTCATAAGAATATGTAGTTTTTATTCATCGACTCTACCTCATCAGATGTTCTTGGGCCTTTGAAAGCTGTTAACTTAGTAGGTAAAAATCATTAAAATTAAGTGCCAGCTTCGAGTTCATAATGGACTGGTTAGTTTTAGTCCATGCCAAGGACACAGAATTCATCTTGAATTCTGACCAGGTATTCCAAACAAGGGGAAAAAGCAAAAATGTGCGATGGCCCAGACAAATCTTTTACTATTTTGTCAGTGTTTTCACCCCTGTACGTACTGAAGGCTTTTATAAGAACAAAAACTTTAATGCTATAGTTGACATTAAAATTAATCATATTTAGTAACTAATAGGAAGGTTTGCTTTGAACATCCCTATGAAATATGATAAATTTAAAGGCAGCAGGATGACATTTAGTACTGATGCCACGGGAGAGAAAGTTTATCTGATGGGGTCATGAATCCTCTGAGAGGGTTAATTTATTTTTCTTTTTTCTTTTCTTTCTTTCTTTTTTTTTTTTTACTTTGTACAGAAGCAGAGTAAGTTTTAAAAAAAGATTATTAGAGAAATTTGGGAGAAAGTTTCCTTCCTTTGAGTATTGTTTTTATTTTATAATCAACCAAAAAAAAAAAAAAAAACCCTTTTCGGATATTTGTGGGAACGCTGGCACAACCAAAAGTTAGGCTACAGTTTCTCTGACTGCACTAATTACCACAGATAGAATCGTGTTGCTCAGGTTGGGGATTTGCAGGAGTGAGAAACACCTTAAAAATGGTCTTCTGAAATTCTGCTAATTCCCATCTACATGACGACCGAGCATCCTATCCTGCTTCAATTAACCTTACTTAATTTGAGAAATCAGTGGTGTGACTGCCATTATGTCACCTCTCTCCCAAATATTAATCCTAGATGTCATTTACCCAAGATTGTGGCTTTTTTTGTAGACATCATGAAAAACAATGAAAAGCTCCAAAACCTCTTTGTTTTTCTTCCTGAACCAAGCCATTCAGCTCACAGGTTGGGAAGATAAGGGGGAGGTAGGTATCTAAATCACTTGGTGAATTGGTTCTATATGTTCCTTCTATCACCCTATCACTCCATTTTTCTGAGCCCCTTAAACTTGAATTCTCTGAGAAGATACTTCATCTTTGCTTATTATTCTTCCTTCCACATGCCTGGAGGCCTATCAAACTTATTTAATGATTCATTAATACCTCTAAACCAGTCTTACCTTTGCAACTCTGGAAGAGACTGAAATGTCAGTCTCTCCATGTCCCCTTCCTCTGCTGGTCTCTGAAAGAGGAAAGCAAGAGTAGACAGATTCACCCACCTACCTGTGGTATGAATTAAGCCACCCATCTGAGAAGGCAGAATTGGTAACAGTTGATATGGGTTTTAAATAATAGTGTGTTGGCTCCATATAGCAGTAAAGCCCATGGAAACCCTAGATGGATCCCGTGGCCCATAGGAGGTGCTCAGTAAATGGTGTTTATGATGGTTCTTTCTCTTCATCACATTCCATAATCACCCTTCTGTAGCAATTATTTAGCATTGTTGCCAAATTTCTCTTTTTAAGTTTTCACTTAAAAGAACCTCTGGCTACAGGGAACTTTCTGGTTTATTACAGACTATAGTCAATAAAAAATAGATGTTGCAGTAAGAATAAATCCCTTTGAATTCCAACCCCACATTTTATAGATCAGGAAACCTAAAAACCAAAGGCTTCTGACCTTCCCAAATACACAAATAGCTGATGACAGTCGGAATGAAAGACTAGGGATCATAGTCCACTCTGTTTAGATCTGCCAATTAAGGACTAAGACACCCAAATCCATGAGTTGTATTGTTCCTTTTCTATTAATAAAATCATCATGTGACAAAGCCGATTGTTATCTAATCTATCTGCCATTTAAAAATAATCAAATTATTATAAATTGGTAAAATCTATGAAAACCTTCCATTTTACCAGAATAATGTTGCTTTTGCATATCAATTAATTATATAGAAAGGCCTTACCATTTGACATCTGCAAGACTCCAGTCAACTTTGTTTGTGAGAAGGGAAGAAATGATGAGGAAAATATGGAAATTAAAATAAAATTCAGTTTACATAGAGAACAAGGTAGCTTGTGTAAGCTAGTTAATGTGAGAACAGACCAGCTAGTTTATGACTTCAGCAGGTCACAGATTTTAAGAAAGGATCTGTCTAAGGTACAGGTTATAGCACCTTTCTTCACTATAAGCAGGCATTCATGGGTTGGAAAAACTCTGCCTAAAACTTCTCCATCTTGGATAGTGAGCGTGCACACACTAGTCACTAGTCACACACTCCTAGTCACTTCTGCACATTAGGAGGTCCCTGGGGCTTATTCTCCTTCTTGTTTCTCTGCCAAATCGTGTTCCCAGGTCTGGCTGTCTGGCCACACAGCTTAATCAATTTATCTTCCATTCCTTGACTATTACAAGTAGAGGCTCATAGAATCCAATTTTTACTGTTTCTTCATTCTTGATAGAGTTGTTAGACCTATGAGCTGTGAGCAGCCTCCATGGGATTTTTGGGAATATTCAGATTCAAAGACTAGAATTCAGCTTCATATTCAGGGTTAAGGTAACAGGGCATTACCAGAAGAGAAAGGCTTGAACTGCCCATTAAAGTATCAGAACCTCTAGTGTTGGTGAAATGAAATATTACACTTCAGATTTTTGCTCTATATTTTCCACTTAAACCAATCATTTCTCTTATTCATTTACTCTAAGATTGATCTTGTTTTAAAAAGCTTAGATGACTTTTTTGTTTTTTAACTTTGAGACTAAGATGTTACATTCTGTCTTTCCCTTTTTGATATATATGAAAAATGAACATAACACTGAATTGTATCTTATTAGTTTCTGCATGAAAGAACAGTTGGTATTTGTCCAATTAAAACATCTGTTGTAATCTCTGAAGCCCCATCCTCTGCATTAAGGATGACTTGGAGCTTGCTAATCAGGCATTTTCGCATTGTTAGGCCACACTTGTTCTAAGATTTAGATTTGCAGATGTAAGGAATTGAACATACTTAAAGCAAGCATCATACTACAGCATGACTTCTTCTACGTTAAGTAGGACCTGAGATGATTGATTCACTTTATTATTTTGAGTTAAGTTACCCTCAATTTAAGTTGGCTAGCTGGTGATGTGAGCTTTGTGCACGGTCCTGGAACTTGAATTAACTCCTTGGGAATGTTGCAAGTAGGAATCTAATGATACGTTAGTACAACAATGACAAAATGGTCCAATCAAGGACTTCTTTAGGCTTTTGCTGATGATTTTAATGCTTTTTCAGTAAGAAAGGCCCTGCCAGTTAGCCCCCTAATTAAGCAAAATGACTTGTCTGATAAATTCAATCCTCTTAATGACGACCAGATGCCCACCAAAGTCACTTGAGATTTTATGAGTAATGATTATTAAAAACTGTTATTAACTATTTCACACTAGAATTTTCTATACCCTGAGATAGCTAGGATTACATTTTAAAATAAAGGGAGCAAATAGGAAAATGATTTTTGAAAAAATGCAGGCTTGCGTGATGTAGGAGATAAAAACCAAAAAAACAAAAACCTGATGAACACTGTATGGAGTGTGGCTGTTTAGATACAAAACCAACATCTCAGACTATTCATATCCAATGCTAGTCTCCATGCAATGCGGTATTAATTCAAAACCCGAGATGGTACAGCTCCTTCAATGGACTTGCCTCAATTTCCCAGTGTATAATGGGTTAATAATTACTGCATCATCTATTGACATTTTGCAGAAAGAGAAACACTTTGAGTTCTACAACACACTAGGATTTCATGGAAATTATGCAGGAGTATAAAGATTTCTCAATGTGTCATGATTTCTTGTGGCAAAAGTGATTTACATGGTCGAATGGATAGTTTTTGCAATATACTGAATAGCCTGACTGCCTACCCAGAAATCTGGTACAATCTCTTTGTTGAACAAAGTTAAAGAGTGGTATAAACATCCTTATATTCAAGTATACTGTTCATGTACTTTTTATTCTTACTTGGGATAAAGGAAAAGTAGGGGAAGAAAACTATCAACAATTGCGACTTGTCATAACATGAAAAGCTCCATATTTAAAGGCTCTCTGTGGTGGGGAACACACTGCTTTCTCCCCAAGTAATCATCTCCTACCTTCAGAGCCAATTCAGCACAGGCTGTAGTGTCCACCATGTGCGACCTTTCTCTCCCTCCCTTCCTCCCTCTCTCTCTCCCTCTCTCTTTCTCTCTCTCAATCTGAAAAAAGGCCAAGTATCTTTATCCAGAAGTTCTATTTTCTTATTTTCCAGATTCCTGGAGTGCTCTACTTCCCTAATATGTTCCCATTAAGTCAGGAAAAGAATAGACAAATCATACTGGGTTTTCTGAGAAAACCTGTATTTCCTTTGGCCAGCCTGGATGAAGCAGGCTTCTCAGTAAAGCACAATTTGTGGAAGTACAGTGGAGACCGTTGGTGCATTCTTTCTCCCAGCTCTGTACACCTATCTCCACTCTTCTCTAGTCTTTGATGCTAATGACTGATACCTCTGACTTTCAGAGGTGGGCACTGGAGCCAACTCCCTTTTACAGAGAGATCGAAGTACTTGGGAGTTTGTTAACTCCCCTCCTCAATATTCAATAGCTGCGTAGTAGGGGAAAGCGGGACACAAAGACCCAACTCCCTTGATTTGAGGCCAAACTGTGGTATAATACATGTCCTGAGTTCCTGTAAGATTTCTCCTGAAATCAGACCTTTGCTTTGCTTCTTCCTCACCCCTCTCCTGCTTCTTACAGTTTCTTGAGGAGTACTTTCATAACAAATTACTTGCACAGGAATCCTTGTTTTAGAGTTGTCTCTGGACTTCCTGGAGAATCTTACCAAAGGAGCCAGGGGAAGAGAGATTAGAGAAGGAGGGCTGAGGAGGAGGAATGCTCTCTCTTCCATCTTGCTAAATGAGCATGATGGCGGGAGGTGGTGATCATCAGAGCTCCAAATTCCTGTTCTTATCAAATAAGAATATATTGATAGTACCTTCCAATAGTTCTTCATACTTTCATTATTTAGAGACTCAAGAGCTGCATGCTTTAGATGATAAAATGCCATATAGATACACAAAGGGATTTGCTTAAGGAGGTAAAATTCAATGGCAAAGTTAGAACTACATCACCGTCCTCCTGTCTTTTTGGCCAGAGGTTTCCACCCAGCTTGGAGTCAGACAGAATAGAATTTAATCTCAACTCAACTACTTCCTTGTTTTTTAATGAATAATACAAAAGTAGATGTTTAACAATAAGTTTTCAGGGAGAGGGGACAATTGATTTGTAGTGTTTGCTAATTTCCATGGTGTCAACATTTTCATGGTGACTAATTACAAGCTACCATGTGATGTCACTGAATGCAAAGTTGGGAGAGATGTTACAATCTTCCCTTGCAGGTTGGTGGGAGTCAGCTATAACACATCCCTGTTTATAACATTTTTCTAAACCCTTTTTTCTTATGTTCCTATATATTACATGTATAGTTATATCTACTCGATCATGTTTTATGAGGATTAATGTCATGATATATAATAGATACAACTAATGATTATCATCATCGAAACCAAGAAAAGCTAAAAATAGAAAATGATATAAAATAGGATAAATTTACAATTTATCATTGATATTTGTATTTATTAGATTTGAAGAGTAAATTATAGTTGATGCTATTTGCTAAAATATTTGATGAAAATATTTTGTAGGGGAGGAAAAGAAGATATAAATGCTACTAAACAACAATAACAACAACAATGCCCTCTGTTGTTTTCCACTCAATCAGCTGAGAATCTTGAGTATACTTAAACTGGCCATATGTTTCAGAGGTCACACCTAACTTAAGTCTACAGGTCTCTGGAATACACAACTTAACAGTTGTCAATGCCACTTTGTAAACTGCTCATTAACATTTACATATAAAGCATAGAGCAGTAGACAAATAAAACAGTATTCCTGTTCCTGAGATCAAATAGTAGCAAATATCAAGTTGTTGCTATTAATGGGATTGACTTTGGAGCCAGTTCAATTTGTATTATAGTGACAGGTAATAATTACCTCAAAATATCAAGAAAGATATGAGATTCTTTTTGGTCCCTGTCATGAGATGGAAATACCAAGAGGCATCAAACAAATGTAGGGCACTGTTGCAAAACTTGTTGTGTTAATAGAAACCATTATGTTAACATCATATCAGTGATTAGAAAATTAACATTCATAAAGTGCATGATTATGCCCCTTGGAGATTTGCTTGTATTTCATAAGCACATTTTCCAGGACAGAGAATAAAACACTAGCTCTTTATTGGCTGGGTACACCTGATAGGAATCCTCTTCACCTTTGCTTCCTCGGGAGCTGGATCAGAGGAGTAGATCACTAGCTGTATTGACACAAGTGCTATCTCTTTCTTGAGTACTATAGAATTTGGCTTTTTCAATGTCCTAGTAAGCTTCTTCCATCTTGATTGACTGCATATGAACTTTGATGAGAATTTTCCCTCAAGGCAGGCAATAAAAAGAAGGGAAGTTAGCAGAGCTGAAAAGGTGATACAAAGAATGTGGAGTGCTGTTAGCCCAAAAAAGGATCTTATTCATCAAAATATTTGCTGAGAAAGAAGAAGTGTTCATCTAATTGCCTGAATTGTGTTCACTGGCATATGTTTTTAGGTACAATATTTGTTTCATGACCACAATCCTGCTTGTAACTTGTTATTCACACTTTGGGCATGATTTTAACATAATTTCAAAGAAGAAAAGGTAGCCAAGGCAAAAAGGAGATATGAGGTAATGTGATAATTTGAAAGGAGGGTTTCTTCTTTTTGGAAGAAAAATCTTGTAGAAATCCTGTTCAGTAATAGGAACTGGTTACTGAGGAAAAGTGACCTTTTTTCTTTAACGAAAATTATATATATTTTAAGGTGAACAGCATGATGTTTTGATATACATATACAGAGTGAAATGATTACTATAGTCAAGCTAATTAATGTATCCATCTCTTCACATAGCATTATTGTGTGTGTTGTGAAAGCTCCTGAGATCTACTTTCTTAGCAAATTTCCAGTATTCAACACAGTATTACTAACTGTAATTACCATGCTGTACACTAGATCTCTAGACTTGTTTATCCTACAAAACCGAAATTTTGTACCCTTTGACCAGCACTTCCCACTTTCCTCACTCCCAGCCCTTTGAAACTCTATTCTTCTCTCTGGTTCTATGAGTTCACCTTTTTTAGATTCCAAGTATAAGTGAGATCATGAAATATTCTTATTTCTGTGTCTGGCTTATTTGACTTAGTATAATGTCCTCTAGTTTCATCTATGTTGTCACAAATGGCAGTATCTCCTTTAGTAAGACTGAATGATATTTCAGTGTGTGTGCGCACACATGTTATTCATCCATCAGTGAACACAAAGGGAACCCTTGCATGCTGTTGATGAGAATGTAAGTTGTTGCAGCCACTATAGAAAACATTCAAAACAGAACTACGATATGATCCAGCAATCCCACTTCTGGGTACATACCCAGAGTAAGCGAAATCAGTACCTCATGGAGATATCTATGCTTCTTTGTTTATGGCAGCATTATTCACAACAGGCAAGATATAAAAAAGTGTTCTTTTGATTAGTCTCTTCAAAATGCTTCTCAGATGAATACAGCTATTTTTACCAACATTTTATAAGAATTAGAGCGAAGTGTTGTTACATGAGAAAACAAAGGAAAGGAAAGAAAAATAAAAGGGCCAGATACAGGTGCCTCAGCCTGCATTGCCATTAGTGGGATTCATATACTCACAGAGGGAAGGCTGCTGTCAGTTTCCTTGGGGGTAGATGCTAAAAACAAAACCAAAAATCTCTATTCGCTTTTTCTCTTAGCTTCTTATTTTCTCCCTTTGGCGGCTGAAATGCTCTCTTTCTGTTTCCCGCAGTATGCAATGGGTCATTCTGTCTGCCAGGGGCATCCTCCAGTAAGCAGAGCAGCAGATCTGGTTCTCTGTCACACCCCATCTCTCCCAGCCTCTTAGAGGCCTGAGGAGAAAAGGCCCAGCTGGCAGAAGCAGGGGCTGCTGTCTGCCTCTCACTGGCGTGTCTCCTCACAAACTGGCCAGAGGCTCTTGTCTGTGCAGAGAGGGAATGGGGCCAACAACTTCAACTTATAGTTGCTCTTCTCTGCCCCAGCAATGTCAAGAAAGCAAGAAGCATTTTTTTCCTGAGTAGCTCTAATTTTGGGTGGAGTCATGTCCCTTGTATTTTCCGGTCAAGAAACTCAGAGTTGAACTCCATATTCTACTATATGCATACCCTGACTAGAGCACCTTCAGGCACTGTGTTATATCTGGGGGTACAACATGTGAAAAATCTGGCCCTGGCTCTCAAATTCCAGTTTTCAGAGAAGAGTGGGAACAAGTATATTGCAGAGAACATAGTAACTTGAATGCAAGTGTGTAAAAAGAACATGGAAGTGTGTTTAGGAAAGCCTCGAAATGATATTGGCTGAGGATGACAAGGGGTTAGGCTGACCACGTGTGTTGGCTGGGTGGGGGTGGGTACCTGGGAAGCATGTTCCCTAAAAAGAAAGCTCCCTTCTTTACCCAACCTGCCCTGGCTGCGATAGCTGCATCTTACATGCAGTCCGCGTGCAGGACGCTTGCATGAGGTAGGAGAGCAAGTGTGTCCCTGGCCTGTTCCCAGGTCTCCACAACTCTTTCCAAGCCTTTCTCCTTCTCTGGCCAGCACTTTGTCCTGTTCTCTGTGTTGGTTTCAATCTCAGGCAGGCCTCTTCCACGTGAGAGCCACCAAAATTCTAAGCTATTCTAATAGTCTCTAGGAAGCAACCTCAGCAGTATGTGGTCAATGTTTCCCAAAGTCCCAGCAAAAAAAAGGGGCATGTCATTCCTGAAATATACCTGAGGCAAGGAAATAAGCTGATTGGTCAGGTCTGGCTCAATCTCACCTCAAAACATAGACCTAGATAGTTCCCCGAAGGAAAATCAGGCTTCTGTTAACAAATAGAAGAGAAATAGATTGTAGGCAGACAAAAATCAAAACTTTACATTACTTATATTCAGCTCTGGGCTCTGTTTCTCTATCTATTAGATTAGGGAAATGTTCTTTAGGAGAATCTAGATAGAGGAAAAGGCAGGGGCTAGAAAGAGAAGGCAAAAAGGAGCAAGTAAGGAAATGATTGTATTGATAAAGCACAATGAAATTAACAAGCAAACTTGTAACGTTTGCAATGTCTCAGACTTGTTCAAATTTTCTTTTTAATTTCACCTATAAGTTAGGAATCATTTTTTCAGAGTACCTAATATTTGCTGGGCATAATTCTAGATGCTGTGTAAAAGGCAAGCTCCATGCTGTCTTGGACTTTACATTCTAATGGGGAGATAGATAAATAGATAGATTGATAGATAGATAGATAGATAGATAGATAGATAGATAGATAGATAGATATAGATAGATGATAGATAGATAGATAGATAGATAGATAGATAGATAGATAGATAGATAGATAGATAGATGATAGATGAGAGTGTGTATGTGTGTGTGAGAGAGAGAGGAGAGAGAGAGAGAGAGAGAGAGAGAGGAGAGAGAGAGATGGTACTAGATATAGAGTGGCACTAGAGAAAGGATGACAGAACAAAGTTGAAGACACTAGCCTGAACCTTAGAAACTTTATACTTTTAGGTAGAAATTAAACATATATAGTAAAACAGCTGGAGGCAATAGCCCAATACTATAAAAAGCACATGAAAGTACACTAGTTATGATATACTTAGAGGCTGAAATTTTATAATAGGAGAGAGTAGATGGGGTTGAGGTTATCTGAGAAAGTTTTCCAGCTTTGCAGCTTTGTTTGATGGAGTTTAAAAAATATCCAAGAGGAAAGGAACAAACACTGGCTAGTGGTTTCCAAACTGGCCTGACAAAAAGACTCATCTCAAGTGTTTTTAAAATCAAATTCCTGGGCCCTATCTAGACTTTCTGATTCACATCTTCCCCAGGATAAACTGGGTAATTTGTACTTTAATCAACACCCTGGTTGCCTCTTATCATCAGGAAAGAATGAGAACGCTTGCCTAGAGCCCAGTGTTTGGGATGTCCTGAGACCCTCATTCATTCTCAGCACTGCTTCTTTTGTCTACTGCCAAGGACTTCAGAATTATTTCTAAAGACCATATTTTCTTTGTTTTATAGAATGTGAGGCTACAAGAGAATAAGAAATGGCTACTGGGTTTAGTAGAAGGTACAGAGAATAAGTCTCAAATGTTAGAAGATCATGTGAAGGTAGACAGATTTTCTCTGGCAAATGGAGAGAAGGCTATAAAAACTGCAGATCAGAATATCCAGAGTGTGTGCTTCTAATTCAATTAAGTCCCTCCGTTTTTCATCTAGCTCACTTCCCAAGTGCTCCACTGGCATATGCTGTAGCACTAACAATGCCTTGTGGATGCACAGCCCTCCCCACAGTGGGAGAGGACAGCTGCTTAATAGTTGCTGTGTGCAGCAGGGCAGAAGGGGAAGAACAAGCTCTGGGTATGGCTTGGGAGGCCCTACATAGACTGCAGGGAAGATTCCCGACAAGACAGAAACCAGAACGGAAATTCTACTAAGACTGTTCCTGTTTCGCACATCCATGGTCTGTTTGCAGCTATAAATAGCTAAGACGTTAGGATTTCCTAACTAAGCTTGTGGAAATTCATAGCATCTCTACTTGCTGTGGCAGATAGGGTCTTACTTTAGAGTATTCTTCCTGACCTCTGAGTAGTTTGTGAGATTTAAGGCAGCCAAGATAACACTGCTAATGATGAAGCCATAACCAATGAGGTAGACATTAGCCTTGTTCACAGAAAAATGTTTGGTTCTGACTGTGCATGTGCTAGGATTGCACTTCTCTACTCCCTGGAAGCTGGGTGGAGCCAAGTGATTTACTTTGGCCAATGAAATTTTATGAAATGAAAGTTCCAGACAGATGCTTTAAAAGCTGGTATGTGATTTGCCACTTTTTCTTTTCCTCTACTACAACGAAAAGCAAATGGGGTATATGGTGGCTACTCATTCAGCCTGATCCTGGAGCCAGGCTGCTACAGATCAGTGCCCTCAGATGACCGTTGGTGGACATATACTGTGAGTGATGTGGTTTTAAGCCACTGAGATTTGGGGTTTATTTATTACTGTGGCATAACCTGGTCTGTGGTGATCAATGCTTTTCCCCATTCAGGTATAGCAATCACAAGTTGCTCTGTCAGAGAGATAGGAAGAAATCTGTTATCAACTAGTAGAATATTAGCAAATGATGCAAGCAGAAGCTTGAAAAATGCTGTGCATTGGGGCTTACCTTCTCTTGCTGCTTTTGAAACTCTGTGACTGACACCAAGTGTAGAAACCTGGGCTAGCCTGCTCAATGATAAGAGGCATGTGACCGAGTTGCCTCCATTGCTCAGGATGCCAGCCTGCCAACCACTACACGTGTGAATGAAGCCATCCTAGATCACCCAGCTGACCTGCCAGCCCACCACAGATTCATGGGAAAACCCAGCAGAAGACATTCAAGGCAACCCAGACTAGAACAGCCCAACTGACCCACAGAACCATGAGCTAAATAAATGGTTGTTACTTCAAAACAAAACAAAACAAAACAAAACAAATCCATAGGATTGTAAATCCAATATTATGGTTGGCTAAAGCAAGGTAAACCTTTTTTTTTGGTCTTTGCCAATAAAAATGTGGTTTTCTTTTATTAAATTTAGATATGTTTCTAACTATGTTAATGTGATATTTATATTAGTTTCTCCAACATAATTTTTTGTTCTTGTTACTGGTTTCTTTAGTCCACTAACTATTATTTCTTGCCTAGATTGCTATTATAGTATCATAGTTGGCCTCTCCACTTCTGTGACTTTTCACCGTTTCCGAGGTGTTTTATTATTAATCTCAACCTCATACTTGAACAATTTATATCTCTTCTTCAAACTTCACTATAGCTTTCCATTGCCTATAAGATAAAATGCTTATGTATACAAAGAATGAGAGAGATTTTTCTTTTTTGTTTATAAATGATCTCATTTTCTTTATTATCAACCACACACACACACGCATGCACACACACACACACACACACACATACACACAATAGCAAGCAAAGGCAGAAACTGAATCATCTATTAGCAGAGTATTTGAGCAAGGACTCATAACTTTCTCCCAAGTTCCTAAACATTGTTTCAAAGCCAAGTAAATCTCAAGGATCTGAGGGCTCTGCTAATCCCTGTACCTCCATGAAATTTGGGGCAATTTAAAATTCCAGCAATATAGCTATTGTATGTGTTCTTATGTTAAAACACCATACCCTGAGCCTTAGAAAGTCTCTCCTTGTAGCCAAAGGAAGCTTACTAACACACCCTTTTTGTCTACTCATGGTTTGAGGTGCTGAAAGCAGGGTGTTTTTTGAACTAGTAACCTTGTTATGAAAATACACTGGATGTGAATTGATGAATTCAGCTCTATTCAACAAATGGATTTTGTGTTATGCCCTAGTGTGTACATACTATCTGTCCTTTTAAAATTTCCTAATTTTATTCAAAACAAAGTTTGTTATTTTTCACTAATTAAGTAATAGATCAAGTATATTTATTATTAAATTTAGAAATTATATAGCAGTAGAAAAAAAAGGAAAATATAAATTTTATGCAGTCTCACCACCAAAAGAAACCTTTTAATATTACTATGGATTTGAATTTCTTGCCAGTCTTTTTCTTCTTTCTGCACATAGGAATCCCACTCCATCCTACTCCTCACCTACCAGACTATGGACCAACTGCAAATACAAGTCCTTTTGTGAAAATCTACCAACCTTAGCAGGCCTCAATTAAGTGAAATGCGCAGTCTACACAACCAATCCCTAATCTTTTACCAGCCAAGTTTCAATCAAAGAAGCAAAGCTCCCATGAGTATTATGGGAAAGGGTATTTTATTATGGAAATTAGGCCTCATACAAATGTGGCCCCCTGCTGGGGCAGTGAACATCTGGAAGAGAAAGAATTATTAATACATCTTCTTGAAGTCAAAGCTTATAGAGAAATATGGGAAGCCCAGCACATCCTACCAGTGAATTGGGACAACAAAAGGAGAGCTGAAGGGGACATCCATAGAAGGCTGTCATCTCTAAGTACACAGCCGGCAGTAGGAGTTGGGCCTGGAGTAGGGGCTGTAGCGTTGGTGAGTAGAAGTTAAAGTTTCTAGGTTCATACCTCCATCCCTGCTGACATGGCCACTGTGTTTATTAAGCCAATGGACAAAGACAGGGTACCTGAGAAAAGAGGCTGACCAACAGCCACAGAATAAGTCATCTTGCCCATCCGATCATTACGCTTCTCTTTTGTGAAACACAAAGATATTTTCATATTTTGCCT
Organism: Eidolon dupreanum; assembly: GCA_028627145.1. Classification (NCBI taxonomy): domain Eukaryota; kingdom Metazoa; phylum Chordata; class Mammalia; order Chiroptera; family Pteropodidae; genus Eidolon; species Eidolon dupreanum. The sequence goes on along the minus strand of CM053509.1, from coordinate 130,133,781 downwards.
ATTCTGAGAGATCGACCCATAGACTTCTGCCCAGACCTCCTTGGCACCAATTTTTACATGGTCTTCCCACAAGTCCGTGAGCACCCAACCAAACCATTAGTCACTGCCCTTTAATTGATATAGTTCCCCATCATGCCCTTTCTCCTTCCAGACAAATATTAATAACCAGGTACACTGCTGGAAAGTTCTGCCTGTTGGCAGGATATACCCTCTTCATGGTCCTTTGGGCCACCCGTAAGTAAGGCTGTGGTATAACAGCCATCTACTTTTGGATGATGCCAGCTTATCATAAAAAACCATCTATAAAGCAAACCTGAAACTTTTTTCTTTCTCTGTCAGACAGTCATAGGTAACTCATAGTGAATCCTTAGGGACAGGTCGAGAGAAAGAAGAGAATGTAATAAAAGTTAGAACCATGAAAATCTAAGCCACATGCTCCTGGAGATTCAGATATAGCATTTTCACTTCATGATGGAGTACTGCTATGTCACCAATTTTATGACTTGGTGTATCAGAGAGCACATTGTACATGATTTCCCTGATCAAAAGCATTGCTTTGTTGGAATGTCATAATGGTAACAAGGTATTTTGTAAGCCTCTGGATTGTAGCCTGTCATCGAGCATTTAGTCTCTATGAGGACCAAGCAGCAAGCCAGAAGCTCTTTCTCAAAAGAATTATTAACTGCAGAGGCTGGCCAAACTTTGCTTTTAAACTTTAAAATCTGCACTGTGATTTTCCTACAGGAGAGCCAAGGCTCCATACACATTTCCCATCTGCCAGTGAAGCTCCCTTTCGTCAAACTACATGAAAGAATGCACTTTTCCAAGCCTTCTTCTTTAGGCAATACTGTTCTGTAGAACTTTATTGCTGTCATTGTGACATGTACTTCCAGTGGGGATCTGTTTCCCATTCCTGTGCCATCACATAATGTAGAAACCACTTGGGAACACTGTGTAGTATAGTAAAGCTGACAGATAACACTTTGCTAGGATCAATGCGGGGGAAGGAAATGCAAAAAAAATTTTTTTTTGAAAATGAGTCATCTAGAATCCCCAAAGCCTCTGTCTGTAAAGAGCAACTTTGACACCTGTGATTTGGTCCTCGAAAGCAAGAGTGGGAGAGATTGTGTCTATAAATCCTGCTTTTAGACTGGCAGACAAGGCTCAGAAGAAAGCATGATTCAGAAACTAAGGTTAAAAACTACTCCTAAAGATCATCAACCACTCAATAAAGTGGAAAAAAAAAAACAAAAAACATTAGCCCAGAGGTGAGAAAGCAATATTTGTCCCAGCTCTGTGTTAACCAGATAATAGAGAACTGGTGGATCTGGCCTGTAAATGCAGCGAGAAAAGCTGACTCCTTGAACAACCTTTTGCATGTAGTAACAGTCAAGGAAGCTGGATTCAGAGCTCCAGATTCTGAAATGTTGCTTTCCATCATCAGTCTCAATAAGGTATAGTGATAATGTTCAATTTCTTTGTTTTGATTGAAATTTCAGCCTCCAGTGAGCCTAGTCAAAGGGATCGGGAGACATCTACATTTGGAGGAGATGGGACAAAGAGTGTTCTCTCACTAATGAAATGATTCGATCTCTGTCAAAACCCTGAATTTAGATCAGATGTCAACTCTTCTGGAAAACCTCCTGATGTGCCCCAGTTGGAATGCACTGTTTCTTTCCAAGTCTCCCCAAATCTGTTGCTTGTATTTCTGCTAAGCTCTTATTTAAATCTGTTTTGGATTGCAGTTAGTACCTGGGATGTCAGCATTTTCTTTTCACTAGGTCGGTTCTCATCTGGGACATCAAAATCCAGGATGTAGCAATCATCAGTGAAATGTATTGTAAGTAATTTATAACTAATGATAGGTAAAATAACAACACGCAAATGATTCAAGGTGACATCTATGATATGTTTCAAACTTTTTAATGCTGCTTTGGTTCACTGTCATTCAAGTGCAACTTTTTAGGTATAGGAGACATGAGAAGAGAAAGCAAACTTCCCCAGGAATTGTTCATAACTCCAAGTTTGCTGTTAAGTGTGTCTTGCACATATTAATGTCATTTATTTAGTAAGTCAGGGTAAAAATATTAAGAACTGCTGTGTTAGAATGAGTGTTCCTTGAGAGAAAATTCTCTGTTTCATCAATCTCTATATTAACCATGTTGTCCAGCACACTGATATGTACTTAATAATATATGTGGAATAAAGGAAAGAAACTGAAGAAAATTGAAATAAATAAATAAAATAAATAAATAAAATATATCATGTTGGAGCATGAGAGATGGGGAAATATAGTCATGATTTTCTGGAGGAAAAGGAGTTAGTTATTTATGTGACTTATTTAACAGTCACACAACCTTATAATAATAAACAATAGACATGCATTTCTCATGTCCGGAATCTGCTGGGTTTTGGCTAGATGGCTCTGCTGATCTTGGCTAGGCTCACTCATGGATCTGGAGGGTTAGCTGGATATCAGTTGTCCCTTGGTTGAGGCAACTAGGGCAGCCTGGACCTGCTCCATGTTTCTCATCTTTTAGCAGGCTAGCCTAGGCACATTCCTGTGGTGATAACAAGGGTGCAAGAGAGGGTCAGTGGCAACATACAAGGACTTTCAGGTGTAGTCTCAAAACTGGCCCATCATCACTCTACACATCCTATTGGCCAAGAAAGTTATAAAACTAGCTCACATTTTAAAAAATGGAAAAAAAGATATTCTGAATTTTTAATAAGGAACTGCAAGTTTATGAAAAAAATAAGATAAAGGGACTGTGAAGAGCTAGAGCCATCATTGTAATTGACCATAGAATATGAGAAGATTTTGCTCACACAGAAGGATTGGAGCAAAGGACTGATGACTCTTTGTTTAGCAGGATTCATCACTTCCAAAACTCTTCTGGCACAACTTCTGGGCTTGGAATAATCCTCTGTTGTGATGTCCACAGGAATACAAGTGCTGTGCATAGTTTATATCAATAGGTACAAGAGACAGTCATCCTTTTACATTAGACTTTATATCTGCAAAGACTTAAAAGCAAACATTGTGATGAGTGGAGACATGGCTCCTGGAGCCTGTCCCTTCTTAAGCATGGGCCACTGAGCATGAGTACTTCTGCCTCTGGCAGAGGACTGCAGCCAGAGCTCTGTAGCCATTTCTGGTTCATTGTTCCTTTTAAAGCCTCCTAAGGGGAGTCAGAGAAATAAATCAGGACATATGAGATAGTCCCTCCAGCAGCTTTTGGGTAGCAAATATGTGTAACAGCGAAAATGCTGCTGATTGCTCTCCATTTATTTCTGCAGCTACCAGTTTCCCCTCTTGCTTGCTGTAAAGTTTAAAACAACATCAATTTTTAAGGATCTGAAAGTGCTTTTCTATTTAAAATCAAACAAGACAAGCATCATTTTCAGTCTGGGACTGTTTTGTTTCTTGAAGTGTGCTGAATGTATAGACACCCACTGAAAAATAATAATAATAAAAAAGCTAAGTGATGAAAATGAGTAATTCCTTGGCAGCGAGTCTGCAGGGAGAGCACTGACACTGTACAGCACATATTTCATGAATAATGAGAGGAGTCTCAGAGCTGTGCAATCACTGCCTATTGGGTCAGAAATTTCACATTAGTGGATTCATCAGAGCAGATCAGTGTCATGAAGACACTTTTTTCCTGAGGTAAACACACCTTTTCCTTCGTCGAACTGTCATCTCTTAGTTGTATTTGTAGATACTGCTAAGACCTTCTGAGAGAGAGGAGAAATATAACTGTATTAGGAGTAATTTGCATCCATATCATTCTACCACTGATTTGGATAGAAAGAAATTATTTCTTTAGCAGAGATGAACTAATAAGTCTGTTTTAAACAAAGGGTTTGATGAAGCATTGAAGAAATAGAATCAGAAAACACACCTCGTTCTATGAAATTTCACTTAAAAGTAATTGAAACTCAAGAGAATTTAAAAAGCAATGAGAGACTTTAGATCTTTTGTTCTTTGAATGCTTTTGTGTGGTAGTCGCTAGCGCTTTTCATCAGGTATTCCTATTTTCCATCCTGGGGTGTTGTAGGATTTTACTTTCCGTCCTCTTCAAGTTAGATGTAGTCATGTGATTTGAATTTGCCAGTGAAATGTGAACAGAATTGCTGTGGCTTCTTCTGGATGAAGCTTTAAATTCAGTGGTCAATCTCCCATGCTGTCTCTTTTCTTGTAGAAATGCACTGAGACCTCAGTCCACATGGTTGCTTCTCCATCAGCATGGGTCCTGGGAGAGAGAATATCACAGAGAAGTGCCCCCAGATAATCCCTGATGGACATCTAACATGATTAGGAAATAAATGTTTTGAGTCAGTAAGGTCGTGCATTGTTCGTTATGGAAGCATATCTTAGCCTATCCTGACAGATACACTAAGTACCTTCATTGCTGCTTTCGCTCAAAACATTCTAGATACAGCCTGGTGGTTAAGAATATGGTATCTTACAATCAGATAGAATTCATTTTTGAAAGATAGTTTGAGGTGACTATGAATCCATATAAAATAGAAATTACAATAGTTTTGTTTGGATTAAGATTTTTATTGTAGTGTTTGTATAATGTAATCTTTCCAATTATCATTAACAAACACTGTAAGATAAGACAAAAACAGTTGTACTAATCTAGGAGGTAAACATGCCCCTCAGAAATAAGTTATAGTCTTTAAGTCAAAGTAAATACATTTCATAATCCCTCAAATTCTACTTTTTCTTCTTTTATCCTTAATGGAAGCCTAGAATATCAGAATAAAGAGCATTTTGGGGATTCCATCCAAACTTTTGAGAAACTGAAGTTCAGACAGGTGAGGGACTTATCCAGAGATGCAAACCTGCTTGGAGAAAGCAGAGTTAGAGCCAGGGTCACCATATAATTGATTATCCCAAAAGGACACTTTTGAAAGTGAGAGGAGAAAATCGTTATTAACTATGCCAGAAGAGCAGGTGGAAACTTGAACTTTCCCAGGCAAACAGGACCATATGGTCACCCTATTTAGGACCTACCATCCCTGAACCTATGCCTGGTGTCACTTTCTTTTCTAGCAGACATCTTAATCCTATTGGTATAAAAAACTCTTCAGCATTTTCTCTAATGGCATAAGGAAGAAAGAAAGAAACACACACACACACACACACACACACACACACACACACACAAAACACTGTTTTCCCTTTTGACATTCTTTATAAATTATCTTCTCTTATTCTTTTCCTGCTTTCTTTGGCTTAGCTTTGTGACTTACAAGGTAAACTATTTACCTCAGGAAGTGCTTTTTTTTTTTTTTTTTTTAAAGCAGTAATGGCTACTGATTATACCAATGAGCCTGCATTTAAAAAAGTTTCCACTGCATGGCAGAATCCAGAAGCAAGATTTATCGGAAAAAAAAAAAGAAAACAAAAAAACCAAACAGATACTTTCAGATAATAAACAACATAGAGGAGAACACAGCCAAAACAGGAACAGAAATGATCAGTGGAACTTCTCCAGAAACAACACACACTTATGCATAAATAGACAAGTTCCTAAAGAAGACCGGTCCTCCTCTTGTCTGTGTCCAGAAGAAAAACCATAGTTTTAGAAATACTGAAAATTAACTCACAAGAAAAATCAGAAGCTCAGGAAGCATATCTTGTGTTCTCCCCAAGTTTCAATCCAAGGGTAAAAATAGACCATGTAGAAGAGAAAGGTCATGCAAATAGTTTAGATATGGGGATCTTTTATTCCCAAACAAAGGTACACAGCCAGCAGCCTCATGTGCGAACAGACTCCATGCTTCTGGCCAATTAATCTGTTGTGTCCCTTTTTGAAATTTGAGCTGCCCACTCTATAGTAGAACCTTAGGAGAATGTGTTGGTAAAATATGGCCTTTTAGACCTTTACCTATTAAAACTCTAAGAAGAAATGCAAATTTATTGGATAGTAAAATGAGTACGGCAGAGGAAATGTATCCTGGGCAGCTTCACTGTAGCTTAACTGCATCCCTGAGGCACCTTAACAGCACTGGATGTACTTGCCTGGTGATTTCCATCAGCTGAATTAGGATTCAAAGTTAACATGGGAAGACCGAACTCAAAAAGACTTTGAACTTCCGTTGCAATATGCTTCTTCCCATTATTTGGAGTCCGGAGATACAGTCATGAGTATATCATAAGGCCCTATGACCTATTCCCTACCTTTCTGAGTAATATCAGTGTTTGCTGTCTGGACTCACCATCCTCCAGTACACCATCCTTCTTCATGGTACTCATACAGTCCAAGGTTAGTCAGGCTTGCAAGGCTTTTGCTTTGGTTCTCTCTCTGCCTGGGATGTTCTCTGCTAATCCTCTCTTGTCTGGCTTTTCTTCATTTAAAATTCAGAGACTTCCCTTGACTATAATACCCATGTAAGTCATGAATATATTCTGGAAGACCTTCTAGAATTGAATAGGTCCTCAATAAATATTTCTTGAAAATATCAATGAATGAATAAATAATGAATGGATGACATATTGATTTTGTAATCAAATGAACAAAGAGCTTATTCGTTAAGGCCATCTGAGACCTGTTAAGAGTCTTCCTTCTCTAGTATGCTATTGTCCTCAATTTTTTGTGGTTCTATACAAAATACAGTAGAACCAAAAGTATTTGTAATGCTTAAGAAAGAATAATCCAGGTAGATGGGAACTCGGATGACCCAGAATTTCTGCTGCATCCTATTTAAGGTCATCCCATGCTGTAATTGCTCTGTCTCCAACCTAGCTCTGTCTCCTTCCCAGCTCTGCTCTAGTTTCATTCTTTATCTCTTCTCAGCCCCTGAACTGCTAAAAGCATCCTAACTTTCACGTTATTTCTTGAAACTAAATGTTTTTGAAAAAGCACTTCATCTCTAAGCCACTTAATGAGATTCTTTAAAATGATGTTTCATTAGAGCTGATTGACTGTCAGTAAGATCTACAGTCCTTTTAGCTTTCTGTCCAGAGGCTTTTTCTATGCTTATCTTTTAGGAACAGAGCATCATATTTTCCTTCTACCTCTTGAACAAAGTGAAAAAGCTCCAGCCCAGGAAAGCTCAAATTGGATTGGACACGTGGAACAATTAGGTTCTGAATGATGTATACATTTCACCAAAATTGTCTTAGCATGTGGATCTCTAAGTCAAGTTTAAGTTTAGAAAGAGATATTGTATGACTCTGAGTTCCAAGGAAGGGTAATATTTGTTTTCCATGCCTACTTCAGAGGTCTGTGAGGGGAAAGCATAGATGGAGCTTGTCTATTATTATGCGTTAAGTTGTTAAATCCATTCTAGGAAAGTCTGTGACACCAGGTAGTCTAAAGTTTTCATTTTATGGGTGACAGAACCAGAGTGTTGAAGAAGTGGCTTAGTAAAGGATCTTCAATGTTTTAAGAAATGACCTAAATTTTCTTGACTCCATTGTACTATTCAAATATATTCTTTCTCTTTCTCTTTTCTCTTTTCACTCTTTTTCTTTCTCCCACCCTCCCAACTATTCTAATCTATAAGTTTCTAAAATGCATAAATGTACCCTTTCTTTTGCTTTCTTTTTAATTTACTCCATACACATTGAAAATCACTGTACATGGCGAAGTGATGGCAATCAGATCAGTCAGGTGATTTGCTGGATCTCTTCTGTTTGTCTCTCCAGATTCAATTCTCACCTTTATACACCTTGATCTGTGACCCAAGCAGCTGACCATTAAGGCCCCATCAACAAACCTCTTGCCTGGTGTCCAGCTGGTTCAGTGAAAGGGAGCCTCTGGCAGGAGATTGGATGTCAGGAGAGAGCAGTGGGGATATTTTTCCTGTGCTCCCAACTGCCAGGTCACCATGGTTGGCTGGGAACCCTTCCTTATGCAAAGTTTCAGTCAGGCAGCAAATCTTCTCTTGCCCCTAATGCTTAGAGAGGCTAAAGGATCCCTGCTGTTATTAGTCCTGGGGCTTGTTACTATCCCTTGTTGGTTTGCTAAATCCTGCTGGCACCTCTGGAAATGATCCCTTTATTTAACTCCCCTTGACTTACAGTATTGGCTACACAATCTCTTTCCTGCTTTGTCTTTGGTCATAAAACAGATGAGAAGGTGGAGGCAACTATCTGTCTCCAGTATAAATTGTGCATTTACTTGGTGCCAGGTCTCTGTTAGGACCTCTACATGCATGCTTGTTTTTAGAACTCACAATAACTGTCTGAATCAAATATTATTGAGCCCATTTTATAGGTTGGAGAACTGAGACTCAGAGAGGTCACATAGCATGGTCAGGATCACACACACAGTTGGTAGTGATTGGGTCCTGATTTCTCCATAGAAGCCTGTCTGTTCCCAAAGCTGTTACAATGATTACATTTGCAGTGTGAGTGTTTCTTCATAGATGGGGAGAGAGTAGAAATGCAGGCAAGATTATATAATCAACGAGAGAGGACACATCCAAGAGACTGACCCATCTGTTCTTCTGGAATCTACCTGCAAGGTGAAGAAACAAAGGCTGACGTCTCTTTCATCAACAACAGTGCTAGACAAGTGCTGGGAACCTGCCCAGAGCACCAAACTTCTCTTGACAGCCAGGAGTCTTTGACAGTTTCCTGCTGGCCCTTAGTTATGGCCCTAAACCCTACTGGTCACCTTCTGAAGAAGCAAATCTTTTCATGCCTTTCCGTCCCCCCATTCCCTTCATGCCTGCTCTCTCCGGGACAGAGGTATAACTCGTAGGACCCAATCTAATCCTGACAATCAGCCCCTTCATGCTCTCCCCCTCCCTGGAAGTGCACAGCTCAGGGCTGCCTGAAATCCCTGGCTCTGATGGAGAGCTCTGAATTATTCATCAACCTGATAATGGCAGGTGATGAGATCTTTCCCTGATACGTCCCTGTCAGTAGGTGTTTATTAATCTGTTTCACCAGCCGCCCTGCTCTGACTGTGGGGCCAGAAGAACCCCACATATAGCCTGACATGTATCGGCAGAGATAGCACTTTAAAGGCTACCTTTTGCCTGGGAGGTCATCTGAAGGTTATTAGGAACAAATTATTTCTTCATTTCCGCTGACTGAGTAGATAGCCTTAATGATCTGTCACCTAGCAATAGCCTGCCTGTTCAAACATAAAGAATGGCAGGCTGATGGGCTTATAACTAGAATCAGTTCATTTTAGCTATTCTCTTGTCAAGCATGTTTCCAAGATACATATAGTATTTACATATTCATGAGCCTCTGCCGACACTGATGCTGTGAGGGGGCCTGTCTGATAATGTGATACAAGTTTGTACTGTGTCCTCAGGCACTTAAAGTCTATTAAGTGAGTAAAGTCTACCCAGGGCCTCTCTTCTTGGAGGTGTTCTCTATTTTAAACACAGGAGATGCTATCCCAATTTTATGCACTCATCTCCCTCTCCTTCTTCCCTTCCCTGGTCCCCAAAATCCACCAGAATCCACCCTGCCTATCTCTTACTGAGAAAAAGCTCTGTTTTAAAGAAAGGAAAGAAGTCAGGGGGGTTTCCCTCCTCCTAGCAGGGCAAACCCATCCATGAGCTGTTTACTCTACTTCCTTTAGGCTTTGTGTAGGTAACTCAATTGACCTTCCATAACAGGAAGTGCAACTACAGCTGGCTTTGCAAATTTTGGACTTCAACAGCATTTTTGAGTCTCCTTCAGCTACTTGTAGCTAATTACTATTCTATGCCTTGACTTCCTGATGGCCTATGATCTTGTCTCGGTCTATCTAGCTGAGGATGGTGCCCCAGGCATAGATCTTGTTAGGAAACTAAATCACCTGGGGAGGCCCTGAAATTTGTCATTTGGAGGGAGATTCTTATTATTCCATCTCCAATCTCTATCCTCCTACTCCACCAAAAATACTCCTCCTATGCCTACTGTGATTCTTAAAAGAAAAAATGTAATTAGTGTATATGTTGCTATATCTAAGTGGACATCTCTCTGCTAAATAAATTCTATCATCTATCTATCTATCTATCTATCTATCTATCTATCTATCTATCTATCTATCTATCTATCTAATCTATTATCTATTATCTCTCTATCTACCTATCATCTAATCTATCTATCATCTATCATCTATCATCTATCATCTATCATCTATCATCAACTAGCTAGCTATTCAGCAGTCTGTGGATTGTGCCATGAAACCCCGAGAAGCCTAGAAATGTAAGCTGCCCTTTAATTCTAGGGTGTCTGAGTCCAGCTTGAGTTTGTCCCATTTCATTCATCTTTACGGATAGTTAGATGCCAAAGAAAGCAAATTGCTTTTTAAAGTATTGTTGAGGTGTCCTTGAGTGTAAAAACTTAATTACTTACAGAGAATGACAAGTACTAGAAAAAATAACATCTCATAAGGAAGTTGCTCCGGGATCCTCCAACAAGATACTAACTTCCTTTAAGAGTCAGTTTTTCTGCATGTCAAATGGGGATAACTTGGGTCCCTTTTCCTGCTCAGACATTATAAGGATTAATGAGATCAAAAGTTGGTGAGTGTACTGGGAATCCCTTGAGAAGCTGGCATTAAAATAGACTCAAGGCATAATTGTTCGGCAGATAAATAATGATTCCTTCAAGCTAACTGTCATTCATTTGGAAGTGTGTCAGAGCACTTCGGTTTGTCTTTTACAGAAGCTTTAGGAATGTCTCAATTGGGCATAGATCAGTTGGCAGAGGAACCATAATATCAAATGAAAGCTCATATTTAGGGCTTCATGGGGATACTTCACTTAGTTTTGTCTTAGATGTGTTTAGTTGGTTTTTGTTCTTTCGCCCTAGTTCCTCTGTTTCCTTAAATGGGAATATTTGGTGAAATTCACAGACTATGCTCCCATCTTCCTCTTAAAGTATATTTTAAGTTTGATGCTATGTTATAAAGATAAAATATTTTCACAACATATTTTTTAATAGAATTCCTATGTGTGACTCTAGTTTCCAAAGGCTTAAAGGAAAAGGAGAACTAAGTGTTCCCAGATGATAGTAGGGATATTTAATAGAAGGGTCACAGCCAGAGGCTTCTCATCTGTGTGAGTGACTGGAAATTTCATAGAGCCTTGAAACTAGGCTGAAATGATTGTGCTCAACATTGTGTAGCAAAAATCCATTTTTTAAAACTTAATATTCCAAAGAGAAGAGAAAATGAAGAGAGATACCACAAAATACCTTTCTTTCTGAAAAAGCAATTCTCAATGGTTGAAAGGCAGGATTGGAGAAAAACATTAGGCTAAAGGAGAACCAACTAACATCTATATGAAAAATAATAATTATAAGATATGATGTGCACATTTCCTCCAAGTATTAATTTTTAAACAGATAAAATTTAAAAGTCTGCACCTGAAAATAAATTATATTATTACGGTAAGTAATCCATGGCTTGATAAAACTTGTTTAACTATTAGAGTGGTTGCCAGAGAGCCTTTTAGTCTCTGGTATTAACTCAGATGTTTTCACTTTTACAACATAAAAACGGTAAAATATTTTATAAACCATTAAAAACTTGCACTGTATTTACCACCTACTATCTTGTGTTTGAATAACTTTTTGTACTGAGATATAATTCACATATAATAGAATTCATCATTTCAAGTGTGTAACTGAGTGGTATTTATATTTATATTCACAAGGTAGTGCAACCTTCATAACTATCTAATTTCGGAACATTTTCATCATCTTCCTTCTCAAAAACCCCATACGTGTTAGCAATCACTTCCCATTACCTGCCCACATTCCTTGACAACCACTTATCTACTTTCTGTCTCTATCAATTTGCCTATTCTGGACATTTCACATAAATTCCCACGCTTGTGGCCCATACAGAAAAAACTTTTAAATTCTGAAATATTTTTTCCATCATAGGTTGGGAAGCATTTCTTCTCAGGTAAAAACTTCTACATGCATATCTATTCTGTCTTACAGAGCACAGTGGTCCATGTTGTTGCTTTGGCTTTCATCTTTTGAATCAAATCTCCTTAAGAGCTAATATCTATTACTATTTTCTCATTCTGCCTGCCTTCTCTATTGCTTGGATTATAGAGACGTGAACCCTTTTATTTACCTTGACTAATCAGAAAATGTCTCTAGCCTGGTCAAACAAGTCATCAATTGGTTATATTTGGGGTGTTTTAATATCCTCCTCTCTGAGATACTTATGAAAGCTTTCCCAGAAAGCTTTAATGCTTCAAGTTATCGATTCACTTATCCTTTATTAAAGAATGATTACATCCCTACTGTGTACTATGTATTAAGTTCTGGGAAAACAGAGATGTTTTCATGTCACTAGTTTACACTTTAGAGAAGTCAAATGAGCAAATAGGCAATTGATGTAGAGTGTGATAAGGGCTACACCATGAAATAGCCCATGATACTTTGGAAGCCCTTAGAGGGTACTCAATTCAGTTTTGGAGGTTTGCAGAAAGCTTTTTTGAAAAACTGTTATCTAAGCTGAAACCTCAAAAGTGAGTAGGAGATAAATGATAAGGGGAATAAGGGCAGGAGCAAATATAACACAACAAATATTTCCTTGGATTCTAACTACATTCAGTCATACGTGAAGTCATTAAATATTTAAGTGGGTGTTTACTAAAAAGTTTCTTGTTGCAACTGAATTACTAATGGGAGTCAAACAATTAGTCGCTGATTTGAACCTAGTATCAGTCAATTGACCAATAAAACAAAACATTTAGAAAAAAGTAAGCTTTCATATTGCACAAACATCTAAAAATCTTTTATTTTTAGGCAGCATTCACACCAATGACCTTTCTAACATTCAGAAAAATCATCTATACTGGCCTCTATAATACCAAGAAATTATTTCAACCTTTCTACCCTACTCCAACACACCTCAAACTCATGGAAACTCACTAAGAGGAAAGATATCTGAAACTGCCATAAAACTGGTGTGAAATCACTTTAAGAATTAGAGGTGCCATTTCAAAGTTTCAACCCAACTAATATATAATTTATAAGACTGGATGTTAAGGATTTCAATGTATTGTTTTAACTTGGAGAACACTGGACAAAAATTCCTGGCTCCTAACTTTATTGGCACACAGCAGACTGAACCTTAGTTACCTCAGTAATGAAAAAAGTGTGAACTCATTTATAAGAACAATTACTGTCTTTATTGATTTTTAGAAAGATTAAACTTTGGACAGCAAAAGAGAAAGCCAGAGTTTCCTAACACCATGTATAGCAATAATTCTCCCTTTCATACTTGTTTGAAGAACAATTCTGCTAAGTGATATGGGTTGACATATACAAGTCATTTGTGTCACATCGCAGAAGATTAAAGAGTAAAGGGGCTAGGGATGGTTGACTATTTGGAAAATAGAATTGATTTATTATCTACAATGCTCAGGATGAGAAACATTAGGACTTTTTTTGTTGTTGTCAAATTGCCCTTAGGGACAACTTTAAGCATTAGTCACCTTCTGAGGGCAGTAGCTTTTTTTCCCTTCTTTTTTTTCTCCAATAAAGAACCAATAAAGGCCTACAATTATATAAACAGCAGCAGTGCATTTCTAAAAAATGTCTTTGATGTTTTTAACTTTTGAGCTATATGAAGGACAGAGGCTATATCGGCAGAACCTAAATGAAAGAGGAAAGTGCAATTATCAGGAAATGTAAGTAATAAACAATATTTTTGTCATGATTAATTAAAGTTTTTCAATATAAGAAGCTAATTTTCTCAAATAACCTGATAATTGCCAAAATCCTCCACTTGTCTTGAGAGTATACATTTGGCCTTAATTAAAAATTTACACCATATTGCAGATCAGTTGATTTAAATCCACATTACAATAAGATGGTTGTCTTTTGGAAGATTCCTTTGGTGAATTTATATTAGATTCTGAAATTTTTCTTTTTTATTGGATTGTTATTTCAAATGTTTTGGTGATCAGAATGATATTTTAATAACCTTATGTTTGACTCAAAACATTTTCCCTCCATTTTGTTCATAAACTCTTCATAGAAATAGGATAATAACAAAGTTTTGCATGTCTCTAAAGATATACCAGTAAATCATTTCAATCCCTGCTCCCCACAAGATGTCCCTTCTTCTGGTTTAGAAGACTTCTGGTGTTCAACCAATTTACTCAGAATTAACCTACGAATCTTTGGTATCTATAGTAAGATGGCTGGAAATTATGCTCTTGTAACCTGACTACACTCACTTTTGAGCTCTTTCTCTCTTCCTCTCTCTCTCCCTCTCTCTCTCAACTCTAGCCCAGTCTTCCCCCTCTGAAATACATCGTCTATATGACATGATCTTTCTAAATCACTAACCTGACTTGTCTCTCATGCTTACAACCCTTCAATGGATCCCCTCTGAATTATGAAATATAAACTTCTTGGAAAAGCCCAGAAGGTAATTGGTGATCTGCTCAGTTTTTTTCTCTAGGTCATCTCTCACCTCTCACCTTGCTGCAGGCTGTGGCCAAAACTCATTGAACTGTACTCTCTCTTTCTCTTTAAACATTCAGATCCTTTTTCCAGAAACTCTCCATTTCTACTTTATGCAACCACTTTTCCTCCTGAAAACAACTTCTATGTTTCTGCTTAAACTCCACTTCTTTAGAAAGGCCTTCCTTAACCTCTCAAAACTGTTTTATGTATAATTTTATGTGTTTTCTTAGAATTTTCTGTTTATCATAACACTTCTGAGCTATATTGTAATTTTCTTTACCATCACTAAACTGTCATCTCTTGGTAAGGCAATTTTCATATATTATTCATGTGTTTTAAAAGGTATTACTGAATGAGTGTGTGTTAACAAGCATAGACTAAAATGATTACTTTATAAATAACTAACTCCTTAGAAATGTAATATATAATAGACTGCTGACCACTAGTTAGTGAACTTGTGTCATAGAGACTGCTTATTATCCCTTGTTATCTCCTAATACCTTTCTTATGTATTAAGATTTAGATCCAAGGAAGATTTAGCCAGATTTTTGACTACCCAGTTAGAGACTATATTTCCCACCCTCCTTTGCACTAGATATGATCATATAAGTTGAAACTAATGAGGTATGATCAATTAATGAGTAACAACCTTATGAAGAGACTCTTTACCCATAATAAGATAAATACAGATTAAAACTACACTGAGATATCATTTCTCACCTATTGGAGGTGCATCTGAAGGAAAACCAGCACTCTCATACTTTGCTGGAGGAAATGCAATTTGAAGGTAAATTTGGCAATTACTAAAGAATCTACATATATGTTTATTTTTTGACTCAGCAATCCATTTCTATGAATTTACCCTCAAGGTATCTCTCCAACAACACAAAAATACAAATGAACAAGATTATTCATTGTGGTGTTGTTTATAATTGCAAATTAATGGGAACATCTTAAACACCTATCATTGAAGATTAGTTGAATAAGCTATTCTTTGTATACAAAATGGAGTAATATCAAGCAATAAAAATAATGAAGATTTCTCTGAACTGATATGAAGTAATTTCCTGAATATATTAGTGACAAAGTTGAAGAGCAAATGAACTATGTAGTATGCTTCCTCTTCTGTTAAAAATAAATGAATAAACATACATTTATGTACTTATTTTTACAAAAAGAAGTAGAAGTAAGTAGAAATTAATGTGATTGTTAGAAGGGGTAGGTAAGAATGAAGTTAAAGAAATATGGGGTGACTTTTCCAGAATATAACTTTTGGTAGAGTATTAAGTTTTAAAATCATGTTAATGTTTTATATACGCAAGCCAAAACAAATAAACAAACACGAAAACACAAAATAAACAAGGATGAGGGAAAAGGAAACAAAATAGAATACTAACAGAAAAAAAAACTTAACTGTATTTCTTATAAATAGTACAACCACACAAGTGGAGAAAAAATATTCAAATGCTTTTTAAGCACAGTACTTTGACATTACATCCCCAGCACACAAGCAAACAAATAAAAAAAACTGCAAAATTATATGTAATCTACTTAGTAGATTAATTTTCTTCACAGTAGTATAAGCTAGCTATTCTGAAACCAACTTTCTGTGTATTGTAGACTTGGGCTCAGTGCTGAGAACAAAGTTGTTATCCAGTAAGCATATACTGTTTAATCATTATTTTCTTTTAAATATTTATTATACAGTTATTCTGACTGTTTACAGCTCACAGTGAGATCATAGGATGATGGGAACATGTCCAATTTAGCCAGATTGTTAAAATAACTACCAAAAAAATCTACAATCCACAAAAAAGTTTCCACTCCTCTCTTTCTCTTCATCATATCACAGCTAAAATAAATTTAAATTTATAATTTAATCACACTGTATCTATGGATTGGTTAACCTCTAGTACCATTCTGAATTTCTATGCCATTTTATGTGGAGATGTTTAAAACAGATTTAAAATATGGCAAGAACCCAAACTAATCTATAAATTCTAATAAAATTCAAGTCTCAACAAGATTGTTTTGTCAAAGTTGAAAAACAATGCCTAAATTAATGTATAAGTGTGTGAGCCCCAACAATAGCTAATATTTTTTTAAAGACACCCTTTTAAAAAATCTGATTTTAAGATTTATGATAAAGCAATATTATTAAGGTAATGTAAAAATGACATAGTATTATTTAGTGTTGATTTAGATTAATAAGAAAGACGCAAGATCCCACTAAGATCTAATGGATATCTGAAAATTCTTAGATGATGGAAGTAGCATTTCAAAACAGTGAGAAAGCAGGCACTGTTTCATAACCGGAATTAGGACATGTTGCTTTCTAAATGGAAGGGAAAAAATCAGATTACTATGTCACTTAACACATGAAAATCAATGCCTGGTGGAATAAAGATTTAAACTGAAAAATAAAATAAAATTATTGAGAACTAAATTTTGGAGAATATCTTCATGACCAAATGACAGGAAATAATTTCTTAAGCAATACATGTAAGCCATTAACCTTGAAGGTAAAACTGATAGATATGACTGTGAAAATTAAAAACATCTGCAAGGCAAAGGGAATCCAAGTTAAAAGATTATGGCAAGATATTTATAATGTAGATGATGAGCAAACTGATTAGTATCCAGAAAATATAGAAACAGTTTACAAATAACTTAGAAAGGGACAAACATAAAATGGCAATTCACAGAGGAAGAAAAACATGGATAATAAACATGTGAAAATATACTCAACTTCACTAGAAATCAAGGAGTGATGAATTAATACAACTATGGGATTGTATTTCACACTAGTTAGCTTGACAAAAATATAACTTCATAATATCAAGGTTTGGAGAGAATGTGTTCTGATGGAGAGTATGTTCATTAGTACAACTACTTTGTGGAACAACCTTGAGGTTTTTAGCAAAATTGAAAGTTGCATAATGTGGCCTAGTAATTTCCCATCTAGGTAAATACCCAAGAGAGACTCTTTCAGCTATGGAAAATGGTATATGTGCAAACAAATCATAAAAACAGATCATAAAAAAAATAGAAAGCTGACCCCTGACTTGGAATGCAGATATGAACTTAAACAAACAAGCAAATCAACAAATCGGAACAACTAAAAATAAATACCTCTCTTATTATTATATTCAAGAAAAGTGAGAGGAGAAGATAGGAACCTCCACTGATGAAAGTGCTATAAAACTAGAACAATTAGATACTAAGAGATCTTAAAATTAAAAATATGGTTGCTAAATTAAAATGTCATTAAAGTTAATAAAATTCCCTAAAATGTAAAACAAAAAGACAACCATAAAATGTGAGAGAAAGAAAAATATACTTAAGCTCAATCCTAGAGATACAGTAGCTGAATGATGTTAGCTTGGGAAAGAAAGCCCTGAGTGTCAAGTAGGGTACTTGCAATAAAACCCATACCTAGACACATCAATTTTCTGTACCGAATTTTCCTTACTCAATGACAAAATTGGAGCAATGACTTTTAACTTTTAACAGAAAATGATTTTTAACTTGTATCTCTGCTTATTCAAATCATTAGTTCTTTTGTTTGTTTTTTTGTTTGTTTTGTTTTTAGATCAGAATCAAGACAGTTTAGACACATAATGAATACAAAATTTTGCTCTTATTCCTCCCAAAGAATACTTTCCTATGAGAATATAAAAGATAGTAAGTAATCGTAGAAGAAGGAAGTTATAGAATCCAAGAAACAGTTATTTCACACTAGGAGAGCAGTAAAAATATGCCCAAGTAGGCCTAGGAAGAAATCAAATGTGAACTTGAGAACAGAGGACTCTTGAATAATAAATAAGTGAAAAATGTGGTAAGGGCAGAGAACAAAATTAAAAAAAAAACATTAAATACTATGAAAGAATAACATACTATGAAAAACAATCATGGTCCAAATTGCAATGGGAAGTGAGCAGGCTTTAGGGGAAATAGCTGAATGAATTCTACCAATAGAAAAGGGCTATATAAACCTTAGAAAAGGTAAGGATATGGTGAATATTATACATGTGTCGCCTCCATGCAAAGAAAGAAAAAACATCAATAAAAAAGTTTTGTATGGTCTTCTATATTTACTCCCATATTTACCATTTCTGATGCTATTCATTTCTTTTTTTAACTAAATTTATTGTGGTGACATTGGTTAATAAAATTATATGTTTCAAATGTACAATTCAATAATACATCATTTGTATATTGCATTATGTGTTCACCACCTCAAATTAAATTTCCTTTTGTCACCATATATTTTACCCCCTTTACCTCTATCTATGTCCTCCCCTTTTCCCCTTTCCTCTGGTAACCACTAAACTGTTGTCCGTGTCCATAAATCTCTGTTTGTCTTGTTTGTTTGTTGCTTTCAGTTTTGTACCCCATATGAGTGAAGTCATATGGTTTTTAACTTTTTCTGTCTGACTTTTTTGCTTGGCATGATAACCTCAAGATCTAACCATGTTGTCACAAAATGACAATATTTCCTCTTTTCTTATGGCTGAGTAATGTTTCATTGTATATATGTATCACATCTCTATCTAATCATCTATAAAAGGGCACTTCAGTTGTTTCCATGTCTTGCCCACTGTAAATAACACTGCTACCAATATCTGGGTGCATAAATCTTTATGAATAAATGTTTTCAAATTTTAGGGGTAGAAAACATTTTAAATAAAGAATAAAATTGCTTAAGAAAGGCATGGTTGAAATATAAAATTTGCAGTATGCTTTTGAGTGATTACTAGCATGTAAAAAAATGAAAAACTTTTTGGGCATTTTTCTTTTACTAGTGCAGAGGATTTTATTTAAATAGTGTATTTAATTGAGAAGAGAATATAATTATAGCACAATTTATTATTCTCCACTGAATACTATTACACAACCATTTTATTGTAAATATAAAATTTAAGCCCAACCTATGGGCAAAGTATATAGGGGACTGTTTCAGAATTATGATTTTTGAGCACAGTGTTGTCGGCATTGTCAATGTAAAAAGAATGTGCAGCAATATTTAGAAAGGAGGTAGAAATATATGTAAGTAATAAATCAAGAAATGAAATCAAATGGAATCATAAAAATGCTCAATTAACACAAGAGAAAACAGAAAAAAGAAATAAAAGAACAAATAGAAAACTGCTAGTATAATGATCAATGTTAATTCAAACATCAATGTTTTAATATGACTGATCTAAACATAGCATTTAAAGACAGAAATTCTGAGAATAGATTAAAAAGAAAGAACTAACTATATATTATCTATAAAAATTCACTTTAAATATAAAAACAGAAAGATGTAGGAAAAATTCAAACATATTTTGAAACTAAGCAATATATTCTAAATTACCTATGAGTAAAACAGAAAGTTGAAATGGAAATTTTAAAAATATGTTCCATATGCAATTAAAATGAAAACAAAACATACCAAAATTGATATGATACAACTAAAACAGTAATCAGAGGAAAATTTTTAGCACTAAATGCTAATATTAGAAAATTTTTAAAAAGAGCTAAAAGTCAGTAACTTAAGTTACCAACTTAATAAAAAGAAAAGAAATTAAACCTAAAACAACAGAAGGAAGGAAGTAATAAATAGAGATTATCATAGAAATCAGTGAAATTGAAAACATAAAAACAATAGAGAAAATCAATAAATTTTCTAAAGAGAATACTTAATGCCCAGACAGCTTCACTGACTATTTCTTTAGGGAAATACAAAATGTAATGACAATAAAATACAACTTTTAGAATAGTTAAAATTAAAAACACACTGTCAATACCAAGCAGTAGAGACAATGAGAAATAACAGGAGCTCTCATTCATTACTAAAGAAAATGCAAAATGGTGCAGCAATTTTGAAAAATTTTGGTCATTTCTTACAAAAACATATACTTAGTATGTGACCCAGCAGTCACAATCTCAAGTAAATTATAATTTTATGTTCACACAAAAATCTGTATTTGTAATTGCCCAAAACTTGAAACAACCCGTATGTACTTCAATGGGAGAATGAATGAAGAATAGGTAAACAAACTGGGTGCATCCATACAATAGACTATTATTCAGCAATAAAAAAGAAACAGACTATTAATTTACTCAACAGCATGGATAAATTATAAATATATTTTATGAAGTGAAAGAAGCCAGACCCAAAAGTCTACATATTGTATGATTTAATTTATATTACATTCTGGAAAAGACAAAACTATAGGGATGGAAATCAGTGGTTGCCAAGAACTGGGAATGGGAAAGGAATAAACTATGGATGGGTCACAAACCAGTTTTTAAGGCAATGTAACTCTTCTATATGGTACTCTGATGGTGGATACATGATTTTGCCACAAACCATAGCACTCTACATTAGCTATATTACATGTATATGGTATAAACTCATTGAAGGGGATGGGGAAGAAAGAAGGCAAATAATTTTGAAAACAGTACTAATAGATTTTCTAAGCCTAAAGAAAAAAGAACTGTACACAAACACTAAATTCTAGTTTACAAATTTGTTCCATAGAGGAATGTGATTTAGTAATTCTGAAAATAAATAAGTTAAATATATTATAGATTATGAGAGCCCAGTCGTTTTCACTGTCAGGGAAAGAAGTTACAAATAAACAAGTTGGAAATGCTAGAATGCAAACCATAGTGCCAAATTAGAGTCTGAGATATTAGTATGAATTCATGTTCACACACACGCACACACACACACACACACACACACACACACACACGGAAATAAATATGGATATTTGTGTACACACATTATTTTCTAGCTCTGTCTACTGAAAAGGGGCTATAAGCAGTGATACCCATTCACAATGAGTATACCTAGTACACAGATAATTGTTTCTAAATACCCTTCATCAATACCAGGAACCAGGGAAACCTTGGAGAAATGGCTGATTCTAGCACTGGTGTAGGAAAAATAAGTCCAAACTATCTAGTCCTAAAACAAACAAACAAACAAACAAACAAATGAACAACAACAACAAACAAAGGTGAGCCATGTCTTAAGGATACAAAAGGATGAAGAATTAATCTGAAAGAGCTGCCCATAGTTAAAGCTGAAACAATTTAAGTGAAAGAATAAATTATATTATTGGATTATAATACAAAGAAAAATAATAAATAGCCATGAGCCCATACTGATATAAATAATATTTGAATAAATAAATGCATATATATAGAACTGACTAAATAGAAGAGAGGAGACAAATCTTCCTTACAGAAGAATTCTAATTTATAAATATAGAGAGAATGAGAGAAATAGAAAACCACCACTAAAATACCACAATAATAATTATTACAGATGAATTTTAACTTAGTGGGAGAATCTTTAGGAAAATATTTGCACTCAAAGTATCTTCCCTCTAAATATTTACTGACTTTTTGTGGTGATTTTAACATACACCCACAAACTTTTTGATACTTATGGCTGTAGAAGTTAAAGCTTAATTCTTCTACCCTTGAGCATGGCTTCACTTAGTGACTCTCTTCTATGAATAGCATGTGGGAGGGGAAAAATAGTAATTTACAGTGGAGAAACCTTGCTGATGGTGTCTTATCCAAATGATCAAGGTTAACATCCCCAGCAATAAGTCAAGTTGATATCATGTACCCCTGATATGATGAGAAGTGTACCTCTGAGGTATTCTCCCAAATCTGTAACTTCAGTATAATAATGATATAACTGACAAAAACCTGACCACTACTCTTTTAAAATTTGAGGTAATAAAAGACAAGGAAGACTTAGAAACTCATAGATTGTAGGAGAGTCAGGAGATAAGTCCATTAAATATAATGTATCCAGGGTTGAATCATGAAACAGAAAAAGAATACACGGAGGAAAAAAAATAGTCTCTCATTTAGTTAATAGTATTGTAGCAATGTTAGTTTCTTCTTTGATAAATGAACTATGGTTATATAAAATGTTAGCCTTGGGAGAACCTGGGTGAAGGGTACATGGAATCTGTGCTATCTCTGCAACTCTTCTGTGAATGTAAATTACTTGTAAATAAAAGAGACAAAAAAGTAGATGACATAAGAAACAGTTTTGTGTGTATTCATTTAAAGTTACAAAAGTTATGATTAAGGTGACTACAAATAATTATACATTTCAAGAAGAAGGTAGAAAGGGAGTAAACTAAAAATCTCATACATCAATACAGATGCTCAAAAATTTATTTCAAAAGTTGATAACTGAATAGATAATTCTGTAAGCGTATTATTTAAAAAAACTGAGTAATCACCAAAAAATCTTTAAACAATTTTGATTAAGAGAAGTTTCCTGTTGGAGCAGAAATATATTTGCCAAAATTGGGAGTCAGAGAAATTACCATTTCATCTGTAATATCTGATTTTGTAGCCATATGCACGTTATTTCAATAAAAATTACAAAATATTATCATTCCATAAAGGAGATTCCTTGATCAGCTTGTTTGGAATATATTTAATACATTTTTTTCTCTTTTAGAGAGTCACAACACACATTTCCATATTGTCCAAATTACAAAAAAACTCATAGAAATTGTAAATTAAAAACAAAAAATAAATAAACTTTCCATAAACTAGCATTCTTCAAACTTATTTCACCCAGAAACAGGTATTATCCTTTATCATGAAATATAATGCAGTTTGAGAAATGCTGCCCTCTGAATCCTTAAGAGTAAAATAAAATTCACAACCGAGAAATTGATGTAAGGTTCTCTAACTGGTGACACAAATGAGTTATATCATTCTCTGGAGTCTTTTAATTACTGAATTCATCACCGTGATTTCTGTCCATCCCTAACATCTGTCCCAAATACCCTGATAATGTGATACAATTTTGCTTTCTTATATTCAGTGCCCTCATTGCTACTTTATCATTTTGCAGGTCTGTATCAACCTCATTCTGATTCTTGAAATATGTAAATGACCCTTGAAGCATAATTCTTGTGCTATTCCCCACAGAAAGAGAGATTCCTCTGGGATTCCTCTGTTGGATGTCACCTCTCCTATAAGGGACAGAGATCACACTCTGCCTTGCAACTTAGTAATCAAAAAGGTAGGCTTCTGTCAGCTGAGTCTTTCAAAGCCTCTAGTGCTACAGGGGAATGAAGTAGGGGTGGGGGTGGGAGGTTCTTTGCTTTACCTGGATTTTGGTACTAAGAAATGATTTCTGTGAGCCAGACAAAATCTATGACTGTAGCTGTTGTTCCTTACATGGTCCTGAATCAAGGCAGGTGGATTATGTATTCTCTTTGTTTTTACTTTGTATTTATTGGAGGGAAGGGTTATTTTTCCCCCCTTGTCCAAATATCTTAAATCATTCAAAGGCAGCATTAGACTTAAAGTAGAAAAATGCAAATGTAACTGGGACACTTACAGTGACCTAAATGCATGCTGATTACCTTTTCTGTTATTTTCTGCCCTTAAATAAAGAAAATAATATAAACGTCAGCAGTAAGAAAAATGAAAGTAGGTCAGACAACAGAACCATTAGATCAAAAGCAGTGAGAGCCAAACACACCTTTCCCAAGTGGGAAGCGAGAAATCAACATGTAAATGAAAAGCATTTGAAGAGTTGTAGCAGTTTCTCTACTAGGCTTGGCAATTAACAGGAGGGCATTAAATTGTTCTGGCAACTGCATCTTGTAACTGGAACAACATGGAAACGCTGGTAATGTCACTGAAAGAGATGAGTCACTCTAAAACACTTCCACTGGGTGAGACTCACATTCTTTAGAAAATGAGAAAAGTGGGCGATGAAAGATGGTCCTTGCTGAGATCATAGGGAGGACAATATGATTTTGCATTGTGTGTGTGCATGTGTGCGTGTGTGTGTGTGCGTGTGTGTGTGTGTGTGTGTGTGTGTGTGTGTAAAGGTCTGCTAATTCTTTTCAGTCAACTGTAATTGAAAGTCCAATACTAATACCACCAGGTGACAAGGTGAAATGCCTACAGCATGACCATGGACTCCCATTGAAGACACACTGATTGTACTCATTCCTATTAATGATTCTTATGCTACTCCTTGTTGAAATTTTGCTTTAATGTGCCATTGTATGTGATCAAGTTAATACATCTATTCTTGCCTGCAAAGGTTAGCAGAGTCAATACAATACTGTTTGCACAGGCATAAAGGAAAAGAAACAGCTAAATAAATGTAGAACATGCCTGTTAATGCAAAGCTGCTCACAAAATAAATGTTTTAGAACAAGATAAGATCCCTGAAGATACCTTCTGAAATAAGGAATGGGAGCAGTTCTATGAGTTTAGACAGGTAGTGCAATAGTAAAGAAGAAGGTAAAAACCGATGGAAAATTTTGGAGAAGTTAAGTGAGCGACTTAAACCACTACATGTATTAACTCTTTCAAAAATTTAAATCATGTTTGATCCTAATATAGGCATTCCACATAATATATTTATT
This sequence comes from Eidolon dupreanum, assembly GCA_028627145.1. Taxonomy (NCBI): domain Eukaryota; kingdom Metazoa; phylum Chordata; class Mammalia; order Chiroptera; family Pteropodidae; genus Eidolon; species Eidolon dupreanum. Next base: position 130,108,944 of record CM053509.1, on the reverse strand, counting down.
CTTCAGTATTGCCCAAATTAATGTGATTCTACATGGAATCCTAAGTTTTTACCTGAAAAGTCAAAGACTTCAAATTAAGAAGACCCCAAAGACTTTGAAATTTTGAGAAAGTTGTATTTCAAATTCCCTTGTGCTTAAACTGCAGGAGAACTAAAATCTTGTCTTTCCTACTACTTGGTAGCTTGTGGAATGTGCCATTTTCCATATCAATCAAGAAAAATACAAAAGACATAACAGGGCCCACCAGTTTACACATTCTATATTATGACAGTTGAAAATTACTCTGACAAATGGGACTACAAGTAGCAAGAAAGAGAAATTTATCTTTCCCTAGGAACATAGCTCATAGACAGGGGCTCTGCCAAAGGTTATTTGAGTTTGTGGCAAATAAATTATTTTTGTTTTTAAATGATCACTATGATGCTTATTCCATTAAATGTAAAAGTAGAAATACATGCTTTCATTTTTATTAGTAATCTTTAGACTCTATAGGTTGTATCTTGAATTTATATAAAAAAATTATCACCAAGCTTATATAGAAGGTGAAAGACCCAGAATATCCAACATAATATGGAAGAATAAAAAAGTTGGAGGGCCAACACTACCTTACTTCAAGACTTACTATAAAGACACAGTGATCAAGATAGTGTAGTGTTGGCCAAAAAAAAAAAAAAAAAAAAAGACAAATAAATCAATGGATTGGAATAGAGAGTCCAGAAATAGATCACACAAGTATAGTCAACTAATCTTTGACAAAGAAGAGAAGCAAGTGCAATTACAATTTTGAAGAATCCAATGTTGAAGAAACAATAGTCTTTTCAACAAATGGTGTTGGTAAGACTGGATGTCCACAGACAAAACAAAACAAAACAAACAAAACAAATAAAAACAAGTTAAAAAGATATAAATTTATACATAGATCTTACATCTTTCACAAAAATTTCTCAAAAAAGATCACAGACCTAAATGGAAAAGACGAAACTATAAAAATTCTAGAAGATTACATAAGAGAAAATCTAGATGATCTTGGCAATAAATTTTTGGATACAACACCAAAAGAACAATCTATAAAATAAAAATTAATAAATTTAAATTCATTAAAACCATATTAAAAATTTCTGCTCTGCAAAAGACATTGTTAAGAAAGTGAAAACAAACAAGCTACACTAGAAAAAATTATTGAAAAACACCTAAAATGATTTGCATCCAAAATATACAGAGGATTCTTAAAATTCAACAATAAGAAAACAATCTAATTAAAAAATGGATGAAAGGGCTGAATAGACACCTCACTGATGAAGATATACAAATGGCAAATAGACTTTTGAATAGATGCTCAATATTATATGTCATCAGAGAATTGCAAATAAAGATGACAATGAGACAGTATTACACACCTATTAGAATAGCTAAAATCTAAAACCCTGACAACATCAAATGCTGGCAAGGATTTGGATCAACAAGAAATTTCATTTGTTGTTGGTGTGAATGCAAAAAGGAACAGTCATAGTAAACAGTTAAGATAAAGTCTAACAATCATGTTTCTTGACAGTTACATAAATGAGTTAAAAATTTATAAGTTGAAAACATACATGACCATACAGAAACCTGCACACAAAATAGTACCAGAATTTGGAAGGAGTCCTTCCATAAATGAATGAATAAACTGTGTGCCTCCATAACATGAACTATTGTTCAGTGATAAAAGACATGTACTACCAGCCCTCCTCCCCCTTACCCCACACATGGAGAAACCTTAAATACATATGCTAAGCAGAAGAAGTCATTCTGAAAAGGCTGCATACTCTATTACTCTAAATATAATGTTCTGGAAAAATAAAACTATAAAGATAGTAAAAAGATAAATGTTAGCCAGAGATAAAAAAAGGAGGGAAAGATGAAGAGGCAGCTCACAGAAAATTTTTAGGTCAGTGAAACTACTCTGTATGATACTATATTAATGGATACGTGACATTATGCATTTGTCAAAACTCATAGCAGTATAGCAATGTACAATACAGAATGAACTTTGATATAAACTACCTGCTTCAGTTAATAATAATGTAGCAACATTGGTTCACAAGCTATATCAAATATACCACACTAATGCAAGATGTTAATAATAAGAAAAAACTGTTGTGAGAGAAGAAGGCAGAGGGTATTTGGGAACTCCCTGTACCTTCTGAATTTTTCTGTGAAATTAAACTGCTGTAAGAATAAAGTCTATGAATTTAAATAAATAAATAAATAAACCAATATTTTAAAAGTCACTGCTTTTCTAATGGAGAAATCTGGCATGTGCCTTCCTTAGTTAGTGATCATCTATCTCAGCAAACTTGTTTTTCTCCCTCCCCTATTCTTCTTTCACCCCCCTACCAGCTGAACTCTTATTAATTGCTGATAAGTGATATCCTGAGTCAGGCTCTAAGACAGGAAGATGCTAACAATCCTATAATTATAAATGAAAAAGAAAAACACGTCTGCCAAAGAACATACTTTGTCAGCAAGTTCATGTTTACTGAACATATGACTAAAGCTTGAGAAATAGGGTGTGTGAGAACACCCTCTACTCAATTGCTCTCTTTTGGACTTGGGAGGACACCTTCCTGTCCTCTCTACAGTTTGAAGGGGATAGAGCTTCCTTCTATAGCTTTCTCTGGCATAGTTTTCCAATATGGCAGAGTCATGGAATAATTTATTGGTGGCTCTTAGAACTTTACCCCTGGCTTTGTAGAGGCCAATATTATTATATTCTGTCCAGGGCAAAAACAAAATGAAACTACCACATCAAAACGTTTATCATTTGTAACCCATGGTATGAATAAGAAATGCATAATTAGAGGGGTTCTACTGACTGTTCCATTCATATTGTCAACACTTGCTAGAAGAAAGCTTGTGTGAGGTATATCCATAAACCGGAAGGATATATATTCCTTAATTTCCACAGTCTTCAAGAGATTCTCCCTGGCTGTGGATCAATTAATTCCTTTCCTTCCCACCATTTTGCCACAGAGAAAGATGGTAGGGCTTGAGCAGTGGAAGTTCGACATCACATGGTCCAAGTCTTGTGCCACCACTTTAAGATAAAGATATTTAGTCAATTTTACTTCATTCTAACTTGCATTATAAGTCAAATAAATAAAATAAAGCAACTCAAATTATTCAAAATATGGCTGACCCTTGAACAATGTGGGAGTTCGAGGCACTGACCCCCATGGCCAGTTGAAATTGTATATAACTTTTGTCTCCCCCAAAACTTAGTTGTCCCTCAGTATCCATGAGGGATTGGTTCTGAGACAACCGCCCCCAATACACACACACAGATACTAAAATCTGTGGATGCTCAAATCTTCTATATAAAATGGTGTAGATCAATGCATATAGTCGGCCCTCTACATTTGTGGATGCCCAACTATGGATCAAAAACGGTACAGGCATTTATAGAAAAAAATATTCATATAAGTGGGCCTACACAGTTCAAATTCTTGTTCAAGAGTCAACTGAAAGAAATTCAGAGCAGTACATTAATAGAATAGCTTTTTCAGTTTGTTTTTCTCTAAGAAATGTTCATAGTATTTTGTAGTGGGCATCCTCTGGAATGAATAGAAAAGAAAAATGGCTGCAGATTTTCAAATATCATATACTATAACATAGGTGCTGACACACACAAAACTTCACTAATATTTGTGGACCTCTAAGAGCTTGGGTTCTAGCCAATATACTCAAAACACTCACACAATGATTGATTGCCTTTATGCCCTACCCCTCAGATTTGACATCCCACCCAAAATTAAACTAGGCATAGAGTTTAGGGAATTGTACTTGTGGCTTGCCACTAAGAGTTAGGTCTGTGTTTCTCTTTTGCCAGGTATATGTAAATACAGTATGTCCTAAATTCTCATAATGACCAACACAGATATGAGGACATTGGGTCAACTTCTTGGGGAACCTAAACTTAGGTCAATGAATAAATTTGGTCCTTGGGACCATGGAATGTCGGTTTGCATTTATAAGTTTGAAATATGAAAATGTGTGTGTAAATTACACGTCTGTTTCTTGCTGGACTAAACTTGCAGTAGGCCCAGTCACTGCTGCTGTTTACCTTGCATTTTTTTTTCCCTGAGGTAGCTCACTCAGTACAACCAAAGAACTTGTTTCTCCAGCATATTTTGCAACCCAAATCACTCCCTGAAGTGTTCCCATAATTTCCAATTTGGCAAAAATACAAAGCTTGACTTGCTTCTGGAATTTCAGAAGGCTAAGAAATGGAAACCCTTCCCCAAGCATAGAGCTCAGTTATATTGCTCCCATATCCACCCATGGAGTCAAAGTGCTCCCCAGTTAGAGTCTCGCTAAGCTTAATTTGATGTATTATTTAAAAGGATATGAGGAGGGAAACTATTCCACACTAGCTGTTTGTGAGGACAGGAAAAAAATTATCCTGAGATGCTCATTGCAGTAATAATGCTTTGAAAGCACTTTTCAGAATGTCAAATAAGCAGGCATCATTTTTATCCCTGTCAGTATGAAACAAACTTGAAATGATGATTCTTGGCCAAAATTTCCAAGTGCCTCCTAAAAAGCAGAGCAGGAATATAAGTGAGGAAGCCAATCATGGTATAGTCACCTGGCAAAATTCCTATTTCCAGTGGAAATCAATTTTTTCTTGTCTTGCGTTATATCCTTATTACGTCCTCTAAAAGAACAAAGAGTGACAATGACTTACCATCTTATATGACTTTCAAGTTTACCAGTAAGCACCTTCTCTCTGAACTTGTCATTGCTTTTAAATAACATGGAGTTCCCTTAGCCAATGGGAAGATTCAATTCGGTATTATAATGAATATTTATTTTTCTGAACTTTTCCCCTTGCAATCAAAAATTTAGAAAAATCTGTCTGTCTTCTCCCTATTGCTATAAATAGTTTTGGTTATTCTAAAGTTTTTCTTTTCATTTTATGAATACACTTACTGACGTCCTCTGGTGGGGGAATTCTTAAACAGCGTCGAGGAAATCTGTCTTGTCCATCCATCCAAGTTCTCTGATTTAAGTAGATCATGATTTGTCTATGAAAAATTAATTCCAATTCCAAATTTTATAGACTATGTTGTTTTTTTTTTTACCTAACGTTTGTGAAGCTTCAAGAAGCTTTTCTTTACTGCTACCTCTGAAGCTTAATTCTGTAGGAACATATAGAGGCCCAGAAAAGTACTAGACTACTATGAGAAAATGGTATTCATAGACCTCCCAGGGGGAAAAAAGATGGAAGAAAGAGAAAAGAAAAGAAAAATCCTGTTCGCCCACAATTTCTACCCCATTCCAGAATTTTTGTCTCAGACAACAAAAATAATCTGTGAACCTATGGCCATGTATCTAAAGTCACTTGTACCTACACATTTCTGATTGCCTCTCTCTGATTAAACAAGCCTCAAAGACAATGAATAATTTATGATAAATCAATGTCCACACAGAATAAAAACACATTTTAAAAGGATTGTTTTATGTTTAATTCCCAAATGAATGTTCAGCTTGTTCTTTTTTTGTCTGTGAGTTATTTTATTACCATTGTCTTAGTTTTTAAAATTTTCAATTTCAAAAAGAATAAGAAGTAAATATTGAACAGCACTTTTACAGACTGCAAAGTAAGCTTCCTATATTTTCCCTCTGAAGCTTCACAACACTGTTGGTTATCAGCATTATAAGTATCAGAGATACTAGCTCCACAGATGAGTAAATGGAGATTTGTGATCTTATGTGATGCCACCAAATTGGCAATCTGCCTTAAACAGCACTAAGTCTCAATTCAAATATTTGATAATCCAACTCTGGGCCTTCAGCTTCTCTTTCCACTTCCCCCACTCCCTTCCCACTGCCATCTCTACTGCTTCTCATTATTAAGAGAACTTTCTCAGGCTGTGGGACAAACCCACGCTCGTGCTTAGGAGGTCTTCCAAGGACATGGTAGAAGCCACAGAAAGCTCCCACTGTGTGTTATCTAAATGCTCATTTGTTCCAACACCACAGTTGCCACTGAATGAGAGGTTTATGGGTTATCTTGAGGCTCTGTAGCTCTCAAAAATCTGAAAATAGAAAGAAGACATTTCTATCTTGCTTGTATCCTCTTGGCATACTATGGCTGAGTCTTCTCCATTATCCCCTTAATTCATTCACAGATACAGATATTCCAGAAGGAATCAGGTCCTAAACATCAAGAGTATCATAAAAATCTGTTTTTTACTCCTTTTCCTATATTCCAATAATTTTAAATGGGTATTTGTGAAGATAGTGTTACTTCTCTTCTTTCCTCCTATATATTATTGGAGAGGAAGAGTAGGAAGTACATAACAACAGAAACACTCAGGTATCCAAGGCCTCCTCTGAGTGTAATGGACTATATGGCTGGTGAGTTTGAAGCATAAACTTCTGAATATATTTTTCATTTCTAGTTCTTCTTGCTACCTAACTTCAACCTTCTTGTTGAGTTAAAAATACTACTTCTCCTTGGCCTTTTATTTTTAAGAGTTGATGTACATATTAAGCAGTAGCAGCAGCCCCAACATTTCTTGGGCATCTACCTTGTACAAAGTACTTGTGAGACATGTGACATAACACAGGGTTAGTTAGGCCGCTTCTACCACTTTCCCCACTCCCTGCCCATGGCCATCTCTACTGCTGCTCTTGGATGCTGCAGACTGACTAGAGGAAAGAGATGTGGTCTGACAACCAACAATGCTGTGCAGAATTTATCTAGTCCTTCTTGAGTAGTTTGGGTTATTACTAAGTGGTAATAGTAATATCTACCTTATGTGATTTTTGAAGAAAAAGATATTTGTAAGCACCAAATAGTGCCTGAAACACAGTAAACATTTGGGAAATGGTAGCTGTTATAGTTTTATATGTTATTCTAGTAATACTGCTGAAAGAAGTTGGAGTAATGAAGTGGCAGGAAGTAGGGTCTATGCTGATACTGCTATTGAGAACTTGGACTTGGGAAAGTATAAGGCATTTCTCCCTGAGCTCACTGACAGCTACTGAGAACTTTGTGATCAAAGATAACTTGGGATCCTGCTTTTTAGGTGTCACTGTTGGTTTCTAACGAACCACTTGATCTAATACATAGGGACTTAACTCAATGGCTGCTTTCTGAATCCTTAACAAGTTCTTTGAAGTAGAAAATTTCAGAGAAATCAAGGATTGTCTGAAGAGCTTGGCAACATGCATTAGCTCTTCAGATGCCTAATGCTTGCATATCTCACATCTTTCAAATCAAGATACTGGGACAGTCGATGGAAAGGAAGACTTGAACTAGATCTCAATATTCAACAATTGCTTTTGAATACCTTCCAGGCAGAATGAAAGACAGAAAAATTGGGGAGGTACTCCCTTTTTGGACTTAGGAAAGAACACATCACAACTATGATATATATTTTATAGTGGAGGCAGAGATAACTAGAATTTTAATGGAAGGAAAAAAGATATTAATTCTGAGAGAAGAAATCTGAAAAATAGATAAAGAATAGGTGGCATTAGAGCTTAGGTTTTGAAGGCTGACCAGGAGGCTGATAAATAGAAGCATGAAAAGAGTCCTTGAGACATAAAGAACACATGATTAAAGGCACACAAATGGGCAATAGAGAGAATAACTGAAAAGAGCTGCAGATTAAATAAATTCATATGATATTTGACTGGTACAACCAAAGGGTGATTCTCGCTAATATTTCCCAATAGAGGGGGGAAATACAGGGCCTCTTGATAAAAAACAGAGATGTCTGCAAGTGGAACATGTCAATTTCTCTCTACCCAGCCACTACTGAAGGCGGCAGCTCCAGGAGCTCAGTTTGTCCAGCAGCTGCAACAATGGAAAAAGGAAGTTGTGTAATTGACTAAAACATCCTAAACCATCACTTGGTAATTTATTGTATTTGGATGTGAATGAAAGGAATGAATTTGAGTTGTTTCATTGAAAAGAAAATTTAAAGATGCATAGATTCAAATGCATTTGCTTAGCAATGTTGTAACTGTATTAATTCTTTCTCTGAAGATCTGCTTTATGATGACTAGAGTCAGAAGTATCATCAGTTTTTGTAATGCTGCTCTCATGACTTTCCTCTAAGAAATTTAAAGAATTTAGCCATTAGGGTAATAAATAAATGGACAATTTATCCTTTAGGCACTGTAGGCACATTGCTGAGGAGACTCAATACATTTAGGGAGCCACAGAAATGATTTCTTTTAAAGTCAGGAGAAAAAAAACGAACTTTTAGAGTTGAAGAAAAGTTTAATTTTAATCAAGTGAAAATTTAAAGAAAATTAAAATTTTAGGGACCCCGAAAATCTATTAAATTTTGGCTAAAGTAGGAAAAAACTTGAATTATTTAGTTATATCAAAAGTAATGTTTAATATTGGTATTATTATGGAAAAAGAGGCCAAAAAGGCAAAAGTGCCCAGGGCCCACAAAAGTGGGCCCTCCTGCTTTGTTCACCCCAACAAAACTACTCTTTTTTCCCTGACAAAACTTTCCATCTCACTAAAATATTATAATGGAAAAGTCACAGAAATTAAAATAAATAACTCAGATTTAAATGTACTTTTGCCACTTGCTCTTTCTGTGACCTTGGGAAAGTTTTTAGCCTATCCAAACTTCTGTTCATCAGTAAAGAAATATCACAACTATAGTCTCTTCTACTATATTCTGATCCTTCCATATTCAGTCAGCTCAGCCCTTTATGTTCACTGCTTTAGAGGTGGTAAAACATGGCTGAAAATAAAATAAAAATTGAATCAATTTTTCTGTTTGTTTTGGCATTCCCAATTCCTAGGCTCCCAGAAGAATAGAAATGTTTTGTGTACATTTAAAATAACTTAGTAGAATAAGAGATAAAAGAAAAAGAATCGATCCTCGAACTAGAGGATGACTTTTAAAGTCCCACCTTCCCCTTCCCCCACTAACTCCTGGAAAACACTGATTTCTTCTCTACTGTAGTTTTGCCTTTTCCATAATGTCATATAAATGGAATCATACAGCTTGTAACCTTTTGAGATTGGCTTCTGTCACTCAGCATAATGCTTTTGTGTATATCAGTAGTCTGTTCCTTCTATTTTGCTGGATAGTATTCTATTGTCTGAATGTGCCATAGCTTGTTTAGCCAATCACTTGTTAAAGGACACGAGTCATTTCTACTTTTTGGTTTTTAAGAATAAAGCTGTTATTCATTTATAGGTTTTTGTGTGAGCATAAGTTTTATATCTCTAGAGTGAATACCCAGAAGTGAGATTGCTGGGTCATTTAATAGATAACGATTTAATTTTATAAGAAAACACCAACTGTTTTTGCATAGAGGTTTTACCATTCTGTGTTGCCAAGAGCAACGTATGAAAGTTCCAGTTGCTCCATATCCTCGATAGCATTTGGTATTGTTAGTATTATTTATTTTAACCATTCTAACAGATCAGTGGTAATACAACATTATGGTCGTAATTTCCATTTCTCTAATAACTAATGATGCTGAACAATTTTTTATGTACTTATTTTCCATTCATATACACTCTTTGATATCTGTTCAAGGCTTTTGAATATTTCTTAGTTGGATTGTTTGTTTTCTTATTGTATAGTTTTGAGAGTTCTTTATATATTCTAGATACAAGTCATTTGTCAGATATGTAAGTTGCAAATATTTTATCTTCATCTATAGTTTGCTTTCCCATTCTTGTAACAATGATTTTCAAAGAGCAAAATTTTTTAGTTTTTGTAAATCCAATTTATCAAATTTTTCTTTTATAAATTATGCTTTTGGTGTCACATTGAAGAATTCTTTGCCCACTTCCAGATTATGAAATTTCCCTCCTGTGTTGCCTTCTAAAAGTGTTTGAATTTAATCTTTAAACTTATATTTATGATCTTTTTGGATTTAACTTTTTATGTAAATTGTGATATCAATATTAAGATTTTCTATTTTCGCATATAGGTGTCCAATTTTTCTAATATCATTTGTTGAAAAGACTGTCATTTCTGCATTGAATTGCTTTTGCATCTTTTTTGAAAATCAAATGTCTGTATTTTTGTAACTCTTTATTCTGTTTGAATGATCTAGGTGTTTATCTCTAGGCTAATAGTACACCGATTACCGTAAATTCATAGAAATTTGTAAAATGGAATCGTGTGTTTCCCTTAACTTTTGCTTTTCAAAATTGGTTTTGCTATTTTACTTCTGTTGCCTTTGCGTATACATTTTAGAATAGGTTTATATGTACCAAAAAATCCTGAGATTTTTCACTGAAATTATTTTCATTAATTCTATAGATCAATTTGGGTAGAATGGAGATGTTTATTATGTTGAGCCTTCCAATCCACGAACATATTTATTCGTGAAATCTTTTATTTATTTATGAAATCTTTGAATTCTTTCATTAGCACTTCTTTTTTTAGTATAAAGATCCTGAATATGTTTTGTTTGTTTTATAACAAAGCATTTCCACTTTTAGAGATATTGTAAATTTCTATTTTTAAAACTTTAGTTTCCAATTGTATGTCATTAGTATATAAAAATACAAGGGAATTTTTGTGTCCATATTTACTAACTGTGAATCTTATGACCTTGCTAAACTCTAGTTTAAGTGGGAATTTTTTGTAGATTCTATGAGATTTCCTACAATAATATCATCTATTATTAGGGATAATTTGAATTTTTTTTCTACGTGTATACCTTTTATTTAATTTTATCACCTTATTGCAATGGCAAGGACTTCCAATATGATGTTAAACAGTCGTGACAATGGACATTTTTGTCTTGTACCTGAACTTGGGGAGAAACAGTCTTTCACAATTAAGTGTGATCTTGGTTGTAATTTTTTTTAACTTTTTTTATAGATGCCTTTTATCAGATTGCAAGAGTTACTTTCTATTCTTAGTTTACTGAGGTTTTTATCCTGAATGAATGTTGAATTACGTCAGATGCTTTTTCTATTAGGATCATATGAATTTTCTCCTTCATAATGTTAATTTGGTGGATTATCTTGAGTGATTTTTCAAATACTGAACCGTTTCACTCCTGGGTTAAATACTACTTGGTCATATTATTGTTATTCTTTATGTTTATTTCTGAATTCAATTTAATAATATTTTGTTGAGAATTTTTTTGCATCTATGGTTATAGGGGATATTAGTCTACAGAATTGTTTTCTTAAAGTGTTTTGTCTGATTTTGGTGTCAGGATACTGATGGCCTAAAAAAAGTTGTTTGCAAAATATTTCGCACTTTTATTTTCTGAAAGATATTGCTTAGTATTAATGTTAATTCCTCGTAAATGATCAGTAGGATTCACTAGTAAAATAATATGAGCCTGTAGATTTCTTACTGGGATATTTTTAACTATAAATTCAAATTCTTCAATGGTTAAGGACTCTTAACCATTACATCATCTTCAGAGAGTTTTGCTCGTTTGTGGTGGAAATGGGCCATTTCATAAAAGTTGTCAGATTATGTATATAGAGTTGTTTGCAATATTTCCTTGTTATCCTTTTAAAGCCATCATGGTTTATAATGATAACTCCTCTGTCATTCCTGTAATTGATAATCTGTGTCTTTTCTCGTTTTTCTTTGCCTATATTCCTAGAAGGTTATACATTTTATTACTTTTTTATAAAACAAGATTTAGTTTCATTGATTTTTCTCTAATATTTTATTGTTTTTAATTTTATTGATTTATGAAGCTAAATTTGTTTCTTTCTTTGTACTTGCTTTGGGTTTAATTTGCTTTTTTGTGTGTATCTAATTTCTCAAGGTGGAAGCTTAGATTGTTGATTTAAGAACTTTATTATTTTGTAATATAAGGGTTTAATGCTATTTTAAAAAATATTCTAAGCACTGATTTAGTTGAATTCTATAAATTTTGAAACATTTTATTTTTATTTCCATTCAGTTTAAAATATTGTCTAATTTCCCTTGAGACTTCTTCTCTGACCCATTGATTGTTTAGAATTATATTGTTTAACTACCAGTTTGGAGAATTTCCTGTGATCTTTCTGTTATTGCTATCTAATTTAATTCCTTTATGATCAGAATTCAGTTCTTTGAAATGTATTAAGATTTGTTTTGTGACCTACAATATGGTCTCTCTTGGTGAGTATTTTATGTGCATGTAAAAAAAATTGTGTATTTGGCTATTTGGAGCATTTTATAGATGTCAATTTATAATCACAATGACAAATTACAGCAGATGTGTCAATTACATTTAGTTGATTGATAATATTGTTTAGTTCTTCTATATCTTTATTAATTCTCTGTTGATTGGTTTTATCTAATATTGAAATCTGCAAACATAATTGTGAATTTGTCTATCTTTTCAGTTTTGTCAGTTTTACTTCATGTACTGTAGATTTATATTAGTGTTTTAGTACTGCTATAACAAAGAACCACAGACTGAGTGGCTTAAATAACAAAAATTTATTTTCTCACAGTTTTGGAAACTAAAAGATCAATATCAAGGTGTTGGCAGAGTTGTTTTTTTGAGACCTCTCTTCTAGTCTCATAGATGGCCATCTTATCCCTCTGTTTTCATATGGCCTTCTGTCTGTGTGTCTGTGTCTTAAACTCCTTATAAAGACACTAGTTATATTGGATTAGGACCCATCTCAATGGCCTCATTTAACTTAATTATCTCTTTAAAGACCCTATCTCTAAATACAGCCCCATTATGAGGTGTTGGGGTTTAGAACTGCAACATATGGATTTTTTAGGTACACAATTCAACCCATGACATTTCTTCCTCTGGTTTCCCAAAATCCATGTGCTTTCACATGCAAAATACATTCAACCCATTTTAATAGCCTCCAAAGTCTTAATTCATTCCAGCATCAAGTCTAAGTCCAAAATCTCATCTAAATATTATAAATCAAGTATGGGTTAGAGGTGAGGTATAATTCATCATAAGGTAAAATTGCTCTCTGAGCCGACTAGTGTGGTAGCCCTAGTGTATATACATTAGGTGTATATACATTTTGGATTGCTATGTTTTCTTTATTATGAAATAAATTATTATGAAGTGTTCTTTAATATTATAAAAGTTCATCTCTTTATTATTATAAAAGTCCATTACTGCTCTGTGGTTTCTAATTCCTATGAGTGATGCTTACTGAATGTTTTATCTGCTAGGTCTGGCCTAGACTAGGACCTTTTAGAAGCCCTGAGAATTAGTAACATTATGGTGCCTCTAATATTTATTTCACATTTACTGCATAATAAAACTATGTAATAAAGTCATATTAGACTTTAAAATACAAAATACATGTAAACTAAAGTTAAAATAAGCTTCTTTCTAAAAATAAACACACTTGTTTAAGCTAAGCTTTCTCATTTGCTGGTACTCTAAGTGAATTCTTTGTCTTCTATCAGGTAATTAACCATTACCAATGAATGTTCCATAGAATGTAGTCAAAATGGTCCTTTGATCAAGTACATTTGTGAAATGCTACATATGATATCTCTCTAATAAATATTAGCATGTTAAATGTTTTCAGAGGTCCAAAATTATTTAAAAAAATAAAATTATTTAACTTGTTGTAGTATAATTAATTTGACCACAGATTTTTTTTCTACATAATGTCTACTAATGTCCCATAAAATAAATTCTTTTCTTAATACACTTTGAAAAAATTTTCAGAAATACTGCATCAAATTTTAAGCAGTTATTTTGTGTTAGGGACTATTATAAAAGATTTACAAACTTTATATTATTTACAATATGTCAGATTTGGGGCATTAGTAGATATTGTGAGGTAAATATTGTTATCTTCATTTTATAGATGAAGAAATTGAGTGAGGTCACATAACTTTTAGTAATGGAGCTGTAATTTAGACTTAAACTATATCTCTCCATAATCTACCCAGCATGGAGCGGCAGCCCTTCAGTTGCTTCCCTAGGTACTGATGTCACATTCTCTGCTCATCAACTTTGATTCAAACTTTAGAGCCCCACCTCTTACCTGTATATACTATTCTAGTATATTTCTGCCCTCCGATTAATCAAGTCCTCATCTATTAATTCTCATGTAGCTCTGACTTTCAATTCATTCTCTAGTTTTCAAATGAGGCTGTGCTACAAGAAGAAAGCATGGGTTGTACATTTCACCTCTAGACTACCATAGCCCTGTCTCTGTCTTCTTATAATCAAATATCACCTGCCCTGGAGGCTAAAGAGAGTTGCTATGGTGTTAGCTGACAAGAGGAAGAAAAGAAGAGTAAATAAATAAGGTAGACGTCAGGAGAAAATGAGACTTCAGGGGACAGTCATTAATGGGCTGGATATAACCTATTTTTAGTTCTTTCTAAGTTTGAGGAGAAAAGAATTTGACAGGATCAGAGAGGCATATTGTTAACCAGTAATCCTGGGCATCTCAAAATATTCAAGGGACTCTGGACAAGTCTTTTCCAAGAAGTGAAATATAACAGGGTTTGTGGACAACCTTGTAATATGACTCTCATCTTAAAAAGTACACAATTAAATTGTAATTTTGTAAACTGCTGTGTCTATAATATGTGCTCATTTGTATATATCCAGTGACAAAAAAAAAAAAAAAAAAAAACAACAACGTTATTTGACATCATTTCCTTAGCAAGTTCTACAAATAATAAGTGTAATTTCTCTAATCAGGAAATAATTATATCCCCTGAATGGTGTTCGGCTCTGCTGAAGTCAAATGATTTATTAATTCATTCATTATAAAACGCATTGGGTATCTTCTAAGTTATGACTCTATAAGCTTAGTCAGCCATTAAAGTTTCAGCTGATTGAATATATAATTTGGAAGGTGTTAAGGTCATATCATATCATAGCTAGAATTTTAGCTAGATTAATACCTCATGCCTAAGTCAGGTAGGCTTTCTGTCGTAGAGACTGGTGATTCTTCAAATAGCTGACAAGAGAGTGGGTAAGTTAAAGAAATGAGTGGGGGATGATTAGAAATAAACTAATTTGTTCAGGAAGCAAGCCAACCAAGAAGCCCTATTAAAGAGGTCTGAAAAGGTGAGAATTGGATCTGCTGCCTGATTTAGAGCTCTGTGGGCTGAGACTTCTGAGAGGTTTTTTCCCTTCTAGGCCTTACAGTGTACAGAACACCATCTTGATTCTTCTTTACACTGCTAATGAACTGGTTTGAGCAAACGCTCATCTGTTTTCTCTCTGATGCTTTCTTAGCTTATATCTGGGTTGGGAATACACAGGCCTAGGAGCCTGTAGTCTTGCCTCAAAGGTAGTATGAAGAGGAAGGTCAATGCCAGAAGAGTAAATGAAGTATCCACAAACCTGGACCAAGAGAGAGACAAGCACTTTAACAGGTCATCATTATTGTTATACTTGGTGGTGTTTCTTTAACAGGGAGACCTAAGTGAGTGAATGCATAAGCAAGATTACTAGGGTTCAGGTTTGTGCAAATGCAAGGCTAGGGGGAAGAACATATCATTGGATTTTCAAGATGCTGGGAAGAAATTACTTCTTCAAACAAAATTAATCATTTTAGAGTCATATGGCTGGATAAGGATATTTTTTAATAGCTTGATTGAATAATAATTAACATACAATAAACTTCATATATTTTGAGGGTATAATACAGTAAGTTTTGACATGTTTATATCTAAGAGATCATCACTACAATCAAGATAGTGAACATAGCCATCTCTCCCCAAGTTTCTTCATGTCCCTTTGTAATCTTTTACCCTCCTTCATTCCTCCTTGTCCCACCTCATCCCCCATTCCCAGGCAGCCAGTAATCTGCATTCTTCCTCTCTAGATTAGTTTGCTTTTTCTAGATTTTATATCAATAGACACTTAGAGTACATACTTTTTTTTCTGGTTTCTAATCATTTATTATTTTGAGACTCATCCATGTTGTAGTTCAATAACTTAATTGTTAAAAATTGCTGAGTAGCATTCCAGTGTAGTGTATGGATATACATTTGTTTATCCATTCCCTTATTGATGGACATGCGGGTTTGTATTGGTTATCTATTGCTATATAGAAACCAAACCTTAGAAGCTTAAAACAACAAAGCATTTATTATTTCAGTTTCTGTGGGTCAGGAATCTTGAGTGCAGCTTAGCTGTTTGCCTCTGACTCAGGTTCTCTCAAAAGGCTACCGTTAGAATTTCAGTCAGGGCTACTATAATCTTAAGACTGGATGGGAGGAGGATCCACTTTCAAGCTCACTCACACGGCAGGCCATGTTGGCAGGCCTCAGGATTCTTAGTGAGGTAGGCTCAGTGGCTCAACCTAATAAAGTTTATTTTTGGTTCCCGATGCTGTCAGAAGTAGATCAAGTAGCTCTTATGTATCTATAGCTATATGATCTGGAACACGCAGCCTCCAAGATCACCACAGAAGGGAAGAGAGGGTTGCACATTCACACAGGATGTTTCCTGAGGGTCAAGCCTATAAGTGTGTACATCTCACACGACATACATCTATATCCCATTTTTGGATTCCAGTCGCCTGACATCACATCCACCTACATCATGTTGTCACATAGCCGCAACCTAACTGTTAGGGAAACTAATCAAATAAGAATTAATGAGCACTAACTTGCATATGCACTGACTTCAATATAAGCTTCAGAACCCAATTAGGGTCACAATTTTTACTTTTTTTTTTTCATGGATGCATCTGCAGTTTATATTCAGTTCCAGACACATACTAGGTGCTCAACAATGTTGTACTATGCTTTCATTTATATTATTTCAAAACCTCTATTAGGCAATTTTTATTATTGCCATTGCACATAAATAATCTAATGCTCAATGAAATCACATGAATGAAATAAGCCTACACATTGTTTAGTCACTAAATTAAAATCTAATTTTGTACCTCGTTCAATAAACTTAATATGATACCACTGGTTTATCTTAGTGGTATTGGGTCCCTTGGTCAGTCTTGTGTTGAGTGAGTTCTAACATGACTTTATTCTGAGGGATAGCCTGGGAACACCATGGCGACAAAACCCATACTACCTACTATAGACCCTCTGCTCATGTGCTGAGAGTCACCCTAGCCCTCCCGTCAGCTTTTGTGGTAGGTGACTGAGAGTGAGCCTAGAATCTGCCTCCGCCTTTTATTGCCTTCTGTTTTCTGAGGTTTCTGGGTTGATGTCCAATTGCAGTCCCAGCTCTGCTGCCTCTGTGCCACCTCAGTTACAGTTGTGGGTTCTCATATGCCATTTCTGGATGATACAGCTTCCAGCTCCTGGACAAGCAGCCTTCCCAGAGACTGAGCCAATGACTTCACTTCAAAATCACAATATTTCTTCTCCCAGAGGATTAAACCACTCCTGCCTTCTTTGGCCTATCACTTGTTTTCATTCTTTTTGTTCCTGTAGTAGCACCCATATCCATGAAGAGATGAGTGTCAAGCCTCATTCATTACTCCCCCATAAGGTTTCCAGGATGGAAACCCTCCCTTAAGCTTTACACCTTCAGAAATCCAACCAGTTCTTTTCCCAAAAGTCACAGCCTCCACCATCCCACTTACAATACACACACATAAACACACACACACACACACACACACACACACACACACACACACGCACACTCCCTCATCTTTCTTTGACGATAAGTCTGCGTTTCACTTTAAAACTCTCACTACAGAAATATTTTTATGCTGGGTCATACCTGTATCAAACAGACAGATTTCTGAAGATCTAGAACAGCATCGATATTCATCTTCAGGCCCTCCTGTGCTCTTTCTCCTCTTTCTCCTCTTCTCAACTCCTTCACCCACGATGACTTCTTTCCTCTGGTCCATTAAGTAATACTTTATTGCCATAACTCCACTAATGATGGTCATGGTTATTTAGCATTTCTAATGCTTTCTACTTTATATCACTTTGCAGTCATCATTCTCTTAATTCTCAAAAACTGGGTCACTGAATTTCCCATGTTAGCATGTCATGCGCAAAGAGAGATGGTGACTCCATGCAGGGTCACTCAGAAGGTCAGGCACATCCATGATATGGGAAATTCTGACAGCCCGCTTCTTGCTTACTGGAGGCTGACTGAATATAGTGCAGAAATTGTCTCCCTCTCTTCACTGGGCTATTTATAACCACTCAACAAGATGGCATCATTTTAACAGCAGCAATAACATACAGGAACATAACACTGAGATAATTGCAAGCAAATGGATACCTGAAGGGTGGGTGGTAAATGTCATAAGACTTCATCACCAGGAGCCAACTTCCTTGTAATCCTCTGAGATAAGGGTTAATGCAAAAGCCTTGCCAGTCAAGGACAACTTAGGGTGGCAGCCAGAGAAATAAATACATACCTGCAGTCCCTCACCACCCAAGTGAGCACTACTTTATCAAAAGCTGGATGTGTGGTTCATGTTTCATTACCTGGGTCAGGAAGAGTGTAAATTTGGAGGTCATATATTACAATTTTCCCCTGTCTTGAACTGTTAACAGCATACTTCTGGCTTGAGTTGCAGCCTTGAAAATCTATGAGCTCTTTTCTACTTCGTTGGAGCATCAAAAGTGTGCTGGCCCTAGAGCTGGAGCAAACGCAATTATGGAAATAGCTATGCTTTGTTATACCATTCTTCAGAGACCATCCTAAGTTTATATTGCAGGAAGAATTTTGCATATAGTGCTCTGCTCACCATGACTCAATCTACGTTCTGAGACTCTTCCCTATAGTTGATGAATTGTCCTACAGTTGAAATCACCTTGGGTTTTAACTTTGTTCACTACAAATTTTATAAATCAGATATTTTTAAGTTTTCTGACAGATTCACCATCAAACAAAATTTCCCACTCTTTAAAGCTAAGGCTGCATTATAGGACCAGGGATTCTACAACAATGATTTGTTTAGGATATCAGCCAATTTGAAAAGTAACCATTTTAAGATTTATTAATGCTTTCATTTTAATATAGTGCCTTCTATATTTTCCAAAAAGCTATCTGTTATGGGCTGAATTGTCTCTCCAAAATTCATATGTTGAAGCCCTAACTTCCAATATCTCAGAATGTGACTATGTTTGGAGATATGGCCTTTTAAGAGGTAATTAAGTTGAAATGAGGCTGTTTTGGTAGATGCAAGTTTAATCCGACTGGTGTCCTTTTAGGAGAGGAAATTTGGATAATCAAAAAGATACCAAGGATATGTGTGCATAGAGAAAAGACCTTCAAGCCAAGGAGAGAGGCCTTAAAAGAAACCAAACTTGCTAACGCTTGATCTTGTACATCTAGCCTCAAGAAATATGAGAAAATAAATTTCTCTTACTTAAGCCACCCAGCCTGTGTATTTCACAATGGTATCCATAGCAATCTAACACACTACCCCCAAGACAAGGTCTAATTAAATCGCAACTAGGTTAGAAACCTAAAATTGTGTTAGAAAATGATTTGCACATCTAAAATGGTTTAAAATGGATTTTACCAACAGAATATTGATTATTTCTGATGAGATGACATCTCTATGTATATGTTTTGTTCATTCATTTAGCAAATTTTAACTCAGAACTTACTGTGAATCTTGTGTGATGCTAGGCATCAAAAATGATGCAAATAGACAATAAAACACATGACACATTGAAATGACTATAATATATGAAAATGTAAGTGAAGTAGAAGTTTAGAATGGTGACAAAGAACTTCTGGCAAGGTCATTTTGAGATGTGATATTTGCAATACCAGAAGCGAAGTTGGAAAGGGGGAAAAATAATAGGCAAAAATAAATATCAAGAAGAGCATTTTAGCGGGATTGTAATAAGATTCACAGATATTAGTTACCAAAGATTACTCTGAAAGTAAGGGAAGGTCTTAAATTGTAGAATTAGTTGTGGAATTAACCTACATGATTGCATTCATACACTTAGCAAACCAATATGAAACATAGGTATGAAACATAGGTAGCTAAGAACCCTGCCTTCAGAGTAGACAGACCTGGTTCTAGTCTTAGCCCTACCTTGACCTAGCTTTATGGCTATGGCTAGTGTTACTTAACCTCTTTAGATATTAATATCTTCTTTTATAAAAAGTATAGATAATACTACTAGCCCACCGCATAGAGGAGTTGCTAGAAATACACACACACACACACACACACACACACACACACACACACACACACACATCTTTTACTTGGTGGTGCCTGGCTCAAAGTAAGTACTTAATAAATTCAACTTTTATGATGATGAGAAGGATGATTTAAATTTTCCTTTCAGAAGATTAATCTTGAAGTGACATTATTAAGAAGTACAAGGACATTTTTATTTAGCGAAATCTCTAAATCATTTTAGATATGTTTTTCTTTTATTTTTGTTTTCCTTAAGATTAATTTTTCTCTTTGAAAATAAGAAATAAAGGAGATACAAAACCTAATGACTGTTCACTAAATAAATAGACTAGCAAATGTGAAAAAGAATATCTATACAATGCTAAACATTCAAATGAAAACAAGTTTTCAAGAGGGTTGGGAACTCAGGTGGGGCATAATTTCACCACCAAACAAGCAGATATTTGAAATGTAAGTAATCTAAACCGTATTTAAATTTTTCTGTTTTGTTTATTTTCTTTTATTTTAATTTAGGATATTTTTGGTTACAGAGCCAGGGTGTTGAGTGAATAGAATTTGGAATATGCAGAAAGTGGATTAACCTTTATGTAACTCCATAAAAGCCGTTATACTCAGATTCAAATAAAATTCCAGGTTGGGGTGCATGCCACCCTTCAAAAGAACGTTTGACCGCTTCTTGAATTTGGCTCTAACGGTCTTTTAGTTGGCCTCTTCATTTAGCAGACCCTGGTGAGGGGGCCATGCATTTCTCTCAACACAAATCCAATGGCAAAGTGGAGCCTGAGAGGTCACTGTGCCCCAGCTTTCAGTGCTTTCTCTCCTGGGAGAAATTTTGAAGTGACCACATCCTCTCATGACCAAAGCTGTTATTTATTAAAGCAGAGATGATTTGATGGATTCAGCAGCAGTGGACCAAAGTTGAGCTGTTCCACAGGATGCTGAAGACCTTGTCAGATGTGTGCAGCCAGCAGACAGCTGTGAGTCAACCTTTGACCTGAGAGCTCCGCCAGGGTAATTAGTGTTGCAAATGAGTCAAGCTTACAGTGGCATATGTTCAAATCTAAAATAGCATCTTCAGTCACTACCCTTGTGTTATCATGATCATGACTGCTGTTAAAGTGTGCTAAATGCAATCCTAAAGGGTTAACAAAGCAATAACACATCCCCAACCCCCCACTTCCCCACGCCAGATGACTTCCCAAACACATTTAAAATAGAGATAGATTCAAGTGAGTCTTCTATACCACAGCCTGATCTTTGGCTATATAAGATTACTTCCCAACAATATAAGATGCATAAGTGCCTTTTCATCGTATGAAGAAAGCATGCCCACTGGCAAATGAATCATATTATAAAAATTGATTGTATCCCAAAAGGGAAAAATGTTATTGAAGATCCAATGGCCTGGGATGATACACCATTGATCATTGTAAGAAATACTTCCAGAAACTGTTTTTAATCTTTCCACCAGAGCATTAGCAATTATTCTTTAGCCCATGGTGAGTAATGACTTGAGTTTCCCAGCTTCTCAATCGATAAAACATTTACCCTACCGCTACAAATGTGCTCTTCGCTTAGACAAGCAGAATTTTTCTTCCAATTACTCTTTTTTTTTAGTGTGACCTCATAAAATATTTTAAAACATATTTTATAGCTTTTTTTTTTTTTAAAAAAGGAAAAGGACAATAGTCTTCCACGTGCTTACTTTTTCCCGTTTTCTTTCTTTTGAGAAATAAGTCATGAAGGGTTTATAATTATTTGGATAGTAGCTAAGACTGCCTTTTTAAAAAATCATTTCTTTCAAACTTAAGATATAGTTGGAGTGCAGACAACTGCTACATTTTAGGGCTGACCAATAATAAAAACACCCTTTCTCACTTTGCTTGGACAAAGGTGATTGAATTCCTTTGAAAGCCAACAAAAAAAATAGCACTCCCAAGGAGACTGAGCTCCTCCTTCACTCCCTTTGCATGGCTCATAAAACTATAACGCTGGCTAATGGATGCAGACATAAAACACACAGTTATCAGGGTAACAAAGAGCTGTGCAGAAAATTGGAGATAAAGATAAATGTCTAGAAATGTCCTTTGATGACTGAAAAGTTAACATCCAGCAAGTTCTCCTTTCCAAAGAATTCGTAGTGTGTTTCCATTTGAAATTACTACCTCAACTCAAGCAAAAGTGCCCACTACAAAGTCCACTTGGGCATATTTATTAAACCAAGGTTCTTGTACAAAGGACTTTACAACTCCTAAAAAGAAGACTGATTCTTGCTGGGTTTTTGGATGAAGGTTTGATTTGTAAAAACAGACATTTTTTTGTTTGTTTGTTTGGTTTGGAAAATTAAATCTAGCACCAACAGGTGAAATCTCAATTCTTTTTCCAGTGAAGGGTGGCTTTAAACAGTGCATGCCTTCACTGTGTGAACATGGTGGAAAAGAGTGGGTTTTCATCTATTGCCACTAGTTTAAGGTGCTGCTGGTTAGTGAGTGAGAATTCAGAGCCTCACTGGCTTAAGGAGCCCAGTTGTAGAAGAACCAAGGAGCTTTTGACTCTAAAGTAGAAAGGAATTACTAGGATATACACCTTGTCTGTATTAACCTGTGGAATATGAGGCAGGAGAGAAAACTGCAGACTTTTAAGCTGCTATTTCTCTCATCAGATTTTGCTGAGAATGAAGTTTTATTTTATAAATCTGCACAGCTGGCTGTAGTAGACAATTATAAAACTACGTATTACCTACGTCATCTACATCAGGTCTGTGGTAAAATGATCACATCAAGCTAATGATGACAACTCTTGGGTTAAAAAGTCAGCAGCAAATGTATTTGGAAAATGCCCAGTGGAAATATATATTTTATGAGTTTTTTAACATGTATTTGATCAAGCATGGCATCACTGAGTTTGATTATTTTATGGTAACTCTTCTTGTTTTCTTTATTCCATTCATTCATTTATTCAGCAAACATAATCTGAGTACCTACAAAGTGCTAGGTATTTTACTCTTCCTGCCGTTTTGGAACTCATTGTTTTGTAGGGAACAGAGCATGTAAAGCACATGAATATCTTATAACATGGTGATAGTATCATTCTTTGACACACTAGAAGAGACAAGAACAAATAAGGCTGTCTAGGAAAACCTCATGATGAATATGGTGTCTGAACTGGGTCTTGAAGGACAAGCAGGGTTTCATTCAAGGTTATGGACATGGAGTCAAGGGCTAAGGGACAATAAATACAAAAGCACACTTTTCTTGAGAGATGAAAGAGCTGCCTCTTATTAATCCACTGTCATCTTTCAGTAGCACACTGAATGTGGCATCTATCGTTGAATGTCTAGGGGGACCATTAACTTTGGCCTCATATTCACAAAAATGACAAATTTTAACTTTGACTTAATCACTAAATAATGCTACATATAACAATCGGATTAAATCATCTTCATAGCTCTGATAGGTTTTTTCTTATTATACCTGGAATCCCAGAAATAATAGTCACCTTGCACTCTCTTTGACCCACATTTTCAGATGTCTTTCCAAACTGCATGGTTTTATTTATCCCCTGAACTCCCTCAAATCTTCTCCCCCACCCAATGATGTGTCTACCTTCTTCAAAGTTTGTACTTAAATAAATTGTTAAAGGCCAGGGCAAGAAGGAAGTGTATTGACAGCTAATGGGGATTTTTTTTTTAATTGGAAAAGTGCTCCTTAATTCTAACCCTTCATCACAAAGGAGCATGGTGAAGATCAAATGGGGTGGTCCCCTTGAAGCATTATGCATTCAGTAAAGCACCATATGAACGTAAGGGATTATCATAGTGTGACAAATATTTTGAAGAAAATGAATGTCTAGGTTGATGACATTCTTACCCCAAAGGCTTGCTTGCTATTATACAGACACAATCTTCATTTGTTACACTAAGTCAGCACCCTGTGCCATGATATTTCTTGCATCCCCCTAGGAATGCCATATTTTAAAACTACTATTATGCCATGTCATGTAGCTGCAGACCCCTGGCGGTCTCTCTTTCTCTACCTGGAAGGTTAATCAAATGTAAGCATTTCCTCTTTCTGTAGCAAGCATCCTGGGGGCATACAATTTGGGATTAGTGACTGACCCTGCTGTTCATTCTAATGGCACATACGCCAGATTGCATTCTCCTTTTAATAAGCAGAGCTGGTAGGAGAAAAGGCAAGAGTCATTAACTAAAAGTTAGCTGAGAATTGAAACACAGCACCCTCTACTTCTAAGACGCTCTTCTTAAAGGAAACCTTTTGTCTTCAGCAACCATGTAACAATATCTCTAAGGATTTCATGATAATTTGTCTTGACCTTTAACAAAATGAAATCTTATGCAACAGTTGGGTCACATACATTTTCTTGGCCACTTACCCGTTATTTTATTTCTGGCATTGTTGAGGAGAACGAGCTTAGGAGAGTGAGAATGGCTTATGTAGTAAGCTCTTTTATGGAGTACCATGACATACTCAAAATGTGAAGGATTAAGCTTAACAGCCTAGCAGGCGGTTGTCAGCTATCCGTATTTAAAACCTTCTTCACTGGGCTTCAGGTGCAACTGAAAAGTATTCCTATGAGAGCTCTCTTCTCTTTTCTCCCTCCCCTGCTTTCTTGCCCAGTGCTGCAGGCCAGCATTTCCCCTTCCTCTGGCAGTCTTGAGTTCTGGGTTGCTTGACCTTATTGTGGGAATGATGCCGAGTATGGATACAAGGCTGACTGACTAGATTTTATTCTTAAGCTTCTTGCTACTCAAGTTGTCTCACTCCATAATTATTAAGATATGTTTTCATAAAATTTTTTTTGCAGATTGATTTTAATTCATCAGAGTGATCAATTTTATCACAACATTAATATGGACAAATTGTTTTAGCAAAGTGAACTAAAGAAAATATTTCCAAAGAATTCAATTAATCACAATCAATAGCTAGAGGTGTAGACAAATTCTGATCTCAGGGCCCGGAAACTGGGACAGGGAGGGCAGGACCACCATGTATGTGTGTGAGGTTTGTACACTGAGAAATTTCAGGACATCATGTGCAGTGTACTACCTCCACAGACGTCCAAAGTATCCTTTAGAAGTGAACCTGCACCCTGTTCTGGTGAGAAAAGAAGCACATGAAAGGTAAACCCTTTGACTACTTTCTCTATATGTTTTATGATTTTCTGACACATGGCTTCATCTAACATCTTTTCATCACAATGTAAAGAGTAACATGATAACATATTACAGTAGAGAAATAACATATTACAGTAGGGAAAA
>CM053509.1:130053977-130083101 GCA_028627145.1 Eidolon dupreanum | reverse complement strand
GAAATGATATGATCTTTAGATCTAAATTCCGTAAACGTAGGGACTACTGGCCCTTCTAAGCTGCAGGCACCATAAACACAAAAGATGGTATCAAATAAGCCCAGGATATAGAAACTAAGTTATGCTCAAGCAGAAAAATGGAAGCCAGGTTTGAGTTTTATGAGGACCATGAGGACTGGATTCGCACATAAAATGAAAGACTTTTGCAGCTCTCACTGCCCTGTAGAAGGACTCTTTCTTTTCTGGCTGATGCTGTAGGTTGGAAATCCCAGCTGACCTGCAGTGCAGTTTTCACTTCCAGCAAATGGGGCTCTGTTTATAACAAGTCAAAGAAGACACATTCCTAGGCCGAAGGCAGGATTCTGTCTATTCATTGTCATCAATGTCTCCTGTGGTCACCTAACTTTCAGCAACTGGAAGACTTTCAGAAGCAGGCCACCTCAAGCTCCTTGCTCTGTACTCTCTCCTACTTAGATTCAGTGGGTGCTTGCCACCTTGCAAAAGCAAGCTGGAACTTCTTTATTTGGCAGATTGCTATTTTTTGTTAAAGAGCAAGCTCACTGAGGACCAGGATGTTGGAACTCAAATTCTGGTCTCTAGATGGCAGTCTAGCCCTGCTAAATTTGACTACTCCCCAATCCTGGGTGAATTGCTGAAGCCACAGTGAAAAATAAAACCTGACCAAGGAAAATCCATGGAGAGGGCATAACGAGATTCAGATATTAATTTTTGGTTGATGGCAAATAAATAACTGGGTTTGAGTGCTAGGTTTAAAAAGAAAGTGTCTACAGACATACTAAAAATATTGTTCGGCCATCCTAATTTGACTGTGTAAAATTTATAAGCGATAAATGTGGACAGTTCTACCATGGAATGAGCAGCTTAAATATAGAGAAATGTCTGAAATTGTGTTGTACACCAGAAATGCAAGCACTTGGCCATCACCAAATTACTTAGACCTCTTTACACATTACCTATTTATACTGAAATCATTTACTCAATAAAACCTTGATGGGATAATTAGTTAGACAAAGAACATTCTCAATTTCTAGAAAAATTTTTCTGCAAAAAGGAATGGCTTTTGGCATTAGTCATGAATAAAACTTTTGATTGATTCATATTTCAAACAGTTGTACTGACCTTTTGTAGATGGAGGTGGTAAGTTCAATGTTGAGTTTGGGCTAGGGTTTAGCTGAGCACATAGAATTTTGAACTGCAAGAGACATCAGGGGTCATTTATGTCCATCTTTCTTACTGTACAGACAAAAGAGCCAAGACCTACATACCACCACAGGCCCAAAGATTTGGGGGCTGAGCTGGCTTCCAAATGAGTCCAAATGGAGATTTGGACTTGAGACAGAATATGATCTTGTGTGCACAGTTTACTTTCAGCCATATGTAATTGTTATGTGTCAAAAATAGCTCTCAGATGAGTGCAAATAGCAATAATACATCCAAAATCTAAT
Organism: Eidolon dupreanum; assembly: GCA_028627145.1. Classification (NCBI taxonomy): domain Eukaryota; kingdom Metazoa; phylum Chordata; class Mammalia; order Chiroptera; family Pteropodidae; genus Eidolon; species Eidolon dupreanum. The sequence goes on along the minus strand of CM053509.1, from coordinate 130,081,635 downwards.
TTCATTTATTCTATTCATTTAAATATGCTTTTGAGTTTTAAAAAATAGAGATGCTAGTAAGCGTTCTTTGTTCGTCAGAGCTCTCACAGGAACCTGTGTGGTGCCTTATGAAAGGCAATGGAACAAGAAGACCAGAATGCACCAGGAAAGTTTACTGTGGGATGCCGAACCAGCTCTCCTCATCTCAGTCTCACCTGGTCCTGATAATGTCATTCCTGCCTACTTTATAAGATTGTTGTGAAGATCAAATCATATGAGATATAAGGGGAATAAATACACTGTAGAGAGCTGTACAAAAAGAGTGTAGTTATTGGCTTCCAAAATGAGGCACTTTGAATCACAAAGTAAAGCATGGCAAAAAAATATATATATATATTTATTTATATTTATATTTATATTTATATTTATATTTATATTTATATTTATATTTATATTTATATTTATATATATTTACATATATATATAAACAATATTATTTCTTTGTAAGACTTGGCTAATTGAAAGAAGTCAGACACAAAAGGTCACACGTATTATATTATTCCATTCATAAGAAATATTCAGAATAGGTAAATCAGTCAAGACAAAAAGCAGATTGATGGGTGCCAGGGCCTGAAGGAGGGAGTTGAGGAGTGACTGCTTTAATGCGTATGGGTTTTTTTTAGTGGTAAAAATATTTAGGAGCTAAGTAAAGAATGTGATTGCTCAACATTGTGAATGAACTAAATGCTTTTGAATGTTTTTCTTTAAAATAGTTAATTGGCTGTTATGTGAATTAGCAAATCAAAAGACTTGGGTATTGGGGGCAGTGGTGGGGCAGGGGATTTTGCCAGACATGTTTATTCAGACGATTTTGTAAATGAAATCTCAGATGCTTACTAATAGGCTCCTTTATAAAAGGATGTTTGCATAGTTTACTTTTAGTTGCTGTTAGTGTTTGACTCCATGAAACTAAGTTCAGCAAATTCTGTTCATGCCATTGGGTAGGTACCGAGGATAACATGTTCAGTGAACTCCACAGATATTTAGACAAATGCCTTTTGGCCTCTGGGGTCCTCTGGTCCTACTAACCCAGTTGCTATTAGAGGTGTTTAAGACAAGAGATTTTGGGAGGAAAGCATGGTTTCATTAGCTCTCTTTAGCCTATTCTTGAGAATTTACCGCTTCTAAAAATCATACTTTTGCTTGAAATGGCTTCAGATTCTGACTTTTTTTTCCTTTTCTTTTTCTTTTTCTTCTTTTTTTTTTCCTAGTTGGCAAATCTTAACTTCTGTGTGTTTAACTTTCCTCAGTGGACCTCTTCTCTTAGCTTCAAAGAGAATTGCTATTTCATGGTATCAATTTTCCCGCTGTAGGACATTGCCTTCTGATCTTTTCAAGGGCCCTGCTTCCATTCCAAACCTATGGGGTATATTCAAAGGCTGTCAATTAATATCAAGAGGATTTTTTGCCTTTATTTACAGTACAAATATTAAGAAGTGATTAGTCAAGTTATCAACATGTTTCTATTTGTACATAAGTCAAATTTGTCTTCCACATGATTGGTTTTAAATCATAAGAAGCAACTAAATGTTTTTCCTGTTATTTTAGGCTAAACGTGTATAGTTCCTTCAACTGACTCTTATGTGTAAAGGTTGAAATTCCATGGTTGCTTTGTCATTATTTTCTGTATAGACTTATCTTTACTCATGTCTCCATGAGAATTTGGTACGCAGAAGCAAAAATAATACATCAGGTGTATACAGAGGAGAGATTGTCAATCATGACCATCTTTCTAGACCTTATGCTTTTATCAATAAGCCAATTTAACATTAAATGTTTAATATAATGTGTCTCAATCTTTGTATGGTTATGAGGAGAATTTTAACTATAGAATGTAACTGGCAAGGTTGAGGTTTGAGAAATTTAGAAACATTTTAACATTCTCTAATGATAGAAAAGAAAAAATTTTATTAAGTTTAGCCATTTCAACGTAAGATCTATTATACAGGAAAAAACAACTGTATGTAAATGTTCAAATTGGCACATTCTATTTTGTAAAATGATTGATTCCCATCATGTAACCATCATTGCAATATTTATTGGTGGAACATAGCTATGTGATTGAAATAACAGATCTTGAAAAGTGTACAAACAAGCAAACGAACCTACATGTATGGTGTTCTGTTAAGTGAAAATTTTTATAATCAGTAAAAATGCTGTTCTCTTAGTTCTACAAGAAGTTGATTTTGCTATTTAGGACACATATAGCTTCCACCTAAAGTGGTTCCCAAACTGTGAACAGATCTCTACAGTAAAACCCAGGTACCTGGTAATCGTACAATGTAATCTCCACATGGATGAAAATATCATCTGGCAAGAAGTGGAGTTCAGGGAAATAACTTGCAGAAAATGATAACCATTGATGCTTTTAAGATAGACTATCTTACTCAGTGCAGTAGGAGGTCAGCAACTTAAAGGGCTCCAAAGACTGGACCAGATTGAGTCTTCTTGTCTCCAGAAGCCTGTCCTGTTTTGACGTTTGTTCCTGGAACCTTCAGGCAGATTCAAGTCTGGCTCTGTCAAGTGACTTTCCATGTGGGTATTGATGTGCCAGGCACCAGTTGCCCTCTACCTGATGGAAGATGTCTGCCGCAGTTAGTTTGCTGGAAGTTGTTTCTCCCAAAGGAAAAGATTCTGAAATAATGTGATCTGGGAAAACTTCATAGAGACTTTCAAATCAGGGTTTTCACTGTATCAATAATTTCACCATATCACTAAAACATAAACTGTTTATGTTTTATACCTTCTTTGTTTCCAAAAACTATCTTAGCCCTCTAATGCCAGCCAAAGTCTTATTTTACACAAGCCCAGGAAAAACGTAAATTTTCTGCAAACTAAAATACCCTCAATTCAGTTTTCATTGCATCATATTCCAAAAGCAGAGCTGTGAAACGCATCATTGAGAAGACGTCTGTCCACTGTGATGCCTGCCCCTCAGAAAACCCAGAGAACCCAAACTGGTTCAATGAAGTCCGAATTTTAAAAATAAATAAATAAAGATCAAGCAAACCCCTGCTTTTTCCCACCCTTTCCTTATCCCAACTCCACCTTTTGTTTCACCACCTTTCACAGCCAAATTATGGATTGAGAAAATAAATACTCGCAGACATGATCTTATCTACTGAGTGACAGCTGATCTTGAGATCATAGTGAATTTCTGGAGGCTATGTCCTTATTTGCTGAGCAGATCTCTTAGCCTCTGAAAAGAACCAAGCGTAAGTGGGAAGTTTGACCTGTTAGGAAGACTGGGGCATTAAATCAAATACAAATATCGAACACATATGCAAAACAAGGAGCAGCTCCACGCTCTTCATGTTGGCTCCTCAACAGGGACTACATTCCTCTCACTGTCTTGTCTTGAGCTAGGCCGGCAGGGCTGTAAGAGACCCACGCATCTGTTAAACATCAACGGAAAACAAACAGAAGTTCTGTTGTCTCTTCCAGTTTCAAATAGATAGAAACAGTTAATCCAGAAATGGCAAGCTTATGAGTGCTTTCTTGTGGAGAGAAATCCTGAAGGCGTCTCTTTCTCCAGGAGCAGCTGGGACCGGCACCCCACCCCCACCCACTCACCCATGTCCGTTTATTTTGGATATGCTACAGCAAATCCTCCCGGAGACATGTGCTGCTCATGTTTCATGGTGGAGCAAACACAGCTTCCGTTTGTTTGGTGATATTCCTCCTGACCGCTGACCCTTGGATTTGCACTGCCCTTCAAAAGAAAGGGGCTCTGTGGGGCAATTTGTTTGTGTTTACCAGAGTGTAGCGATGCTTGTTCCTGACCAAAAACCCACTCTGTTTGGACAGTAGGCCTTCTACTGAATAAACTTGACCCCAGGCAGTGGAGTGTGCAAGTACAAAGCTCCAGGACCTGGGAAGGGACACCTGAAGAGGTCTTCTGAGTTGACAGGCCTTTCAGAGGCAGTCCTGGGAAACTGCAGTTATTTCTACAGCTTCCCAGGCTTGTTGTGGGAATTCCTGGAATGTCAGGAAGAATATCTTTATCTGCAACATGTTGGATTATAAAGTCAGAAGTGGTTACGGCGGCTAAGCCTGTTCTTTCCCAATCTCCACTCCAGAGAAATTGCTCAGCCTTCTGAGTGTTCAGGGTTGAGATTCAGAGTCCTCCTTATGTCCACAGCGAACACAGTGCCTTAATTCCCTGGGAGACTCAAAAGAATCACCTGTCTTCCAGGATGAGCCTACCTACCTGCCTGCAAGGGAAGGCCATCTGCTGGACAATAGGCATACCAAATGCATAGCAGTCCTGTTTGTACCTCCTCCGCTTTGTGCTTCAGATCACCTTAAGTACAAGGCTCATTAAAAAAATAAGAAAACAAGGGAAACAACATTGATAATGAGAATAGATATCAATACATGAATAGGCTGTCTTATACCTGTGGCTTGCTATATGGAGAGGAAGGAAAATGACAACACTAAATAAAACAACTGGGGGCAGAGAGAAAACCTGAAGAAGCTATTGTTTTGCAATACATTTTAGAACCAGGAAATCGCTAATGTAAATATTGCAGAGAGCCTAATTTCTCTAGGCTTGTATATAAAAGTCCAGGGTCTGAAAAGCACGTGGAGATCTACCTGTAAGTTTTTTATTCTGTCCAGGTAAGCCTTCATTATGTTAATACCATACCCACACATTAGGTCTAGAAAGCTGGGATGCAGAAAGAAAATAAGCCTGAATTAAGCCACCTCAGTATGTTGGTATGTTAATACCGTACCCTCAAATCAGGAATAGTGAGCTAAGAGTGAGAGGAAAATAGCCTGAATTAAGCCACATCAGTATGGAGACCCTTTCATTGATTGCTATCTTTGTATTTATGTATTTATGTCTAAAAAACACAGTGGGAAATAGCATCCATTTTTCATGGTGCTTCAGAGATTGCTATAGCCAAAGCTCTACCTGAAGCTAAATAAGCAAACATCATAATTTCCTTCTTTTTTCCAGCTCAAATATAGTAGTTATTTCCGAGGCCATTGAGAAGGAGGGCAGGTATATTAGCATTATGCCTGTGGATCCCTTGCCAAGTATATCATCTTGCTGTTGACACAAGAGCCAGCTTTGCCTGGCAGCACTGACATCAAAGCCCCCTCATGGAAAAGCAGCCCCCAATCTGGAAGAGGCCTTTTATAATTTCCAACCATTTCATTATGGCATTAAGGTGCATTAATTGCTTCATAGCCATGTGGATATAGGGTTATATTCACTGACTTCAGTTGACAACTTCCTTTTTGCCAAAGCTAGTTAGGAAAAAGCACTTCAAATGGGTTTCTAATGATCTCATAAACACTGTGTTTCTCTTGATTGCTAAGTAGCCTCCTTTCCTTTCTTCTCTTTTTAATTCTCAGCTTCCAGTCCCTCTTCATTATGGTTATGAACAGCTGAACTTATGCTCTGAAGTGCTATTTTCCCAGTCTTCTCAGAAACACGATGACTTTATCGGTGATTATGGACAGAAGGATGAATTGTCACTGAACTAAAGGGAGCCAGAAATGACTTGAATTCCAACTAAAATTAAAGTGTTTCTTTTTGAACCAATGGCAGGAAATGTTACTAGTAAACATGCGGATATGCCATGCCTCGAAAGATGTGAAAACAAAATTACTTGAAAACTGCAGGTTTTTTATTTAATGAATATTTGTTGTAAACCAGAAAAAAAAAAACTCAAAAGCTAAAAGTGCATTAAGAAAGTCATGTACTTGAAAGCCAATAAATCTGGCATTTTAAATGCCAGATAATCTGATCAATTGGGTAGAAAGTTGCTGTTAAGGACTCTTATGAGGATGTAGGATGGGCATACTAGTTGATCAAAATGGCGGATGAGTGCGGCCGCATAATAACACAGCCTCTACATACTGCTGTATCTCAACTATCACCAAATGCTAAGAGAAATAAAGGCCACAGACGATCAAGCACCATATATGCCCTTACAATTCTTTGTTTAGAACCGATTTGGGCAGATAAAATGGCCTCCATTAAAGGTCTGCTCATCAAACTAAATAAGCAGGATGGTAAGAGTTGAAAAGCAGGAGGTCTTTAATAACCTTATTTTTTTTCTTTTTTGCAAATACAACTCAAAATGCAATTAACGTAAAGAGGATGGCATCCATTTTACTAAAGATGTTTCCTATGTATCTTTGCAAGTGGTTATTTTTCTAAAAATGCACACCTTCTGCCAACTTTCTATGATATTTACACAGAATCTACTGAGGATTAAATGTTTTCCAAGAACTTAGCATTTCCTGTCAGAGTTTTAGACAATCTCTTCTAACAGCTGTAGAAAGAAACCCAGCTACTGCTGTCATGAATGACCTCCAGTGTTTAGAACCTAAAGAGCAAACAAACATTTACTCCACTAAGAAACACAGTCCTGGACAGAACATGAACTTTGCCATGTTTTACCTTCTCATAACAATTTAATGGAAATTAATTTGGTAGTCACCCAACCACTAGCTGGTCTAGAAAACATATCTGTAATCTATCCAGCACTTTAGGACTTAAAATACTCACACACATAAAACACACACACACTAAAATACTACTGGATGCTAATAAAAGAGGGGAGAGATAAGTTTAAATTTAAAATTATATATTTCATTTTTTCCCCTCGAATGTTTGTTTTACCTTTCAGGTCACTGGTTTCCATAAATTCCCTTGTGTCTTAACAGTATAGAGGATATTTTTAAGCATAGCTCTTACACTGGAGTGTACATTAAATATTTGTTCAGCTGATTAAAACAGTTCTACATTTATTTAATGTTTGAACAGTAAACAGTTTATTGAAAACTGAAATCTTTTTATACATACACGTACATTCACACAGACACACCTTTCAGAAGAGAGGCTTCTGTTATGATGTTTCTCCACTTATGCTGCTGAGTATAAACAGCCCTGCGATAAACCCCATTTTCAGACACAGTTATTTTCCAGGGAGGGTTGGGGCTTCTAGGGGAGGCTGGTCCCGGTCTAGGGTGGGCAACTACATTGAGTGGGCAGAGCTGTGGTAATGCGGTTTAAAACCAGAAGAGTTTTATGCTAACGGAAACATTTATCTTAGGGAAAAAAAGTACACTGTCTCAGATATTAAAGAAAGCTGACACACCTCAATTGTAGTATTCTCTGCCCTTTACCCTCGTTTGTTAAAACAGAAGATATTTCGACCTCAGATAAACTAGAAAAGCCTGAGATTACTTTGAAGAATGAAAAACAGATGGAAGATAAACCTTGTAGTAGTGCCTTTGCTTTGTCATTTATGGAGCCTGAGTGAACCAGAAGGGGAATTGTCACATCGTTTATGTTAGCTTCTGCAATCACCCGCCACAAGGAAATTGTATATATTACTCTATTAATTCTCACCATATCTCTGATTAAGAAGGTATGTGTATACATTCAATACATTCTGTTATGGAGCATCGTGCTATGCCATGTATTGGTTAAATAAGTGTAGTTGCTCTTACCATATATAAATAGCCAATTTTGAGGGTTAGAATGTAGTATTTTAAAATTACTTATTATTATCAACTGTATCCAGTATAATTTAATCTTCTCTGGTTACTCACTGCATATTTTAATATATAACATTTCAGATTCTGCATTCTGAACAGTATTATTGTAACATTAGTTTGTAACTTTACAATTAAGCAAGACTTTCCTTTTAGAAGTAGACAAATGCATATCAGGATAGCCATTGATTTATTATGTAATAGCACATAAAAAATAGCACATAATTGAGCTAGAAGCTCATTAATGAAGAAATGGTTAAAGTATGAAGTAAAAATAAAGTGAAATATTATGTAGTGCTTAAAAGGAATAAGGTGGATCAGTGTGTATGACATAAAGGCATGTCTAAGACACATTTTTAGTGAAAAAAAGCAAGTTGTAAAAGACTGTGTCTGGTAAATTCAACTTTTGCTAAAAAGAAGACACACGTCCATATGCTTACATGCTCATAAAGGCATGGAGAACTTTTAGAAAGACACAGGAAACTATTAGCAACGTTATATACAGGCAGGATGAGACTTTAACTTTTGCTTTATGCTAGCTAGGCTGTTAAATTTGTAATTTACAACTCATAAAATATAACTCAAAATTATTTAAAAACATAATTAAATTTATATTTTTATGAATTAAAGAGACTAGTTCCGAAACAATGTTAATCAATAAGAATTTATTTCACGTACTGTAGTAAGCACTTCTCTTTAAAAACAAGTTAAGTTTTACATGAGTCCAAAGTGACATTATACAGGTAACCAATGTGTACAAATTGTCAAAGCAGATAGTCATTAGGAACTCTAAATATAGATTTTTGTTTCTTTGGGGGTCTCTTAAAATTTTTATACAAAGATATTTACAGTTTGGCTTCCTTATTTCACTAAAAATGAATGTAAGTAAATTTATATCAAGCAGCTTTGACTCAGTGAGGATAATAACTTGAAATACTTTAATTTTCCCAACTCCTTCTTCACCATGTTCTGCACAAATGACCCTGAACATCATTTAATGGCGTTTTGGGAATATCGGTGACTCTCCAGGTCCTTTCATATAAGTCCACCATACAATTCCCTTCTTATATTTCTTTTCATTTTACTTCCTTCTCTAACCTAGTGCTACCTCTAGCACTAAACATTTCCTAATTGAACTTGAACCTGCCCTTCCCTTATTGAAACCTGATTCCTATGATGATGACGTATAGGAAAGACACAAGGGGAGAAAGAGTAACCATCCTTTCACTTAATTGTTTATGGCTGTGGTCCTTTCCCTGTGGGTTGTTGTTGCTTCTCTGGCCAACACTGGCTGGCTACGGAAGGCCTCAGTGTGCAGTCACCCAAATACATAATGTATATGTGTGAGTTTTCACAGGGCCCTTTGGGCCTCTCCACTGAAGTTCCCTGCTAGAGTGGGGGATCCAAGTCTACCTCCATCTCTATGTCTTCCTCCACCTTCCACCTACCAACAAGCTCTTGTTGTTGACAGTGCACCCCAAAGACACTTGCTTCTGGTATTTCATTTCCTGGCAGATTTCTTGCCTAGCAAGTTGGCTCTAGTCCAGATACATTGCTCAGTACCCAGTGAAGTAGAGGAAACCCAGGCCTTCTTGCCAAGCCCTATAGTAAGAAGTCAGGCTGTACCCCTATATGTCTTTTCTCTTCATCCTGCCACCTGTCAATTCACCTTGCTCTACATCACAGAAAAAAAGAGATCAGCAAGTCCACTAACTGAGTTCATGTCCAAAAGGAGAATGATTTGTAGGATCTCATTCTTGCAGACACTTCCATTTTTCACAAGTGCTTCTCATGGAGGGCCCTTCATTTGACTTTAAGGAAGTACGGAAAAAGAAAAATCCTTTTTAACACAAAATCACTGTATGGCAACAAGGCTGTTGCCAGCACTCAGATTCGCAGAACTTTCTCTTTCCCCTTCCCCGGCCTCTGCTTGTATTGCATGTAGGAGAATAAGGTGTTGAGGTGAAAACTGGGGTTGTTTAGTCCCCAGTTTTTTTAAGCTGAGTCTAAGTGAGCCCTGGCAGGTGAGTGGCCCCAATTGTTTGTGGCTCTCTTTAAAATCTGGGGTTTTTAGTACTCTTCTTTGTCTTCAGCTTTGGACTCCAGATATGAACTCCAAGGTAACTGAAAATTGCCATTCAACATGCTTTTACACTCATGTGTAACAAGACACTTCTTCAGGATCAAAACAGTGGTCATGGTTTAAACGTTCAAATACAACTGGTATTGTCATCTCATGGTGATAGGAAGAGTTATGTCTTTGGTGCATAGCATTTTTCACATTCATGAAAATGTGGAAATTGAAACAGCAGAATAAGAGGAATTTCTACAATTTCTTATTCAATGGAGCACTACTGTTGTGCCAGCTGCCGGACATGTAGCAGGGGTTGAAGGTAGGTGGAAAGGGATAAGGTGAAGCCATATTGTTCTTGGGCAGCTGGACGTCAAGTCCCCAGTTATCTACGCAGTGTACTTACTATTCTACAAAGCAAGGTAATAAATGAGGAATGCAGAATCCAGGGGAAATCTGAATCCATGGAGGTGGATGAGTGGGACTTTAACAGAGGAAGTGAGGGAGGTTGATGTACAGAAAGGTTACTAAAGAAAGACATTAAACCAGTGGATTTCAAACGTGTCTGGTAGAACCTAAACTTTTGCAGAGGTGACTCAGGTATCACTGCAAAATGGCAAGGAGGACAAGAAGGACCTTGGGAAGCGGAGATGAGAGCCGCCCTACCATACACATCGCATTCTTGTTTAAACAGAACAGCTCTGCTTCTGCCAGTTTTACATAATCAATTTCCATCTATGATTCCATTTTTGGAAAGGATTTGCAGATTTAAAATTGTGAAAGTGATTGGCTTATGAAGTAGATGGGCACGAGATGCAGGGCAAAGGGCTTGTATATAGATGGATTAGTTGGATGCTGAGCAGAGCTACCATGTTTGGGAATAATATGATGAGAAAAACTGGAGTGGGTGGGTGAGGGGCAGGGCAGGAGGAAATTGAAAAGAGGTTGAATAAATGACTTAAAGGGTTTGATTTGAAAACTTATGCTGCTGAAGGGTTCGGAACGAAAAACGTGAAAAGTAATGTTTAAGGAAGATTATTCCAGCTGTGCATGACATATGCATGAATGTATATGCACGTGTGTATGTGTATGCACATGCACACAGGCCCAGGTGGCGACTCAGTCTATAATCTTCCCATTCAAGCTGATGTTGTTGGTAAAAAGCGGGAAATGAAACTAGTCGTTCTGACTTCTACTCTATTGACCTTTTTCTTAAGTATAGTTCCTTACCAAGGTGAATCCTCAAAGCTGCCTTTCCTGGGTGATGTTTAGAACAAGATCCCTCACATTCCAAAACTCCTCAAGTGTGTCTGTGACAAGGGCTCTTTCCCTCTGCTGGAGTGGCAGCTCCCTCTCCCCAACTCTGCCCATTACAAGAGGGCTACCCCATAAAAACAGGAAGTCTTTTCAGGCTATGACCAAAATGAGTTGCTTAAAGTAATCTCAGTGCTGCCAAATGTTCAGGAAAGCCTTGACAGTGTTTAGGAGAAACCTTGCCGAATCCCTCAAGTAATGAGTTGAAAAACCACAGGATGCTGTGAGCTTCGCTATGGGAAGCCTTCTGACACTTTTTAGCAGATGGCAACATATACACTTCTTTAATATACAGTGCTTCTCTAAATTAAAGATGATTTTTCCAAAACAATCCTCTTAGAGTGAGATAGAGTAAAGAAAAAAAAACTCAGCTATAGACAAATTTATATTTACATAAGCCATGAGGAAATTAAAAGTTATATTACTATGGTATATTTCTTACAAGTCCTATGAATATTAAATACTGAGAAAATTTAAGTTTTTACATTCCACTGAGGTGAGAATTCTCAGAGGCCAGGAGATCTGGTAAGGTAGAATTTTAATATCATCTTACATTGTAAAAGCTATAAAATGACCATTATCTAATTTGATCTCTAAATAAAATAGCTCCAGTAAGTACTCATTACTATTTTTGATTAAATTACATACATTTTATGTCCATCCTCAGAATTTGAAATAATGAGAAACTTTTGCTTTGGAATTTAGCTTTAGCAATTAGTGCAGAGCCTCAAAATAGAGCCTCGTATGTGGTATCCAAGAGCTGACTGACGACTAATTCTTAAAATGGCGAATTTTGTCAACAATCAGCCATTACAAAATGTTGACACTTTAAAAATTGTTCCACTGAGTCAAACTGATTGACTGGAGTTTGGCTTTCATAGATAAAATACAGCCTTTTCTACTGATATTCTATCTTATTTTTATTTTTTAGTTTTTGAGAGTTCAACAAAGAAATACATGTCATAGTCCTTTGGAAGGTATTCAGTTCCATCATTGAACCACTGGAGTTCTTCATTCTCCTTACTGACATTTTGTAACATGATACCTATTTCCTATCTGCTTCACCAGGATAATTTGAGGAGATCATGGCTTTCAAGACCAAACATAAATTGTTACCTCAAAATCTCTAGCGTTCATCTATTTAACAAATGTAGTTAGTGCAAAGCACTTCCTAGAAAATCTGGGAAAGATGAAGGTACAGAATACCTGATTCTCAGTTCAGATGAATTAAAAGTCTATACAGGGGGTGGCTCAAGAGCTATGGATAGAATTTAGGAAAAAAGTGATAGGTGCTTTTATATAATACCAAAAGTCAGCATTTATTGAAAATTCTGTATGGACCAGATACTTTACTAAGTGCTTCGTATATATATATTATCTTATTTGACCTGATAGTACCATTAGATTGATATTATTTTTCTCATTTTATAGAGTAGGAAACAAGGGTTTAGAGAGATTAAGAAATTTTCCAAGCTTCACACAGCTGTAATAGCCAGAGGTACAACTAAGACTGAAGTCCAGATTTTTATGTTATAAAAACCTCTGCTCATAACCACCATACTTTACTCTTTTCCAGTGTCTCCTTATAGGTGTATTTACTATCAATATTCAGTGGAGGCAGCGAATACTTCAGACTTGAGAGAAGATGGGAGATCAAGAAGTGGTATTTGGTCTGGGTTCTGCAAGAACGGTACAAGGGAGAAGGGAAGAGAAATCTAGAAAGAAGAAAGAGTGAGAGCAAAGGCATGAGATCAGGAATTTTAAGGTCTTGCATGGAAATTAGGATACGGATATCTCTGAAAGAATGCCTCCTGTATCTTCTAATCTATCTGACTGTAGCACCCCGAACTGTTAGCCAATCATCTATCATGCAAAACTTCTCAATCGTTCAATTATACTGGCAACCGTGTGTGTGTGTGTGTGTGTGTGTGTGTGTGTGTGTGTGTGTGGTGCATGCGCGCCTTCTCGGGTTAATGCATTTGCCTGGAGAAAAACTGAAGGAGGAAGGGTTCACTTTTGCTGGCATGTGGCCCAGAATATTCATTCCACCATCGATGCATATGCAATCTGGCCATAATATCCCAGGGAACGAACTCAAGCCCCTTGAAAAAAAAAGCAAAAACTCAAAAACGAAGTTTAAACATTAGCTTCCCTTTGGACTCATCTACACATCAAATGTATGTTTTACATTGGTCCACCGTGGCATAATGTCTTTTACATTAGTGTGACTCAGTACCTTGTTTTCTTTGGCATAGTTTGCCACTATAATTAGAATATGCTATTTCATACTTGACTTTCAGTGTAAAAATATTATTTTCAAAGTATAAGAGGCTAAGAGGATGGACAATTGGCAGCCTTTTCACCCAATATATCTTCAAAATGTAGAATAAACTTGCCTTGAGAAAAAAATCCAGCTAGACTTTAAAGGAGAGTTCACTAGTTAAAACTTATCACCTCTGACCCTCTGGCTTTGCTTCATATACTTTCAGTTTTCTTCAATTGCCATATTGATCAGTCAGAGATGCCCCCTGCCCCAAATAACTGGCCTTTTACCCTGAAAATATTCCAGTGTACAGGTAGATTTTGCAAAGAATTATAATTTCTAAATGTACTTACGTTTTTTTAAAAAAGTAGGCAACTAGAGCTTTCTTACCCTAGTTTTACTTTGCATACCTCTACTAGGCCAGCACCTCTGAGAAATCATGAGTTTGGGAGCTTTCTCCCTGGGCCAGGGAACTCCACAAACATGGTTGCACTCTGCTTTTTATTCTTGGTACATGTAAATGTGGAACCATTTTTGTACCTGAGATTGGTACACTATACCATCTGTTTAATTTAACTTAATAGAAGAAAAGTTATTTTCCCTCATATGTGAAAAAAAGAAGGCAAAACAAAAGATGTGGGTGTGAAGTAGGCGGGTAGGACCTACCACTGTCCTTATATGCAAGGAGAAGCCTACTGTGAATGCTGGGAAGGCTCTCAGCTAAAGGTGAAACTGAAGCAGCAGCTGATACCTGAGGTTCCCAAAGATGCAACATGCTCTGTGCTGGGACCATGAAGTAATTGGAATTAAAGGTTACTCTGAGAGTCAAGGTTATCAAAAGGAAAACCAATTGGTTAGGCAGATTCATAGGTGCCTTCTTGCTGGTGAATCCTAAAGAAAATAATTTTCAGTGTCTTGGAGCATATTTAGAGAGAAATCAGTGGAAGCTAAGAGCATCACACACAGCTCAGGAATGATGCAGGCAACATGGAGACCTCACTTCCCATCCAGGATGACTTGGCCCATGGCATTATGTGAAGAGAACCTCTGTATGTCACAGGATACTTGGTTTTCTCCTTCCTTCTTAGCAATTTTAAACACAAAGGATGAATTACAGGAAAGGAAGATGGCTTGTATGTGAGGTTTTTGTCAGAGGGGTGAATGGCCAGATAGATGGTTGAATTAGGGGCAGCTAGCAGGAGGCAGATGAGCCTGAATGTGTCCTACTGCAAGAGGTAAAAAGTTCAGAACTATGTGTTTGACTGAGGATTAGGAAATATTTTCAAAACATTCCACAAAAATACAACTTCTGCAAGAGTTGAGTTACAGAGGTAAGAAGTTGGATCCAAGCTTTGGACCTCCCAATGAAGAAAATCTGTGATAATGCAACCCCTTCCTCTCAGTCTTTTCCTTGGAGAAAGTTTTTCTGTGGGAGCTGAGGAAGATGGGTTTAAGATTATATCTGGGAGGTTTCTGGCTGAGCTTGCTTTGCAGAGAAAGGGGACAGAAAGAATTAGATCATATGTTCAAAGGAAAGATGGGATTTTGAGATGGGACCCCCAAGCAGCATTGAGGAGTCAGCCAGGCCTACTATGGCATGAAGGGTGACAATACAGAAATAGAAATTCACAGAGTCTTGGAACTTCTGGAAGTTTGAGCAAATATGACAGGTTCTTTCTTTCTGGTTTTCCCTCTTTCCCAGAGCTAATTCTGAATTCCAAGGATTTTCATCTTTTTACTATACATGTTATGTAATTTAAGGGATTATGGTTGATCATTTGACTCAGTCCCTTTACATTTGCATCAGAAACAGTTGAGTTTCCTACAGAAATACAGAATATATGTTAAGAGTTTCACCTGCTCATTTGTGTTATCACAGATGGAAACTTAAAATTTATCCTTTTTAGTAATTAAATCTTGTTCAGTGACAGATTTTCAAGGAACAAAATCTTCATAGTCATATATGATATAAAAGAATCTTCACTAAAATACAAAAGAACAATGAAAATGGGAAAGATGAGAAGATGCTAAAGTAAAGATTCACAAAGTTGCTGTGTAACCTTAAAGCTAGCACACAACTAGAAGTGGGCAAAAAGTCAACTGTTTTGAAAATACCTCATCCCTCTCTCTCAAAAGGCCTGATTTTTAATGTGCACAAATGGAAAACTCTAAAGCTGGAGCAATTCCAGCAAAGTTTGAGGGACTTGTGAGATTTCCTTAGTTTCTTATGTAGTTTGAATCTCAGAAACTAGGCACTTACAATGAAAACACGCACAGACTCTTAACTACAACACTGCTAGCAGGCATTGCTATAATAGCAAGACAATTTAGCAATAATGGGTAAGTAAGAAGAAAATTAAGTAGTTTGATAAGATACAAAAAGAAAAAAAACAAAACAAAACTCTAAGCCAGAACATATTTGGTCTCATGTTCAACTTCAAATGCAAAGTCAGTTCATTAGTGTAATTTAATGTTTTCATAAGACTTTCAATGATAAATTCCATTAATATATTGGAAATGCCAGCTGTTACGAATAGTCTGTGATTGAGAGGTACTGAAAAGGTGGGTTGGACTATGATCCCCTCCTGTCCCACTAGCTCAGCAAAAGTGAGTGGATAGCAAGTTTTTACCTTTCCTGACGACAGCAAATGTCCTCATTCCACTCCATTCCGCCTGAGCCTCAGGGCAAGCCAGGGTTTGCAGCCATTCACTACAATAATAGCAAGACAATTTAGCAGTAATGGATAAGTAGGGAGCAAATTAAGCTGTTTGCTGAGATACAGAAATGAAGCCAGAAAATATTTGGCCTCATGTTAGGCTTCAAATTCATAGTCAATTCATTAGTGTAATTTAGTCCTTGCATAAGCCTTTGAGTGATAAATTCTACTAATACATTTGAAATGCCAGCTGTAAGACTAACTCATTGAATGTTGAGTAAAATTAAAAGATGGGCAAGAATAAATCCTTCATTTTCATCTCATATGGGAAGATTTATGAAGGCCTTTGAGAAGAAGCATCTGTCTGCTGGTTGTAAATTGAGAGTATTAAGGGAAAACATTGGAATATTTTGGTTACATTAGTGAGAGGAATGTATTAACTCAAATGCTTTGGAGATCTTTCCCTTTGGGGCTGAAGATTACTCTTGATGAAAAACATGTGAACTTTTAGCATTCATCTCTTGCTTTGGAACAAAGGCCACAGGACAAACAATATGAAAAGACTGGTGTTTGGAGGAGTGGTTTCTAAGAAACACAATTATGTGTGAGATGTTGGTAACTTGTTCATATGGATATGGTTTTCTCTGTGCCTGTGAGTGTTCTCTTTCAAGCCTATAAAGGCTGCAAATCAGAGAATTTAGAACAGGGATGGGGAATATAACCAACTAATATTTGACTTCCTAAACAAATAAAAAATCGGTCTACCAGTTAGTTTAGTTTCTCTCTTGCTGGTCTCTTAAAATTAGATATCTTCATAATTAAATAAATTGTTCATTCAAAAAAAAAAAAAGAAGAAAAGGAAGTAAATTTTCTTAAGCAACTATCACATACGAGGTGCTTTATATAAATTAGCTCATTTCCTCTCCAAAAACCTGTAAAACATGTATTCTCAATTTATAGAAAAGGAAACCATAATTTCAAAGTGGTAAAGTAACCTCCCCAAGGACAGCAGCTAATCCGTAGTAAAACTGGGATGGGAACCAGGTATGCCTCAGTCCATGGAGTCAGACACAGGAGGTTTGTTGGCAGGAGGTGAGCCTGGGATATACAAAACTGACTCATGGTAATAGGCTTCTGGCAGCCTGCTGTGTCTAGAGTGATTGACCCCACTCTGGTCCTCTGGTCCTTTTCTCCTTGTCAAGGTGCTAGTTTTGGCCATGGCTGTGTTTTTAACTCTTCCTGCTCTGAATTGTCATTTATGACTAGAGACCCTGGGTCTGGCACCTGTCTATCCTCAACTCTGCTTTAGGTTTGCAGGAAAGATGTGAGTCTGCTGCCCAGTCTTGCCCTTAGGCCCAGACAAATGGGCCCCTACCTGGAAGCCCTTGCCTTAGAGGGCACCATTCTGGCCCTTCTCTAGTCTTGTCTCTGCCCACTGGGGTTGCCAGACTTAGCCAAAACAAATATTAGATACTCAGTTAAGTTCTAATTTCAGATAACCAATAATTTTGTAGTATAAGTATGTCCCGTATAGTATTTGGAATATACTTATACTAAATATTGTTCATTGTTTATTTAAAATTCAAATTAAACTGAGAGTCCTATATCTTTTCTGGTAACCTTACTTCCCATGAGGCAGAAGTGCAGAGCTGTGTAATGAAGAATCAATCTTACCTAAAGAAATCTTGGGCTTTGGCCTGGTATCCTTGGAGGTGAACTCTAGAAAGAGTGTCATTGTTTATCTGGGGGTGTTGAACCACACTGGACAGTCGGACAATGTGATTTATGAGAGGCATTTGGGCCACATGGTATCTGCTCTACCTCCAAAGGCAATGAAGACTGAAGGTATAAGCTCAACCTCTAGAGGAACTTGAGACCAAATTCAGGTATGTGTCTGAACTCCAATAAAATCTCTGGACATCAAAGCTTGGAGAAGCTTCTCTGCTTGGCAATACTCTGCATATTGTCACATATCAGTAACAAGAGTAGTAAATCCTGCCTGTGATTCCGCTGGGAGAAGACAACTGAAAATTTTGGGTTTGAAGCCCCCCTAAGCCCTGCCCCATGCATGTCTTCCTTTGGTTGCTTTTGATATGTAGTCTTTCTTTATAATTCCATAACCATGAGTATAACAGTTTTCAGTGAGTTCTTTGAGTTCTTCTAAATTATTTGAACAGAGGGTGGTCTTGGGAACCCATGAACTAGTAGTTGGTGTCAGAAGTGAGGGCAGTCTTCTGGGCTGTGCTTTCTCTAAATTCTCAAGGTCAATGGGACATGCCTACCTAACCCCTCTTTTAGAGTCTAGAACCTAAACCATGCTCCTAGCCCTGGGATTCTGGATTTCCATGCTCAAAGATACCTGAACATGGTCCCAGAGCCTGTGTGAGCTTCTTCCCCAGATTTATTCGAGGGTGGACCATGGCGCTGATGCAGCACACTTAGTCTGGAGGGAAGGCTAAATGGTGACGATTAGGGTCAAATGGATATAGTTTATATGTGCAGGCCTGTGTGGCTACACATATACATATAAAGACCTCATTTATAAGACTGAGCTGTAGCGAGAAGAGGTGGGGAAGAATTACAGTTAGCGTCATCCTGCCCTGCCTTGCCTTATTATGCAATTTAAAGCTTGTCTCCATCTTCAGCTTATTTACTCCTGATTGACATGGCAATAGCTAGAGATTTCCCCATACTGTATGGTTTAGGTAGGGCCATGCATCTCAGAATATACTGTTTCTTGAACAAAGAATAATCCCAGTATCACCTCTAGCCCCTGACTTGGGAATGTCAAATAAACCTATATGAAATGTCCTGGATTCTATGAACCATCCATCATAAAACCCACCTCTGGATTAGCAGCACCTTTTGGTGACTGGGGAAGAAATATCTCACCAAAGTTAATGTGCTTATTAATTATAAGATACATTTTGTTTTTAGAAACTTTAAAATATAAAAAAATTAATTTGATGAAATATGACACACACATCACTTGGAAGTTTAAAAACCTTTCTGCATCTTCTGTCTCATTTGATCTTCATGATGACTCTTGCAGCAACAGCCAGAACACCACAACATGCCCAACTCCTTTTAACCCATTGGCATCAGGGGTCCCCCCTTTTTTTCTCCCCTTTACCCCAGTTACTAAGACCCATCTGTGACTTGAGAAACTATACCACCAACATCTTTGTGTCTGTATTTGATGGGGAGAGGGGCCATTGTTGAGGTCTACCATGTGACTGAGACGGAGTTGGGTCAGGATCAGGGAGATAGGAAGGAAGAACTAGCCGTTACCATAGGGACAGAGCTGTGATGCCATGCCTTCTTTTAGATGATTTCCTGGGTGAAGAGCAGCAGGCTTGAAAAGGAGGGAAAAGAGCCCCTGGACTTAGAGGGAAAAGGACAGGGGGAGAATGGGTGCCATGCAGTTTTGGACAAGTCATTTACTCTCTGATTCTCAGTTGTTGCCTCATATGCAGAGTAGAACTATTGGCATTGCTGGACTATTAAATGAGACAATGCACTTTACCTAGTATGTGGCACACGAGCTTGTTAATTTTACCTGTTGTAATAAATTGGAGCCTAGTATGGTTCTTGGCACAGTAGATACTCAATCAGACAATGCAGCTCTAATTATGATTATTACAAACACTTCCTAGGAGGTAGCTTTAAGGCAGAGTCCTTAAAGGGCAATGTCACTTAGGGGGCAGAGAAAATGAGAAGAGGAGAGAGTCAGAGGCAGTGCAGAGACAGAGTATAAATGGAGCCGGAGTTCTTTCTAGTGAAAAAAGACAAAGCTGCAGATCTTTCTGGCTGTGCCTGGCACGGGTAGAGTTGAAACCTAAAGAATATATGGCTCCATTTATAAACCTACGCTAGAAAAGACAGTACTTATAAGTGACTTACTGATACTGTTGTGTCTCTCTGCTTTCCACAACCCCTCCTTCTCCTTTCCCTTGTGGTAGAAATAGAAGCTCTTAGAAAGCCATAGAAAATGGTAGAGAACTGAGGGGAGGGAGAAACAGGCCGCTTATGGTCTGAGAGGGGAAGTTATGATTTGAAATCATAAATAGTGGGAACAAAGAGAATACAGCAGAGCAACTCCCTGGAAGCAGGTGAAAAGGGACAGAACCTGAAAACTGGTCTTGCTTGCTTGCGAGATTGACTTAGGATAGAGGCTCCTAAGATTTGCAAGTGTCCTTAAATGGAAAAATCAGGGCAAGGGCAATGGTGAGGCCAGAATGAATAGGGAACCCGTGAGGTCTTGCTGGTTTGCTGTGTCCACTTCAGAGGCTGGGCAGTTCTGAGTCCCTGCCCACAGCCATGTGGCCCCTTTCCACAGAGGGCTGCTGGAAAGCACAGGATTGTGCTTCTTTGTCTGACATTATCATTTAAGAAAACAGAAAACAAATTGAAGTGCTGCATCCATTCAGAAGTCTTTCTACTTCTTGGGCCACTGATATGCAGAATCTTAAGACTTCTGGTTTGGGACCTTTGTGCAACAGGCACTTTATAGTTGAAGGCAGTGGCCCCACCAGTTCTTGAAATCTCACCTAGAAACAAGGTTCACTTTAAAAGATACTTTTTAGCTGCTCAGTTTTGACTATTTAGTTTGTTGATAGAAAACTCCCAATATACACTTGCTACATATCACATTTTAATTGCTTGTACAGTTAACCTTTAATTTTATCTAGTAAAGAGTATCAAATTAGAACTTTTTGAATTGTAAATATGTGGTTTTATTAAATAAAAGTCATGTAAAATTGTTACTTGTATTCACTGTCGTTTGGTTTAAAAGTGAACTTCTCACTTTAAAGTGTGGTAAACATTTGAGGAAAAAAAAAATCTAGAGTATCCTGATGCCATCATCACTCCTTCTGACCTGGGAATAGAAATGACACTAACATCCCAAATCGAACCTGTGAGCTTTTTTTTCCAAATCACCAGTGATAAGCCATATTAGCTGGATTCTATACACTTTCCATGAAGGAAGCCTGAGAATTTAACCACTGTTTGTAGCACTGTTTCTGGGGGGAAAGGTTTTCTGACTCCTCCATTTTCTCATTTCCCTACTGGTCAAGAAATAAATTTCCAGAATGCAAACCCTGCCCAGAAAGGCAGTGGTTAATGCCACCCACCTGAGTAGAGAAAGATGACTGGTGTCTGCTGTTTTGTTTTGGCCACAAAACCAAATGAATCCTTGGATCCAGATCAAAGAGGGCTCCATGTGAGTGCTGTGCAGAGCAGGCAGTTGACCCTGGAACATGCAGTGACCCTGGGAACACTCCCAGGGCTTTCAGTTGGACAAACCTTGAAGCATATCTTCTGCAATAGTCTTATTTATGTCACCCTCATTTATTCCAAAAGCTCCCCTCTTCCCTGAAACCACAGAAACAGTGGCAATATCCATCCCCTGTTTCCAGGGAAAAAAATCTACCCTTTTTATAAAGTCATATAGATTTTTCTGAACTCCCACAGCAAGTAGAGTCTACACTATAAGATCTAATTTATTTTATTCTTCTATGAACATGTATTAATGTTTCGTGCAGCTGAATATTATTTTTCAAATGATATTGTCAGGTTTTTTTTTTTTTTTTGAAGGACAAGGACTCTCATGTTTCTGCATCTCTCAAAGCACTTTTCAATCTTGGAACTGAAGAATGTCATTGCAGATGAATGCTTTGCTCACATGTTTACAGATAACGGTGCTGGCCATCAGGTTAATCTTTAATCCCAGTCGCTGCCATCATCACTGTGTGCAACCCTACTGTCACCACCACCACTAGAAATGTTATACAACAGTTCAGAGTTTACTAAGTATTTCCACCTGCAGTAATTTATTTTATATTCACAATCACCCTGTAAGTAGATATTATTGTCCCATTTTACAAATGATAAAATGGAGGATAAAACAAATCAAGTTACTTTCCTATAGGCAGAACTGCAAGTCAGAATCTTTTTAGGTATTCCATGAACACCCATTTCCATGCATTTGTGAGCACAAAGCAATGAAACTGTTTTCAAATAAACACTTAAAAGTTTTGTTCTGATTACGTAATAAAACTTTCCAAATTTTAGTGGCATGAAACTCAACCATTTTCTTATGTTTCTAATTCTGTCAGTCAGGAATTTGGACAGGGCAAAGTAGAAATGGCTTTTGTCTGTGCCAAGATGCCCGGGTCTCACCTGAGTGGATCATGTGCCTGAGGCCCTGTGTCTTGGGCCTGGGGCCTGGGGCCTTTTCCACATGGCATGTGCTGGGACTGAAGTGTCTAAGGTAGTTCTTTCATTAGCATGTGTCTGGTATCCAGGCAAAGATGGCTAGCACAGCTGAAAATGGTCTTTCCTCACCACTCTTTCCCCGTGTGGTCTTTCCGTGTTGGCCTTTGTCAGAGCATGGAGGTCCTAGGGTAGTCAAGTTTCTTACACGGAGGCTAGCTTCCCCTCACGCAGGTAGTCCAAGCCACCAAAGATGGGTCTGTATGACATCTCATGTCCTAGACTCAGAGTCAGGCAGAGTCACTTCTATCACATTCTCTTGCTTATACATGGCCAGACTAGAAAAGTGTGAGAATGGACTAACCAAAATTCTAAATAGGGGGTGATATGGTTCATCAAAAAGACATCTTTGAAAATTAGCTACACATTTATTTTAATTAAAATTGTATCGCAAATCATCTACGTATAGACACTCTCTGTGTCTTTGCCAAAATGTTTCTGGAAAAGAAAGAAGAATGTCAAAAAACAGACCTCTTGGGCATCTGTTTAATTCAGAAAGTCTGTCTTTTATACCTGCAATTGCCCCTTTTATCACTGGGAGGTAGGCTTGAATCAATAAGGCAAAAAATTGTTTTAATTGGTCCTGAAGATTGCAAAAATTGCATAACAGATTGAGTAATGTAGCAAAAGGCAGCATGCACATCCATGTGGCTAATTTTTTCTTTTTTTAAATTAGAGTATTTTTATTTTAAATCATAAAAGCACCATTGAGAAAAAAACAATTTGAGTTTATTTCCTTGAAAGTTTGTATTTGACATTTTGAAGTGTGTTATGAGATGTAGGGCAGTGTTTTCTTCATAAATTAAATTGAGGTTTGAGGAGGTGATTGGAATCCCAGCAAAAATAATGACCTTCAGTTAGCTACAACCAGTATTCATTGAGCAGTTACTAGATGTCAAACACAGCGCTAGTTATCAGATATATCAGAGAGCAAGTCAGACATGGTCTCTACCTTCACAGCTTATAATCTAGTGAAGAGAACAAAACAAACAATTAAAATATAATGTCAAACATTTTATGGCTGGACAAGTACAGGGAGATGTCAGAATACAAGGAAGGGACCCATAGCCTAATCTCAGTTGGTGTCAGAAAATGTACAATACACATCAGAGAGAGCATTTTAAAAAGTCTTTACTTTAAAAAAATTGTGGTAAGTAGACATGGCATGAATTTACCATTTTAACTAGTTTTAAGTGTACAATTAAGTGGCATTAAGTACACTCACAATACTGTACAACTATCACTATTCATTACCAGAACTTTTTCATTGTCCCAAACGGAAACTTTGTATTCATTAAAATATAACTCATTTCTCCCTCTTCCCAGCCCTCAGTAATTTCTGTTTTACCTTCTGTCTCTATGAATTTCTCTATTCTTGGTACCTCATGTAAGTGGAAACATACATTTGTCCTTTATGTCTGGCTTATTTCACTTAGCAGATTATTTTGAAGGTTCATTGATGTTGTAGCAGGCATCAGAATTTTCTTCCTTTTTATGACTAAATAAAATTCCTGTGTGTGTGTGTGTGTGTGTGTGTGTGTGTGTAATGTTTTGTTTATCTGTTTATCCATTCATCTGTTAATGAATATAGACATTTGGGTTGTTTCCACATTTTGGCTATTATGAATGACATTACAATGAGCCAAGATAGAGGTATCTATTTGAGTCCTTGCTTACAATTCCTTTATACCTAGAAATGGAATTGCTGGATCATATGGTTATTCTATGTAAAATTTTTGGAGGACTTGCCATACTGTTTTTCATGGTGGCTGCATCATTTTACATTCCCACCAGCGAATGCACAGGTTCACAATTTTTCTCATCCTTGCCAACTCTTGTTATTTTAATTTTTTGATAATAGCTATCCTAAAGGCTATGAAGTGTTATCTCATTGGACTTTTTATTTGCATTTCTCTAATGTCAATGATGTTGAATATGCTTTCATGTGCTTATCAGCCATTTATCTTCTATGGAGAAATGCCTCTTGAAGTCCTTTGAATTGGGTTGTTTGTTTTTGTAGATCTTTGTATATTCTGATATTAATCCCTTATCACCTGAAAAGTTTGCAGCTCTATTTTAAGAAGTCACTTTGGAGCTGATCGTGCCCATTAAATATAGACCAGGTGAATTCTTACTTTCAAAGGTAAATTCCAAATTTTTAGAGTTTTGAAATTGGCTCAAAAATGACTTCCAAATTGTTAAGAAAAATTAATGTGTTGGAATGACAGTTCTTTGGATTTGCTGACACTTCTTTTTTTGTAAGCAAACGTGAACCACTGTAGCTTTCTGGCATTATATTCTTATCAGCGTTTTTGTACTTAACTTGCTACTAATTACTTTGTAAGTATAGTTCCTTACCCAATTCATAGTAAACCTGGAGTTGCCTTGAAACATACTACTGACTTTTAAAATCAGTAAATTATGACCTTTCCTTCTATTATTGTTTGACTCTCTTTGATTATGTTTCACTAAATGAATGAAGACTTTATTCCACCCCTACCAAATTCTGTCTGGATAGAGCCAAATTCTTAACCTTTCTTAGAGGAGTTATAAAGTCAATGTTTCCATAATTTACTCTACTTGAAAATGTCTTCCAAAGATCTTTAGAAAAATTATTATATATATAGACTCCTCCCCACCCCCCGCCCCCCAAAATCCCACAGGAATTTGAACAAGAAAATTTTTTCTTCACTTTGCATTTAATAAGGTATGTTTCTTTCAAGCCGTTGTTCAAAGACAAAAAAAAAAAATGATAAGAAGAGTTATGGGTCCTGGAAGCATCCCCCTTTATCTTCTTAGGGGGCCAAGTTCCATTGAAGAGAAGGTAAAGATCTAAAGCTATCTGTGTTCACAGGATCACCAAACCGGGCTAGGTGAGACAAAAGCAGAATGAGGGGTATAGTTCTAAAGACTCACTATGAGGTCAAAAAAGAATACAATGCTTTTGGCTTAAAGAATATTGTCTCTACTTTTGCACAGTGTCAGATTATGTGGAAATTGATTACAAAACAAAATTCTCTAATACTTCTTCCTATTTTTAACAATACTGCAAGGCCTGATTCTTGGGGAAGCAGAGTAAAAAAAGTGCATAGTTGCCCTAAATTTATCTCCCCCTCCCAGGGCCCCCAGGATGCTGGTTAATAAATAGTTCCTCACTTGCATGCCAGCTGCATTTGCTCAGGGCTCTTCCAAGGAGTTCACCCACCTCACATTAGTCAGCAGGTTCCTTTGAGATAAACCTTCACTTTGCCTCACCGAAGGATTATTTAGCCTTCTAAAACACACCAGATTCCTCATTCTCAGTAGGACATTTAATTAAGCCCCACTGATTCACTAAGCAGAGCAACCAATTAGAAGTTTTCACTGTGGCCTTTAGGATAGCCACCCACTTCTTGGTATTTAAAAATTTTTTTTATCCCAGTTTCGATCTAAGTTATCAGAGTAGAAAGAGTACAGAAATAAGTAATTTCTTCAGGTAACCCAGCAGTTCTGTTTGAACACCTATGTGGTGTGAGTGGAGCTACCTACCAGAGAAACTGGGGAGAACTGGAAGGGGAGCCTGTGGGGTCAGCGTACTGAGTGCCATGTGTACACAGTCACTCAGGACTGTTCCAGAGAGATCGCCAAGGATACTTTTCTGTCAGCCTGAGCTTACAGCCCTCTTGGCATGCTCCCCCAAAGGGAGCTCTCCTTATAAGAAGGCTCTATCTGCATATGGTTCATATCACAAACTGGATTCTAAAGCAGCATTAGAGAAAGTTTGGTGCATGAGTGGGTGCCGATCTTACACTTTATTTCATCTAGCCTTTGGGCAATTACTCAGACTAATATCTTCTTTCTATAGTTGAGAAAAATATATACCTCTAAAACTTTTAGTAATAATACATCCAGATTTAAATGCCTAGTTGGACCAAACCTTGAAATAGACTTTTCTCTCCCTAACCATCTACTATATTTTTTTTCCAAATTCATATACAGTAGAAATTTGTCAACTATCCCTCTGTGCTAGGATCTTTTCTAAATTATCTCACTTAATATATGCAATTACTCTGTAAAGCTATCACCAGACATTTTATCAAACATAATGCAGTTACTAGCACATAGTAGGTTCTCAATAAATCCTTGGTAAATGAAGAAAAACTACACAGATATAAATGAATGAGTTTACAAATGGGCTCAGATGGTGTTGAGTAAGACTTCATCATGATAACATAACTAGTAAGATGGAGAGCAGGTATGTAGGGTTAAAAAAATAGAGGTAGAGAGTATTGCAGACTTGCTCTAAACCAGTTTGCCCATTCAAAATTTTTAAATTATTTGGGTATGTATCAGTGGCTTCCAACCATTATTGTCTCCTCACAGATGGCACTTGTTAATGAAATCAAATACTAAGAAGAAATTCTACTTCCACAATTAGCAAGTGGGTACAACAGCAGTCATACAATTATCTCTTGGAAGCTTGCCAGTATGCTGTTAGATATTCTGACAAGCAGCTTACTTGTAATATGTACCCCCAAGTCAACCACAGCAAATATTCTGACAGCAGGATAGGTAATCTCCTGCTTGGACCAAGGAACAGACTCCTCTATTAAGTAGGGGAACATAGAACTATAGAAGTTTCAGACCATGAACTTGCTCCAAAAGAGTGAAGCTACTGTATGTAGCTTCCTGTTCTTCATTTATGAGAGGATGAAGATGTCTGTACAGACCCTCGAGCCAACCTCTTTTGAACTGTTTAGAGTATAGCAAATGTAGGACCTAGTTATTTCCATAACAGCTGCCTTTCTTTTTCCAGGTTTATCTTTCTTCCAGGAACTGCTGAAGTCCTTGAGCTGAAACTACTCCTAGATATGGCCACCCCTGGATTTTCCCATTCTTGGACCATCAAAATATGGACAATGCAAAGATGCTGGACCTCTGTCTAGGACCCTTCAGAGGCTGCTTTCTCTTCTGGCACTACTGCTGATTAGTGACTATTCCTTGGATTGCAGCTCTATGGAGCAACATCTGCTTTGTTATTCCTGCATCACCCTGGAGGTAGGAGTGACCCAGGAGGAACTACCAGGGCCTCCAAGCTCTTCCTCTTTCTCAGTTGATGTACATCTCCAGAGAATTGGTCCTACCAGGGAAACCCTGAAGGTAAACCTCTACCTTCCTATTTTTTTTTCTATTCCAGATAAGAGACAGATGATTTCTACTCACTGAGCAAGGAACACCCTCTTCAAAGTGAGACTTAGCTCATAGTTATGTGTCATCTTTTTTCTCAACTCTAACTCTCTAACCTTCAGCCAGTGAGAAGGAGAACAGGCTGGCACTTCACAGTGACACACACAGCGCCCTGTGTTTTAAGCATACATTTATTCCAACAACTTTGATATACCTTCCACCAGCCAGGTACTGTGTGCTAGCCAGACCCCGGGACACTATGCTGAAAAAGACTTCACAGTCCCTGCCTTCAAGAGACTTACTTTGTAAGGATGTTTGATAAAAGTAAAAAAAAAAAAAAAAAAAAAAAAAAAA
>CM053509.1:129987270-130053477 GCA_028627145.1 Eidolon dupreanum | reverse complement strand
CCTTTTTCCTGTATTTGATGGCAGCCAAATGGTTATCATTTTTTCATTCAGCAAGAGAGCACCTTCTGCCTCTCAGAATATATTCCAGAAAATATTTTGCTAGTAAATCAAACAAGTCTCCATGGAGCTAATATTTTGATGAGTAGAGTGGAGCATAGAAAAGTTAGAGATAGAAAACAAGTAAATAAATGGCATGTTGGGCAATGAAAAGTGCTGGAGAGAAATGTAGATTAGAGACATGATAAGAAATGAGAGGTTGCTATTTTTTTATAAGGTAGTCATAGCAGGAATCTCTCTGACAAGAAAATATTTGAGTAGACACCAGATGGGAGTGAGGGAGTGAACCATTTTATTAACTGAGGGAAAAGTGTTCCAGGCAGAGGGCATAGTTAGTGCAAAGGCCCAGTGCAGGAGGATGCTTGGTGAGCTTAGAGAACTGAGGTGAGACAACCTAGCTGGCGAGGTATGAGCAAGGAGGAAAGTAGAAGAAGATGAAATCAGAAGAGAGAGAGAGAGAGAGAGAGAGAGAGAGAGAGAGAGAGAGAGAGAGAGTGAGTGTCTGTGTGTGTCTGTGTGTGTCTGTGTGTGTCTGTGTGTGTAAAGAGCATGAAGGGCCTGATAGGCCATTGCAAGGAATATGGCTTTTACTCTGAATGACATGGGAAATCACAGGAAGATCTCAAACATAGACCTTTCATGACCTGACTTACTTAAATTTCACTCTGGCTGTTGCATGGAGCAGAGTCTGAATGAAGATGAGCACTGAAGTAGATGACCAGTAGAGGTAACAGTGTTCTTAGAGTCTGGTATACTTTAAATCTAGAGCTAACAACAGGATTTACTGAAGAACTGGCTGTGAGGTTTAAGAAAGACAGAAGTTCAAGGACTGATTCTAGGTTATCATAAAAGTAGTTTCTTACTGTCTCATTTTTGCTTTGTAATAGAAAGAATGACAGAAGTTTGCTAGAATAAGATATGTGAGGCTTTGAAAATCTATACCAGCAACTAAGGGACATCTATCAAGTCAATCTTTCTGATCCGGCAAACAGCACAGTTTGGGGAGTCAAAAAAACTTTAGGAAGGCTGTCAACCACTTATAACATCCTTGAGACATTTACCCATCCTGGGTCTCCATTTCTTCATCTTATAGGACTTTTGAAAGAATTAAATTAGATGAATAAAGCACCAAGTATGGAGTCTGGCATGCAATAAGTATTTGGTATAGCTGTACCTAGAAAAGTAACTTTTATTATTGTATCTCACAAATTAAACAACCTATAAAATCAAGGCAATGAACTCGTTCTCTTTTAAATTGCTATCATTTTGTGCTCATAAAAGGCTTAATTTCACTCTTCTCTCTCTGACTCTGTGGAAGCTTGGAGAGTGAGGAAGGTGGAAATGGGGAGTGGTACCCACTGGAACAAAAGAAAATTCTTAAATGAAACTATTGGTTCTTTCCCTTCACATTGATGCAGTTTCAGAGTGGGAGCTCACTTCAGTTTATCCTAAAGCAGCTTTATTAAAAAATAAATTAATAATAATAATAATAAATAATAATAATAAAAGGATCCAGGTTAATTCCAGCTATTGACCCTATAGGCAACATTTCTACGGGCAAAAAGGGATGCTTTCCAATGCTGATATTGATCTCCATATATAAATCCTTTCTCGCACAGTCCTCTCCTCTCTGCAGGCAGTGTAAAAGTAATCATTCTCTTTATGATCATTCCTTCGAGTCAGACCCCAAACCCGTTGTAAAGAAAAGGAAAAAAGTCATGAAGGAGAGGGCTGCAGCAGGAAGGCACATGAGGCATCTCCTTTTATGAGCCGTGCCCTGAGATAGCTCTAAACTCAAAAAGCTAAGTGTCCTAAATACTCCTGAGACAGTGTAAATGCAGCAGCAACTAGAAGTTTCTGGCACTAAGGATGTGTCATAGGGAATGAATTGTTTTGCTGAAGGGATCCTGAAACAGAATCAATCATCTCACCTAATTCTCTCTCTCTCTCTCTCTCTCTCTCTCTCCCTCACACACACACACACACACACACACACAACTTAGCTTGCCCATCCCCCCCCACTCTAATTCTGTCACACACCTCTAGGGGCCTCGTGTTGTTATGAATAGAAATCCTAGCTCTTTTGTCCAAGTCTATTCCAATATCCTTCACCCCCTCAACTTGTATCCACCCTCAGGGCCACCCTTGAGCCTGGCTGGGGATGTGCACTCTACTCCAATAGCAAGAGGCACACTTGCAGGCACACACAGGTAGGCTTGTGGCTATAGATCTGAGAGTTCTTAGGTCCTGTACCCCTAAGAGGATGATGTAATATTACTGTTCTGTGTCATACAACAAACACTAGCCACATGACCTCTTGAAATGCGGCCAATTCAAAATAAGATGTACTGTAAGTTCAAAATATATACCAGCATTTGAAGAGAGTACAAAAGAAAAAGAATGTGATGTATCTCATTAGTAATTTTTATATCAATTAAATTTTTAATTAATTGTATTTTGGATATACAATAAAACTCAATTTCATCTGTTTCTTTTTTTTTTTTAACATGCTCATGGGAAATTTTAAGTTACACATGTGGCTCGTAGTGCATTTCTGTTGCACAGAGCTGGTCTAGACCAGTGGTTTTCAAAGTGTGGTCCCAGAACCAGCAGCATCAATATCACCTGGGAACTTGTTAGAATGCACATTTTCAGGCCCCAGCCAGACTAATTGAATCAGTAACTGAGTCCCGCAACCAGTATTTTATCAAGCCTTGATGAGAACCACTATTCTAGAAGAGAGTGCAGCCTAGAGGCGGAATTTTCTCCACTTGACCCTGGACTGGACTCCATGCCACTGGGACTGGACCCCTTGCCTCAGGATGCAGAGAACTGCAGGAAAGGGGCCAGAGATGAACCCTGTGAAGTCTCAGAGCCCCAGCTCCAGCCCCAGGCAGAGCTAGTTTGGCCCCAGCCCTTCCCCCAGTGCCTGCCTGGGGTTGTTCTCTGCTGCAAGGAGATGTATTTATTCAAAGGGGTTCAGTCATCTTGCTAAATAAAATTGCTGGCTTAGGCTGGCAAATATTGACTCAAGCTGTTACGCTTTTATGTATGTCAGCATCTCCCAATGTTTGAGGGCTCAGCAAGCAAACAAGAACAGGTACAGGAAGTTATTGTGGTGTTTGGGGCCCTTGTTTGTTTTGTGAAGCTGATGCCTGTTGCCCATTGTGTAAGGCTGGTTACTAATAACCTTGTTATGGAGCACTCTGCAGTTGATAAGGCCAAGGGCTTTAATAGAATACAAATGCCTTTTACATTTCCACTTGAAGAGTTCACTTTAATTGTGTTTTGAAATATACTGTACCCTAAAGGCCTCTCTTTTCTCAGTGATGTGCATCTTCAAAATCCAACCCCGCAAAGAATGGAATGCACAATCGGGTGACGTGTAATGGGCAGTTTTGAATTCAGTTTGAAGTGGGGCTGCTGGTAGCCATTTAAGTAGGGCTCCAGAACTGGCAGGGAGAAAAAAGCGGCGGGCTGCCTCCTGAAGGGCTGTAAGGAGCTGTGCCCTCATGGTCCACAATTTTAAAGAATTGGAAAATGTTAGAAATTCCTTGTAGGTTTTTGTGTTTTCTTTAATTAGCCTCTTAGTGCAATACTAAGGGTGGAAACAGGAAATTTTCTTTTATTTCTGATTCTAGCTGGAGTGCTGAGGGTGGAACTGGGAGAATGAGTGAAAGCTTCAGCATGCACAGGGTTAGGGAATGGGTACAAGAGGCATGGGGGACAGGTCTGACCGCAGCCTGGGCATTTGGAGAAAGAGCAGAGGGCAAGGCAGAAAAAGCAGGGTTTCTCAGTCACTCCTCCATTTCTTCCTTTCTACATCCTGCTGCATTATTTACTCTCTCACATCATTTTCTCTCCTCTTTTCTCTCTTTTCATTCTCGGTTATTTTCTTTTCCTCCTCTTTTTCCCCTCTTCCTTCATCCCTCCTTTCCCCCCTCCTGGAAAGATGTGGAGACCGAGAATCACTTCAAAGGAAAAAAGGAGGAGATTAGACACTAAGTAAATTGGGTCCACATATCCACCCTACCTCAGGCACATGCACTTACGAACGCACCCTTACTTGTCCTGTGTGAGCACCCAGAGATGTTTGCAACGTGCTCATGCATGCACACACACACACACACACACACACACACACACGCACCTGAAATGTGTGATATGATTCTTTAGCTGTCAGCTTCTAGCAAAATATAAAAGAACACTTTTGCCAAAGTGAAACAGACCCACAAAACATTCAAAGATTTTGGTGCTTGGGGATCTCTTATTTAAAGTGATCGTGTTGAGATGACTAAATCAGGTAACATAATTAAGGCACTTTAGTCTACTTGGACTGCCATTACAGAATACCAGACTTAGTGGCTTAAATAGCAGAACTCAATTTCTCAACATTCTAGGGGCTGGGGAGTCCAAAATCAAGGTGCTGTCCAATTTAGTTCCCAGTGACAGCTCTCTTTCTGACTTGCAGATGGCCAACTTCTCCCTGTGTGCTCACATGGCCTTTCCTCAGTGCCTGGTCATGGAAAGAGTGATTAAGCTCTCTTTCTCTTCTTGTAAAGACCACTAATCACATCATGAGGGCCCCATGCTCATGACTTAGTCTAACCCTAATTACCTACCAAAGTTCCTTCTTCATCACATTAGGGTTAGAGCTTCAAGATATAAACTTTGGTAAGGACACAAACATTTACCGAGTAAACAATAAATATTAGTGTTATTGCTGCTTCTGGAATGAGGACTTGTAAATTCAAGGCATTCTGTATTTGGAAGATCTATTTTTCTTTTCTTCTATCATTTAGATCTGAGCAATGTGGTCAAATCAACAAAGTCACAATTAACTAGGTATTCTTTTTTCAGTTGTTAATTTTTTAATTATGATACATATAATTTACACAAAATTTAATCCTTAATAAGTTAATATTGAGAGCTTGCAGGAACTATTTATCTCTCTGTCTCTCTCTGTCTCTGTCTCTCTGTCTCTCTGTCTCTCTGTCTCTCTGTCTCTGTCTCTCTCTCTCTCTCTCTCTCTCTCTCTCTCTCTCAGTTCTTCTTTATTGACATTTCAAAAGAAACCTGGTGATGAAATAGTCAGTTCAGTTCATTACCATCTAATCTACTGCCAAGGGATGACCAGTTTTGTTACTGAGAACATGAGTAGTACCAAAACTCCAGATAAAGATCCTGTTCCAAGCCACTGTCTCTTGATTCGCCCCTGACTTTAGATATCAATCTGTGTTTTTTCAGTGCACAGTTTTAGAAGATGTGGGGCAAGGAGGGTGGGGGAAGGCAAGCTCAACTATATTAAACTCTGAGATGATGAGCTGATCATTCCAGTTTCATTCAAGTCCCATCTGGGGTGGAACCATATTTTTCCGGTGGAGCTATGCCTTTTGACAATTTTTTAGCCCTAGATGCTTTTCAGGTTTTGATGCAGAAATTTTCCCTCAAAACTGTGATAGTCAGAGATAAGGAATAATTTTTGGTAGGATTGATATCTATATGATGTTTCACTGTTAGACACAGGTTCCTCAACGTGTGATCCTGGAGTTTGTTGAAGTGCAAATTCTCAGGCACCATCCAGAGTTATTGAATCAGAATCTCAGGGATAGGGGTCCACAAATCTGTGGGCTAAAATCTAAAAAACATGATCTAGACCTAGATATGAAAACTAACATTTTGTTGTTCTTGTTACCTTTTATTTTTTTCCTAGACTGAGAGTTTTTTCTCAAAATGGAAAGAACTTTGTATTGTTTCATATGATTATAAAATCTTATATGTTCATCATAAAAATGTTCCAATACAGAAAAGTTCAAATCATAAGTTAAAAATAACCAGTAATCACATGACTTAAAGATAATCGCTGATAAATTCTATCATCTTTGTCCACTGCATATAACCATGAACAAAGTCCATTCTGTGAGCACAGTTGTTGCTTTCACAGAATCATAGGATATTAACACCATGAGGGAACCTGGAGATTGTACGGGCCCCACTCTCTCAGTTATATTAGGGGATACTGAGTAATTAGCTCTACAGCACTGGTGCAGCCAATGACTGTCATGAAAGAAGCTAAAAGCTGTCTCCACCAGATTTGAATAAGGTATAAGATTATCTAATAGCCTGCACTTTAGGACAGAGCTCTGCATAGTTTCAAATCTCAAAAACGCCTAAATAGTATATGTATGTAATATGCCTGATGGTTTGTCCTTGGGGAAGAAAACAAACAGGTGAAAAAAAGATAGCACATGAGACTCATTGATATATTTCTCCATTTTTGGTGAAGTAGCCTCTGCAATAACCAGTACCCATTACTTAGTTATCAGTGTAAAATATATTAATATAGAGGCAATTTATTCATTTATCCATTCATTGCTTTCACAGGTATTCTTTGAATATCTAATTTGAGCCACGCAGTACTGCTCTAGGACTAGTATCTTGGTAACAAGCAAAATGTGCCTATTTAGGTATATCTTTAAATAAACTGGTACCTTCCTAAATGATAATCTTATCCGATAGTGTTCTATCTGAGACTGAGTTTTTGAAGCTGGGGAAATGGTGTGCTTTCTCCTTCAATTTTAACTACATACACTGCACATGAATTTAATGAGAGTATTCCATTTCTGGAGTTGCTCAATATTTGGAGATTACTTTTTAATAAAATATCTTGTTATCACTATTCAAATAATTGATGACCTTTCAAATGAAAACCATATGTAAATACAGGGACAGGAAATTAGTGTTTTTCTTTGTATGGACAAAAAAAGAGAGGGCATGTATCATGGTTTAAAGAAAAGAACTTCTGTCAAATGTCTATTACAATTTCTGGTTGGTGAGTTTTAGTTTACGTGTTATTTTGTCATAATATGCACCATTCCATTTGCTCTTCAGAATGCCACTGTACCACAGTTGGCAGCTAATGCTAATGCTGTCACCGAGGGCCCTGATGTGTTAGCTGATGGGTGAGAAGTTGCCTGTGGGTGAACACTTAGTGAATTCAACAAATTTAAGATAGTAATATGAAAGTCAGTACATGTGTATTATAATAAAACACTTTATGGTCCTCATAGCAAGGGCATCTAATGCCAGGAAATAATTTTCAGGGATGTAGTCAGCTTCCTAGAAACACACAGCTTAAAAAGCTTAAAAAACCTTTCAAGAATCAGGGACTTTTCAGGTTATCGGGCTCCATGCCCTTATTATATTGATGAGTAAAATAGAGGCTCAGAGAGGTTCCATGCCTTACCCAAGGATTGGGACCTGGGATTCCTATAATGCTCCTTCTACTGCGTTCGTCTTGCCTAGAGAGTCTCAGAAACCATATCTACACCTATTCCTCTTTAATCCGTACTAAAGTTACCTTACATTATGTCTTACCTTTAATATAAGCATCCAACTGTGGTGGTGATAGTCAATTGACAGGAAAGTCAGGGTATTTATTGAAAAAATAGCACACTCCCCACATACTTGGCAAGTCAAATTAAATTGAGGCTTGAGAGTGGAGTAGAAACTGGGGTTGGAGTGTAGGTTAGGAAGTTAGGGGAATGTGGGGATAGAAAGTCAAGAGTGAATGAGAACATTTCTGGAAAGGGCAGTTAGAGGAGGGTCTTTAATAGAAATTAATCAAAATTAATGTAAACTTGAAGACTCTTGCCTCTCCTCTTTATGACAGGGCCCAAGTTTATGATCTAGCATTTTATCTCAGTTCAAAATGCGTTATTAGGACAAGGCAAGGAAAATGGTTTATAAACATGATACTCCACCAGGAAATGTCTAGACGGCTGTTTTTGTTCTTTCCCTCTTCTCCTTTCCAATCCTTCAGACTTTGAATGTGAGAAGGAGACTTAAGACCTTCAAACAATAGGCCAAATAAGTGTCTTTTACATTCTGGAAGGGGAAAAAAAGTGGTTCTCAAGGGCTCAGTAAACTGACTCTAAGTTGGCCTGGAAGAGCCACAATACTTTTTCGTTCTCTGGATTCCTCATGGTCCCCACGGAATTATTCCACAAGCTTTGTGACATTCTGGGGGCTTTTATCTTTTATAGTAAATTATTGTATCTGATGCAAATCTCCTCCAGGGCTCAGAGAGATCTCAGCAAGCAAGGAATATGGAACTGCTCAACTCAGGAATAGATGGGGACTTTGAAGATAACGTAAACTGTGTTTTCTTGTTGACAAAATAATCTGAAGCTTTTGTTGTGTGTTTTCATAAAAGACTTTCCAGGCATAAATCAATATGGCAGCACCAACTCTGCGAGAATAAGAAACGATAAGTATAGTTTTCAGCACCCCGTAACCACTCATTACATTTATTTCCCAGTTTTCTTTGTTATTCCTTTCCTGTTCAAATCTGAGCCAGCACATTTTTGGCTTCCCAGCTGAAGTAGGAGGCACTGCCAATCAGCAGGAAATATAATACAGATAAGATTCATATAAACTCTTTTGAACTGGTAAAATGGCTGGATGGGAAATGGATGTTAAATTGTTTACATTTGGCACGAGAAGAAAACGTTCCATTTTTAAATTCAAAGCCTCTGCACCTTTGTGAATGAAAACAAATCACACGGGTCATGGAGTGCTCTACTCTGCAAAAGCCATCAGGAGACTGATAAAAGCTTTTGTAAATCACTAACTTTATCTGGGACTTGCTCGAAAGAGTCCTTCCCCAGATTAATATGATGTGGCCTTTGCCCAGGGTCTTTGGAAAAAAAACTGTGCAACAACAAGCTCCTAGCATACTCCGAGGAACACTCTACAAACAGTGGCAAGTGGGGTCCAGAAAGATTTTGGAGAAATGTTTATAAATTCTTACTTTTCAACTTAGGTCATTCCAAACCCTTTATAAGGTGAGACAGCGTAAAGGATGCCATGGTCTAAAGATATTCACATCATGAGAAAGCTTTCATCTTGGCAAACATTGGTATTCCTCACTAGGTTCAAGTGATAAAGGAAAAGTAAATTTAAAAATTGGCCGTTGAATTCTGAGAAACAACCAAGTAGTATATCCCACAGAATGAAAAACCCCTTTGTATGAATTTTTGCACGTTTCAACCATTTGATCCTATGTCATCTAAGCATAGTGTAGACACTAAATGACATAAAGATTGCTCAGAATGTTTTTAATGGTTAAGTGAAATTAATTACAAAGTTAAATTGGAGACAGCTGACTGTGCGGTGAGTCTTCTGTAATGGGTGAGATGCAAAGTCTGGGGTGCCTTGTCACTCTGGCCCCCTCATATGATCAACCTGTGTTGCTGTGACATGGTCAAACATATTACAGGATAAACCACATGGACTAAGGAAAAGAAAGGGACAGCAGGACTCTGGTGGTTCAGACCGGCCTCAGGAAGTTATATGTTAGCCTGAGTTGTACATTAATAGCAAAACCATCTGGTCCTTATTGTTAGAACAATGCTGACCTTGGAAAGAAGCAGATAGAAGGAAGCTCAGTGCAATTCTATGCATCTTTTTGGAACCCTTAGAGTTCTTCTGGGCAGGGTTTCTGCCATTCATCCATTCCATAGAGGAAATCCTGCACTACAATCAGGAGTGTGCTATGAAAGCAACTGCTGATAGCTATCATCATCTACCTTGATCTCTCTCAAGCCATTTAATAATATGCGTATCAGGAGATTATTTCCTCCAAACTGGTATAGACCCAATTTCTTGAGATTTTAAAATGGTGAGGCTTACACAGGCAAGGGAGAGAGAGGTGAGCACCCTATATAAAGAGCTTCCCTTTGTAGCCATTCTCCTGCCATACTGGATTTGAGCACTCATTTTCAGAAGACAACTCATTGGCAAGATGATACCCAGTTCCCCCGTCTCTACTTGGTTTTGTAATCATTCCAGAAAGGTTTGAGACCAGACACTTGTCTCTCTCTGCTGCCTATTGAACTTCTACTCAACACCCCGCAGATTTCAAACAAATGCTGAGCATGAAGCAAAGTCAAGGAATCAGGACACAATGGGTCTCTGGCTCTCTGAGTGATCCTGAAAGGACACTTTGAAGTCAAGAGGCTCAATGTGGAAATCAAAAGGAAGTCTGTGGAATGCATGGAAAAGTCAGAATCATTTTCTTTAGAGTGAACTTCACTGCATTCCCCAGTGACTTAAATGCTGTTGGCAGCCCTCAGGTTTGCTGATACTGCCACAGATTGGCGCTATTTATTACTGAGATGAAAGAACCCAGTATGACATTGAAATAATAATAGTGTGAATGTCCAAATTAGATAGCACTGATGGGACATCATTTAAAATATTTAGAGAAGTTACCACATATTCACAAACCAGTGCTTTTCTTCAATACTTGAACAAATTTTCTATCTGAATTGCACATAACCTCCCATTAGCACAAATGATTGTATTCACTGAACGTGAACAAAAGTAATAAACAAACTGAACTTCTGCTATTGAAATTTAAGACAAAAAAATCTCCAGACATGTTAGAGAGATGCAGCTACTCTGAAAGGCTTGTTTTTATAGTGCTGAGAACTGAAACCACACTTCCATCAAGGCTTGGAGGCTTTCCTGGAAATAAGGAATCAGGGCTTAGTAAATATCAGCTTGTTGGAAAATGATGGTGGTGTTAATGGGGTGGATGGGTGAATTAGTTCTTACCCAGAATTTGCGGA
This sequence comes from Eidolon dupreanum, assembly GCA_028627145.1. NCBI lineage: Eukaryota > Metazoa > Chordata > Mammalia > Chiroptera > Pteropodidae > Eidolon > Eidolon dupreanum. The sequence continues at coordinate 130,042,786 of CM053509.1, read as the reverse complement.
GGGATCTCTCAGGAGAAACAGAAACAAGTAAACACTTGGGGTTTTAATTAAATTATTAACAAACAAGCCTCAGTTTGAAAGTTCATCAATAATAATGCAGCTGAAATTCCCTTATGTTGACGCAATCAAGCCTAGCTTATTGCTAGGAAGTGGTGGGTCAAGGAGAGCACCAGAAATGCACACCACTCACTTTCCTATTCAGTTATGTTATTATATTGAAACAGATGCTGTTCTCCAGTGATTGACATTTAGGACATTTGATGATTGAGTGAATAGAGCATCATCACAGCACTGCAGTACTAATGATACTTGGCATTGAGTTTAATAAAGGTGACTGGATAACAGGTGCTTTTCTGATGAGGTGTCTGCTTCTACAAATCAGGCTAAATGTGCCTTTTCCACCTTAACTAAGCATTTATTATGCACCATGGCCATAAGTTTTGCATTTTGAGGTGCGACAGCAAAACTAGCATAAATTTATTTTTCATTCTTCACAATTTCACAGATAGAAGATTCATTCTCACTGTAGACCTTAGCAACCTCAGCATATGATCTTTTTCCTTCTCTTTATTAAGTACAGAACTTGTACCTTTTTACTTAAAGGAAGCACTATATGGCTTCTCTTTGGCAAATCCGAATTGCCAGATAACTACTCTTGCACTTTAGGGCCATTAATAAGGAAAATAAGGGTCACTTGAACACAAGCACTGTGATTCCATGACAGTCGATCTGATACCCGAGATGGCCACTAAGTGACTAATGGGAGAGTAGAGTATACAGTGTGGAGACACTGGACAAAGAGATTATTCATGGTCAGGCAGGATTTCATCATGCTACTGAGAATGGTGTGCAATTTAAAACATAAATTGTTTATTTCTGGAATTTTCCATTTAATATGTTCGAGCCATTGTTAATCATGGGTAACTAAAACCATGGAAAACAAAACCATGGATAGGAGGACTATTGTAAAAATGCAGGAGTCCAGCTACACTTTAATTTCAAATAATTAAAAAAAAAATGTTTTAGTATAACTTATGTCCCAGGTAATATTTGGGACATACTTACATTAAAAAAAATTAGTTACTGTTTATGTGAAATTCAAATATAGTCGGGCATCCTGTGTTTCATCTGGCAACCCTAATTCTAGGAAGTTAAGAGAATGGAGACGTGAGACAAAGCAAGGGAAGGAAACCGATGCATGCTGCACTGATGAGCTGGTGTGGCACCTGTACTCAGTCCCTCTGGGGACTTCGGGAAACTGTACAGAACAGACCTTAGAGTTGTCCCATCTGGGCACAAAGGAACCTAGGGCATGTATCCATCTCCTTACATCATTTGTTAAGGGTTGATCTTGGGGGTGTAAGTCCCCCACCCCTAACCCCTTCCATTTGCCCTTTGCAAGGGTGGAAAGAGCACCTTCCTGCATCACAGAAAACCCTTGGCAAAGAGGTGAAGGTATTTGTAGTAAAAAGCCCCTGTCAAATACCAGAATCTTAAGTATCAAAGGGTATGGTCAAAACCTCGATAATGCCTTGTTTGGTGACTTTAGGCAAGTCATGGTACTTCTTCATGTCTAAATTCTCAACTCTTCACCTTTCTTCCCAGAGGCTCTCTCCTGAAGACAGTGAGTTTCAATACCTTCTTTAGGAGAAGCTGCTCATTGGCCCAGCTTGGGGCAGGGAGGTGAGGTTTGTGTTCATCCATCTGGTTCCTCATTCCATAATTCCTCCAGCATTTTTTAAAACCCTACTTCTTTGAGAGGCGTCCTATCCTGTAGTCAGTGCCTTAGTGAGCCAAACACAGGGGCCATACTCTTCCATCATGCCTCATGTCCTAACATCTGCCCATGCAACTCCCACACCTGCAAGGATGTCTCTCCTGACACCCAGGAGGGTCCGTTCTCCAGAGACCTTTACCTCTATTTCACTTCAGCCACCTGTTCCCTTAGACACACTCCATTGTGTTATCATCAAGAACTGCTCTCTTACCACATATAAGTTCACATGTTTCCCCCCACCAATTCATATCTTTCAGCCCTCTTCATGAGTCAGTCTTTAGATTTGATCTTTGACCCTTCTGAGACTCATAATACCTTGAACCTCTTTACCAGCCACATTTAGACTTCACTGCTTTTCTTATTCAGCTGAGATCACGTGGTTTATGTCTCTGAACTCACCCTTTGCCTGTGATTATTTTAACACTCCAGCCTAACAAAACCCTCACCAGCAGTCATCCATATCTCCATTTCCTCTGCAACTACACCTGGGCGGTGGAGTACTGCTGCTGTTCAACATCACAGAACTATGGGAAATGATGCCTCGAAAAGGCCATGATCTCTAGTCTTAACTGGTCCCTCAGTGCTCCTGGCAATCTTATTATATTTTCCTAAGGTGTTCTCTCTCTCTGGTTCCTTCTAGCAACTTTAAAAATAATTTTAAAATTATTTAAAATTTGTCTTATCCACCCTGCCAGTATTTTCCCACCTGATTTCTCTTTCTCACTCTTAGAATGTGATTGTACGCATTTCCTCCTTCACACGCATCTGTAAATAAGCACGCGCGCGTGTGCGCGCACGCGCGCACACACACACACACACACACACACACACAAATAGAAATTATCGGATGAGAATTCTCTCAAATTCTCACCATAGAAATAATAAATTTTACACACTCGTGTTTTCCTTTTCTATTTTTCCTTTTGATTTTGTTTTGTTTTGTTTTGATACTGTGAAAAATAGGTCCTGTATTTGTTGCATTCGTCTTTTCCCATCTCCTTCCAGCTGTTTTGGTCATTTCTTCTGGAAACCTTCATCTGTTCTCTGCCTCTACCCATACTCCATTATGGGTTAGGTGTCTTGCTCATGTCTTCCCCTGGTACCTCTTCCCCTTGCACTGAGGATTGGTTACATGGTAGTTAGCCACCAGTTCCTAGCCATAAGCTTGAGGGACAAAAGTAATAATAGATCTGACTGGTTTATATTTGTAAGTACATAGTTGTAAGCTCAGTAAGTATTCAAAAAGTATTTGTTGAATAAGTAAATAAAAAATAAAAGAAAAAAAGTGAATTGGCTTTGTATAGTTTCCTAAGCTCCTTAGAGATGTACGTTTTTGTTTTCAAGCATTAGATTTCAATAAGACCTGTTAAATTTACAGAGATTATGAATAACTCAGCTATATTTTTTTAAGTGACCCTGAAACAAATGCTTAAATCAATCAGTTTAGTCAATAAAATGGCTAATTAATGGAAAGTGGGCCTTCTTATTTGATGACTTTGAAAGGTTAATTCAATCAAAATGAAGAGATCTTATAGCCCCACAAAGACTCAGTGGGTGTCAGACCTCAGGAGGAATTACAGTGTTTCAGCAATGCAATAATTAAGAAACTAAATGAAGAAGAAAAGCAACTATTGTCATACACATGAATATTCTATCAGTTCTTTCTTATTGGATTTCTCCTATTAGTCACAACAAATGAAAATTGCTATTATGTTAAGGATGCGGATGACTTGTTATTCCTTAGTGTAATGTATTTCAATATATAAAATTAGTTTGACTATCACCTTCTCTGTTCTATGTAAGAGATCTCACTAAACAACCCAACACTTATATATGCCTACTTTTAAATTTCAGCAGAAGAATATAGGTTCTTCGCCTCACTGAGAATATAAATAAAATTTTAGTCCTTAGGCATCCAGAGGAATCAGCACATTTTGGTGATTTTTTCCCTCTCTTTCAACAAATACATTCATAATTTCTCTGAGAAGTTTCTATCCCAAATCACCAGTTCAAGCCCAATCCAGAAATTCATTTCATTAGGTACCTCATAATTCACTAGCAGTTATAAATCTCATAGTTGATGATATCTTGAGATACCTTAAAACACATTATATTGGGCCCCAAATTGCAAAGACTTAAAGGATTTGAACAGGACTAAAACATCAGCATCAAAGACCAAATATAGAGTCAAAATACATTTAATTACCAACAGGATAAGTCAAAATACATTTAATTACCTTGGGTCTTCCATATGATCAACATTTTATATGTACTCATTTTTTCTGTGACCCCATAAGGCACTGCCATTATAATAGCCTCTTACTAATTAATGCTAATAGTGAGGAGGTATATCAAATTCCAGAGAGAAAAAGAATTTTAAAGTATTTGATAAAAATTACTTGAACATACATTTATTTGCATTCACTTGTTTACAAAACTATGGGTTCTTCCCTTATTCTTCCTTCACCTCACCTTCTTTATCCTTCCATCTTAAATCCTCCCCACTTCTAGTTTGGAGTGTAATAAATAGGAACAAGATACCGTTGCAAGCTCAGCAGCAAGACAAAACATTGAGCATTAATACTACCCACTCATTGAAGCCAGGCTACATTGGGAAAAATGCTCAAATTATGATGCACATTGCAAAACATGGGTAATGAAGAACTGATCATATTTTCGATTTTCTTTTATTTTATACTCCCATATAAATCCCCCCATATTAAGAAGTTAAAAATTTGCCAAACTATACTCATAATAGAATTTTTAAAAATAGGACAAATGTAGATAAAGAAGGCAGAAGAGCATTGTATCTAATGCTTGGGATAAGGAACTCAGCACTGAATTTAGCTCTGAGTTCCCTAGAAACTAGTTCTAAAAGGAAACCTAGTGTGCCATATAATTTTCATTATTTGCATTTACAGTGTTTCAGCAATACAATAATTAATGTTTAGAAAGTATGTGTGCATGGCAGTAAATTCTGAAAGAAACATGTTGGGATCATCAATTGTTACTCTGTCATTAATGACACAACGCAAAATGCCTTCTCAAAACAATCGAGCACCATAATATTCTTTCATTGGGTTATTAGACATTTTTCTTTCCATTTTGAAGATAAAAAAAAGAACTTATACGCAGAATCAACAGGAGAAGAATACAGATATCATACTTAATTCCCCTCTGCTGGTCATTTCACCATTTCTCTTTGCTGCATGGTGATCCAAAGCAATATAGATATAGCTCTTAATGGACGTATTGGGGGTGCTATTTATTACTTCAACACACTGCTTTAGTCCATAAAATTCCTAGAGACAGAGCTATCTTTATGGGCCATCACACAGTTTTAGTAGGACATTTGAGGTTGGCCCAAGTCCATGTTGGCTGCTTATATTAAATTGTCATTCCAAAATTGGGTGCGTTTCAACGGAGCTGGCGTGGAACGCACTCATCCTTGCTATAACCAAGCCAATGGACCCAGACCTGTCTCTGCATTTATGGTGTCATACCCACCCCATCGTTCACGCGTGGTTAATGGTATGAAAGCTGGCTCAGTGAAAAAATGAGTACCTGAAGAGTTCAGCTTCTGTATTCTAAATTCAAACGTTTTATAAACTAATGCATATAAATAAGAAAAACCTTTATGCAAAAGCAGTTTTCCCCACAAAATTTTTGTTTTGTTTTGTTTGATCTTATTTTTATTTTTATTTTGGCTCTGCAGTTGAGGCTGGAATAGGGGTAGAAGTTGCAGGATACCATGTGAAAGGCCAGGATAAGGACGCTATGACAGCGACCAGAAAATAACTGAAACCTCAAGAGAGAATCTTTTTGGCCCATCTCTCCTGACTTTTCAAAGGCTGATGTGAGCCATTCTTAACTCAAGTGACTGATGAAGCTATAATCCCTGCTTTATTAGGCATATACCCCATGGTTGCCGACTACCAACCAGCACTAAGTTCTGCTCTGACTTGCCACCTCTTTGCAGCAGACCTTTATTTAAATTCACATTGCAACCCCAAATGTGTTCATAATTCACAAACCTCCAGAGCTGTCCATCTAATTATGCTCTAATTCAAAATCTACCATAGCCAGTCATGCTCTTGTTTGTGTGAAATGAGTCAGCACCTTCGAAATGGAGGTAATAGAAACAATTTCAGGTAAATAACAATTGGTTGATATGACTACTCCCAAGAAGCAACAATGCCTCCCTACTCACCTTCAGTTTATGTACGGCTCCAAAATCTACATTTCCAGCTATTCTCCTTTAGCTGACCAATAAAAAATTCCCTCCAACGTTCCTGCTGTCAGTTCCACATTAACAGAACAAAATGCAAACTCATTATTCCTCCTGGAAACCAGCTCTATCTCCTGATATTTCTTCTTCTTTTTCTATTTCTTCTTCTTCTTCTTCTTCCTCTCCCTCTTCCTTTTCTTCTTCTCTTTCTCCTTCTTCTTCCTCTTCTCCTTTTTTTTTCCTGTGCTGATTACTTCTGTGTTTTAAAATTTAATTTCTACTTGTTTCTTCCTCTTTTTTTCTTTTATTAGTCTCCCCCAGATTTTCAGATTCCTTAAGAAACCACTTTGTCTACCTTTGGGGTGCTCTCTTTGGCAGTATCAATAATTCCTTAATGCTGTGCTTTCACATCTGTCTGTGACCTCTTGCCTGAATCCTCGCTTTGTTTCTCATTTGCTGCTATCTAGTCTGCATGTCTGGGTTATGATCTTAGAATCCATTCTAAAATTTTCCACCCTTGACCATTGGTCTAGGCAAGCTATACCTTTCCCTTCAGTGTCTGAACCCTCCAGCAGAATGCTGGTTCCAAGCCACAGCTTTACTCAAAGCTGAAGTGCCCAGTTCACCTCGGGCTTACACTATTTGTCTAGACCCTAGCTCATTCCTGACTATGAGCTCCTGGACTTTCCCAGAATTCTCTCTTCCTGAACCACTTCTTTTCCTCTCAGTGTGTCCTTCACTCTCCTGCTTTCAATAATGGCTCTTATTGCTGGTAGCCTCCACTGCCTGCAGTCTCCTGACATTCTTGCTTTAAACCTAGGAGTCATATTTGATTTTGTTCCTTTCTTGTCCAGAATTACTTGCATAATAAAAAGGCTTCTCATATTATTTATAGAGGTCATGGATTCCGTCTGAGCCTCTTGTTTTAATTAATATCGGCCTAGTCCAAGCCCATGTCAGTCAAAACTATTTTCCATGCATCTGGGACACAATTACTAGATTAATCTTCTGGATAACACCACTAGTAAGACCTCACAAGTCAAGTACCTGTCTACATGCCTTTTGTTGACAAAATAAATTTCAAACTCTAAACATGACATTTTACAAATAGGCCCAAACCTATATTTTCAATCAATATTTACCTGTACTATTTACCTCACTAAACTGGTCAACATGCTATCCCCAAAATACACCTCATGCATCTATCTGTACCACTCAGCTTGTTCATACTGCTCAGATAACCCATTAAGAGCTCCAGAATACTCACTGTAAAATATGGTTGTGAGATAAGATGAACCCTAAAGTCCTTTTTGACTTAGAATTCCATTATTCAGAAGTATCATTCTGTTCTCATTCACATTCTCCAAGTATTCTAAGTCGTCACTGAGGCTATCTGTGTCCCTTTCAGACCCGCAGTGAGCCCCTCTTCCTCTGGCTCTATTTTGCCCTTTCTCTCACTGCTCATTTGGCCCATAAACACAAATATTATTGAGTGACTGTTTAACTTGTCATGTGTCTCTTTTCTCTCCAATTCCTGAATCATGGGATCCAGGTATCCGACCATCACCTTGTAGTAGTGAGCATCTAATCATTAACCACTGATAGATGTTGAGTGAATCAAGTCATTAGTGAAAGTTGCTGGAAAAATAAATTAGAAAGATAGGTATCACAAGGGGCCTCGTTAAATGTACTCTCACTGGTCTAATTGCATTTAATTAAGTCCCTTGAGAAAAAATTGCCCCTTAGGCCATGTTATCCAAGGTCAATGTGACTCATTTTAATCAGAACATCTCCTAGGGGTGATGAAGCAATTGCATAGCATTTGAACTTGTATCCATGATTTGGTTGTAGCATTATTATAATTTTGTGTCTGAAACATCTGAATTTTAAAGTGTAGGAAGAAGACTTTGTAAATTAGGCCAAAAAACAGTCATTAAGACTTGCTTACATAGTCATTCCAGATTTCTTCACAGCTTCTCTCTCCTTGCTATGGGCTTTCCTTTCAGAGGCCCTGGACTCGCATCAGATGACATAATGACTCTGAAGAAACTACTTATGAGAGGTAACTGAAGGTTAAAGTGGACGTAGTGTTTTAAATAGGTATGATTTTTCTGTTTTACCTAGAAATGTAAATTAAAATAAATTATTGTGTGCTAGCTTTGAGTAACTGTGGCATTAGCCTTCGGACATGTTAACCGAGAGGCTAATAAAAATAGTTAGGTTTTACTTTTTGGATACGTTTTTTGATCATTACAATTTTGGGCTATTTCTTGAATCCATAGGCATCTGCTCTTTGATCCCAAGTGGATTCCATGATCAAAGAAAATGGTTGCAGGTACTGTGGAGTAATTTTCATCCATTTCCTCTCTCAAGTCTTAGAGAATTTAGGTTGAATTAAGGATTTTTCTCAGCTATGTATTATTTACTCACAAAATATTTCTATGTAAAAGTAAACGTTGTTGTCATTGTCTAGTTATTGTAAAGAGGCACTAAGTCACTCATTGAACAATAAAATAAAATATTCTGAACAATATTGGAAACCGGGGATATTATTTTTGTTTATCTACAGTAGATGTGAGAGTGGGCATTGGGATGGTGATACATAGTTTGGGAAAGATGAATGGTATAGGGAGGGGGAAAAAGCCACTAGACCAAGGTGAGCATCTGGAGCTTTATCCCAATTTTGCCCTTACTGTAGTCTGTAACCTTGAGCTCATCATTTGATGTCTCTGTATCTTAATTTCTTCAACTGTAAAATGGTAATAATAACTATTCTACTTGCTTTTGTTGAGTTCTTAAAATGATTATTTGAGATAATTTTTAAAAGACAAAACATTACATTGCTATACATATTTAACCTATTAGCATTACTTTTTCCTTAGATGCATTGAGAATTATCCTTTGAGACATTTGGAAATACCTCATCTCAACTTCATTCTTATCCACCCAGGGTCAAAATCTAGTCATTTGACATAAAAGGATAATGATAACTCAGAACTATAAGGGCAGTGTGGAATCAGAGGTTGGAGATTCCATGATTCTTACTATCAAATAAATATTAAGTTGCTAACATATTCTAGACCCTTATAAAAAAGATAGGGTACATGGAATTCACTTGCTTTTTATCAAGGGCCATATTCAAACATAAAAGGCCTTATCATCTAACTTCCTTAATAGTGCCCTCAAACTATTCATAGAACAGAGAGAAATGAATTCCTCATTAAAAGAGCTATTCTCCATGTGCAATTACTATCTCTAGGCTGCCTCAACAATACAAAGGGAAAATGAAAATAATAAGTAGAAATAAAAAATAAGGATTAGGGATTTCAGCCTTGAGATAAAATCTGATAAATATGAAGGTACAGCATAGTAAACACCAGAAGTAATTTAAGGGTCTGAATTAGTGTAGGAATGGCTTTAAAGAACAATTATTGGTTTCAAATAATAATCTTATATTTGATCCTGGTGGTTTAACCAAAAGAGTGCTGAGGAATCACACTTAAAAACTTTGGCTCTGTGATTGGCTGGGCAATCCTGAGCAAGTCAGGTAGGTTGGTGGAGGTGAAAAAAATCAAGTACCTCGGGTGTAAATGATGGAGATCTGCACTTAATGATTTCTAAGAGTCTTTTGGGGATCTGCATCACCATACTTTGTGGGAGGTATTATGTAATATATTAAATAAAGCTACATCTCCGAATTAGGCCAATTATTGCTCATTATTTCTCCTTTCTTTCTGAGTTGCCTCCATCAACACATTTTCACTTATATATTCCCTTCAAAGTCATCTACCTGAATCTTCATGTATGAAAAATTATACATCAGTTAGGTACTTAGCATGTGATACCTTATAATATATATGTATTTTTTATTTCCCTATATCTACAAGTTTTCTGTTACTTAACACAGGGCTTTGCATATAGGGATGATGATTAGCATATGATAAAGTTTCAGTTTCATATAAGATATGTTTCACATCAATTTAGAAAGGCAGCCTCTGCACATTGGAAAGATGAAGGCTCAGGACGATGATGGGGAAAGAGTGGTTCTTATAATAGATACACATTGTTGGTATCTATTGTTAATAGATATACATAGCTTCCCCAAATGTGCTGTGTTCATGGGCAAATTTGTTGATCTCTTAGAGGCCTTTCCTCCACTTGTCAAATGAAACCCCCTTCTAATCTCATCTGAACATCCTCTTCAGGGAGAAGGAATATTGCCAGGGAAGCGAGAATGAGGCCAACAAAGGTGAGCAGATATTCAATATATCAGCTTAGCAGCTCTTGAAAGCTATGGGGTTTTGGTCACCCTAGAGGTGATAGTTGATAGATTGCATGTGATTGGATTGTGAGCAGAAAGGCTTACTGAAAGTTTTAAAATCAAACTCAGAGCTAACAAGATGATTCAGAATTCCAAATACCACCTCCTTTTCCCCCACCAACACCTCCACATGAGAAACTTGCACTTCTTTCCTTCTCCCTTTCAGTGTGCTAGCTGCATTCCTGCTCAGGCCGAGGTTTCCAAAGCAAGAATACTTACTGGTCCTCCCGTAGGTCAATCCAGATTTTACAGGACCTGAAACTTTGAACATTTCCTTATAGAAGGAAAAAAATTTTAAAAGCATATATCTAAAATTAGGTATGAAAGTAACTATGTTTTAGGATAGGAAATCACAACAAATTACAAATTTAAAAAACTATCATCCACCTCACAAAATTCAGAAAAATACACTTTTTAAATGAAATACTGGGCATTCCTCTATAACACTTTTCTCTTAGATTTTTTGGCTATATATGCTTTCATTACCAACTCATGACAGTGATTTAGTGACATGTTTTTAATAGAAAGAATATAAAGATAACTGAGTTTTATTAGGATACAATCAAGTGTTTTTATTATTGATAGTTTAGCAAAGATTCATTCAAATTCACAACTTGTTATTGATAATTCCATGTAAAATTTCAAGATTTTATCTATTAAATTTCTTTCACATATGAAAAGAAAGATTTCTGGGCATTTAGAATTTCCTGGTGTAATGATTAATCTTAAATACTCATTGAATTGACATAACTTATTCAAGAGTGTGCCATCATTGTCCTATTAATAATGACATATTATTAGTTTAGTTTACCTTTGTTATTGTTATCATTTCATGTCAAATCAACAAGTGTGAAGGATTACAAAAATGACCAGTTTTTTCCTTTTTCTTCATCCATGCCTTTAGGTAAGTATTTTCCCACAATAACTCCAGGCTTAGCCATGTGACTTACTTTAATGGAACATTACCAAATATGATGCAAATTGGCGCTTGAAACATGCTTGGATTTCGGGCTTGTCTCTGCTTGCTGTTGTTGGAAACACTGCAACTACCATCGTGAGAACAAGCCCTGACTTCTCTGCTAAATAAGAAGAGACTGTAGTATAGTCATCACAGTTCACTGTCAGCCAACTACCAAACCTGTAAGGAAGGACATACCAGATCACTCACCAGCTAACTGCAGACACGTGAGTGAGACCAGCCAAGACCAGCAGAAGAACTACCCAACTGAGCCTATCCCAAATCACCAGCATGGTGAATAGTGAGCCAAATAAATTGTTGTTTTAGGCCATAGGTTGGCAAACTTTTCCTGTAAAAGACCAGATAGTAAATATTTTAGGCTTTGTGAGCCACTTGTGGTGTTTGTTGCATTTCTCTTCTTCTTCTTTTTAAAAATATTCTTTAAAGATATAAAACTGTTCTTAGCTATGAGACATCCAAATACCAGCCATGGGCCAAATTTGGCCTATAGAGTAAAGTATAAGCCATTACATTTTAGGAAAAGTTTGTTGCAAGCCAAAGCTAATTAGTATAGCAAAAAAATTGAGTGTTTTCCCAAATGCATTTATATGATTGATTTTTCTTCCTTATTGGTCTCATAACAATTTCGGGGCCTGACATTTCTTCTTCTTAAAATATATCTCTTCAACTTAACAAATTTCTAGTTTTAGTATGGTATGAAAATCTTTATTAAATTCCCTTCTTAAGATAAGAATAATTTCTACTGATTACATTGCTAACTTTTGTCTCTTCTATTTTACATTCCATTAATTTTTAGTTAATATTCTTTTAACTCCTATGAGAAATAAAATTAAAGATGGCAAAAGAAAACACTTTTCTTATATGTATGTCCAAACCAGAGTATGTAATTTCTCATCCTTTTCACGTAAATATTCTAAAACACCTTTCCACCTCGCAGTTAAAAGGTTGTCTTTGAGCTTGACCACCTATTAAAGTACATTTTTACAGTCTGTTTATGCCTGTGTTCTTTATTCAATTTCTGGAATTTGGAGTTCCTAAATTTAGAGTTCTTAAAAAGTCATTGCATTTGTGTTGTAAGTTTAAATTACTTTTATACATGTGTCGATTGTAAAAGTGTTCCATAGACTAGCTCCTTGCAGCATGCATTTTAAACCTTGTTTCTCTACCACCAGATATGTCAGGCATGGGAGTGCTTCTAGCTCACACGTTCATGTTTTCGTGACAAGTGAGAAGGCATGGTGGACAGTAGACTATTCCCAGAAGCCATTTCTAAGCTTGGCAAGTAGTGCTAACTTAACTGCATGGATTTGACTACACTCACATAAATATACAGACTAAACCCAATAAATGTCTCCCAAATTGAACTTTCACTTATCCATAATTTAAAAATGTCCGTGGCTACTTCAAAACCACCCAAGAAGGGGGAAGTGTGATGGAGGGAAAATCAGACTGAAACAAGACAGTAGTCTTAACCAATTACAGGTAAATTATCTTTCCTCACAAACTTTAAAAAAATACATGGGCATGTGAACACATTATTAGGAATCTTTCCAGGGAAGGTGCCCATGCAAGTGAGGCTATTTGAAACTTCAGTGTTATTAACTTCCCTATAAACCTACCTCTGTAAATTTGAGATCATTTTAATCACATTAGAGGAAGCAAGGATGAGCTCAAGTGGGTGAGAGGCACTTATTATCCAATTCCATTATGAGATTTTATCTATAGAAATGGCAGTCTTTACTCTGAGTTCTCAAGCAGTAAAAGTATTTTAGCATGAGTAAGTTGACTATATGTGCACCACGCTCTCCATGTCAAACATTCTCAAGTACAGCTTAATAATTCCATGTATTTTTTTCTACCCTCAATATAATATGGACCACATTTTTAAATTTGAAGCACTCACTTTTTAAATTTACATTCTCTAATACATTTTTGGAGTCCCATTCATCAACTGTCTATATGGTATCTGTTTGTAACATCAGTCACAGTTGACACAGAGTATGCCTTTGTAAAATTTTTCCCAGAGTTTAACTGCTATTACTAAACCAAAAACTCCTTATTGGTCAACAATGTGGAAACGTTTCGCCTTTGCCAGGTTAATTTAAATAGTGTTGTGGTTCGGGGAAAAAAAATAAGTTTCCATGAGATTTTCTTTATCTCTGTTTCCCATCTGGCTTGCTGTTATAAACATTGAATCTCGTGTTTGCTGCCAATGTTTCCCAGAAAGCCTTGTAATTGCTTGGAATTTGTATGAACAGTTCCAGTCTGGTGCACAATTAGGGATGCACTATAAAATTTTCATTGCTCGATTTACTTGAAATTATAACATGGTTAGGGAACAATAACACCCATAGTTGTAGACTATAAAAAAATGATTACCAGAAATTGGCAAATAATAATACCAATAGATAAAAATTTGATTTGTAGTTATACACCCCAAATGAAGAAATTGAAATCTGAGCAAAGATGTAGAATATTTAATGATAAGTTTTATATGTGAAATAAAAAGACTTGAAGTTTGAAAATTCATAGGATTCGGGAAGAAAAAAGGAAAGGGGACTTACTGCCCTGTTCTTTCTCAAGTAAAAAGACTTTAATGGAAAAGCCTTGACTCTTATAAGAAATAATCTTTTTCGGGTCCTCTATACCTAAGGAAACAGGGAGGTAAGTAAGTAGTGACAAAAGGCAATTGGTATCAATGTCCTGCCAAGAATTGGCAAATTAATCCAATTGGCATTCTTCATTTCTGAAAAAGGCTAATTGTGCAAAACATTTCTAAAGGACTTCTTGTCATGCTGTGGACTATAATTTCCACCGCTTCTATGTTTCTTGAGGCTTGCTCTACTGTTGGCCATACATTAGAGCATATCCATTAAGTTCGGTGAATTGTAGTTGGTATGCACCAGTTAGTGTCTATGAGTGTTTGTATGTGCCAACATCTAATTGAAAAGTGTTTGGTCCCACGCTTGCACTTTAAATGTTTCAGCTGTGTAGGCATATAAAATTAAAAGAATAACATTGCGGGGCTCTTGGCCTAAAATGCATTTGAGTGGAGAAGCCAGGTGAAATGCAGATAATTCAAATAGTGGTAAACTGGGATTTCTGAAATCCTCTTGCTATGGAAAGCTTGCTGTGAGAGGACCAATATACAGAGTGAGAAAATGCATCAGCTGTTCAGTCTATTGGAGTAGAAAATACAATGTTACAGCAACTCAATATTAGATTCAGAAGTGTGGTCTCTGTCTGTCCATCTATCTATCTATCTATCTATCTATCTATCTATCTATCATCATTTATCATCTATCATCACAGGCAACAGTTTGTAATCTAGTGAGCCTCATAGTCTTCATAGGGCCTAATAGTTCTGGCTGACCATACAGATTATTCTGACAGTGAAATTAGACAGTGATTTTTTTTCCTAGTGATTTTCTCTCTCTAGATGAGTTGTACAAGGGACTCTATAGATTACAACTTGCATATTTCTCTTTTGTTTATTTTAAATTTCACCTCATGCTTAGATGTCAGACAATTCTGTCAACAATGTATAGCTGTTATGTTTGTTAAAAATTCCATTTCCTCATAAGTAAAGTAAGAATAATAGTAACTACATTGAAGTGTTGTTAGAACTATTAAACAGTATTTTATGTGTGTATATGTATACATATATACATATACATGCACATATATTTATAAAGTTAGGTAGTATGCTGCTTAATAAATAGTGATTATTATTGAGTTTCTTATTATATGCACAATATTGTAAACATTCAAGGTAGCAATGTGATCAAAGAGGGTATACATTCATGAGAGGTTTAGATAATAAAATATTTCTTATCTTTGGAAAAAAAGTGCATGATTTGCCACATATTATCCAGTAAACTTGCTGTGGCTATAAAGATACATCTATAATTCGGCTCACATCAAAAGTTAACAGTCTTGGAAAATAGTGCCATCGTCATTGCGAAACTGAACTAGAAATCTAGAGATAATTTCAAATCTTTTCATCCTATAAAACAGATTTAAAAAGGTTTAAACTTGTGATTCTCGATGAGGCAAGTGCAGCCACCATTAGAGGTATGGGCCTAACTTATCAGTAATTGCACATTTTCAATTTTCCTTTCCATTTCCTCCCCTTCTTGTGAACCCATTGGACTGCCAGTTAGTAAGAAAGCTGAAGTATAAAAAACCACAAAAAATGCCTTGATCCCCTTCATATAAAGCTCTTGAGATTTACTTGGAGATGAAGATAACCACAGAATGAGGACAACGTTTTGAAGTTTCTCAAGCCCAACCTTGTCCACAGAAAGGACTGAATGTGAAGGTATTCTAAATGTTCCCTCTCAAGTTTCCGCTTTGAGGGAAAAGAAACTATGTTTAGGCTGTGGCTTCAGAAAGCCCAAGGGTTTTCTTGCATTTGTAAAACTTCTCCAAGAAGCCTTTCAGAACTGTGGCTGTCTCTATTGCAAAGTGGTATCTCTGACTTTAAATGGGAAGTGTATCCACTGTTAGACTAATTCAGTCATTAATTCTGCCCCTTTGGAAATGTAAGAGAAGGGTCTAAAGTAACAATATAGTATCTGTCCCCTAGAGAAAAAACCCTGCTCATACAATTGCCTTATAGAAGCTTTCTATTAGCACTTGTGAATTTGCTGCCCTGTGGAATAATAGAGAAATCACTAAAAGAATTTTGGAGTGACGCTGCTGAGGAATCTTAGGAAATATTACTGGATATCTTTCAGTCTGAACTTGATCTCTATTACCAATTTCTGACCTTGAGCAAGCCAGTTAACCTTCCTGTAACTCAGCTTTCTCAACTGTAGAACAGGCCCCATAATATTTGTAACTTAACTCCCCAAATGGAATGTTGTAGAGATGAATGAAGCAATGTTTCCAAGATGCTTGGAGGTCTGGGGTGAAAGTGTGCTGAAATGTGGAACGCAAAGCTAAAACTCGATCTGCCTTGTGTAGAGCTGAGCATGGATTCTAGCCTTGTGATTTGGACCCAGTGCAGACAGCATCTAAACAGCAATCAACTCCAGCTCCTAAAGACTGTGTTAAGGCTGGTCAATCAGTCTGAATGCACAGGGTCATTGCAACTCACTATTTTAGTCTATGCTCATCATTCATAGCCTAGGTTGTCTTTAATGGTTCAGACCACTCCTGCCACCCCTGCATCCTCCTGCCATATGTTGTCCCTCACTTTTAAGATACAAAACACCCTTTCCCTTTCATTCTTTGCTTTTGACACTATTTTATTTATACAGTTGTCCCCTGATATTTAAAAAAGATTAAGTGTTGTTAAGTACATGCACCTTTAAATGTCACCTAAAAATGTAAACTCAAAAGCAAGAATGAGGGAAATCAATGGGATTAAATAGTATTAAAGGTCAATGCTATTTAACCCACATCATATTAGTTTGATCCTTAGAAGAAATGTTGATGACAACCACTAGATCAAGTTAGGAAGTTATTTTAATGCTAATGCCTGTTTATAGGCTTTTGGGATAAAAGTATATTTGTTGGCTTCCTGTCTTAGTAACATCCTGAGATAGTCTTATTTGAAATATCCTCTTTAATCAAAAGAAATCGTGGTTCCTAACTCTTTCCTTAGCACACACCTTTGCCTCCCTCTTGCCTGCTTGTGTCCCAACACAAGCACACAGACGTGATCATGAAAATAGTTATTAGCCAAGAACAAGTTATTGAAATTGAACACACAGAGGGCCATGTCAAGATGTAGATGCCAAGAAGTATCTTTGCTGGCAGGTCTTCCTTTACTGGCTTTTTCACTGTCCCTCAAATTCTCAGATTATTCATCCCCATAGGTAAGAAACTGAAGATTATCAAGATGCCAATATTTATAGATGTATCGATACTAATATCTTAGAGGTCAAAAGAATGTGAAATGATACAGATAAGTTTTGGTATAGAGGAGCAGTATACATGTGTCTGTTTATTAGGATGATACCAAGCTGGGGATGTCAGAGGGTATATATGTATATGTGTATAGGAGAAGAAGGGGCTTTGGGGCAATAACTTAATAACAAGACAGCCCTGGGTATACAGAAATGATGATGGAAGCCCAAGGACACATTAGAGAGTTCCAACACCATGGTGATTGGGTTCAATATTATGTCACATGTACAGGTTAAAGGAGTACAAATGTTCTATATGTTAAAGAGATGACTCTAAAGGATCTTAATAACTTTTTTCCAATAGCTGAGGGATTTTTTGAAAAAGAGATTGGCATTATTTTATGAGGTCACAGGAAGCAGAGCCAGGACCAATACTTGAGTCTTCCTTAGTATGATCAATTTCTTCCTCATCAGAATTTTTGAATTTAAAAAATTGCCCTTTTATTTCAGCAAATATTTGTTGATTCAATTTGGTTAGTCTTTATAAGCTAATTCTATGTGCCGTTTTGCTAAATAAATGAATGCAAATATTTGTTAGGACCTAAGTTTGTAAGCAGCACAGGTTTCAAAGTAGTTTCATATTTGTTCCATGCCAGATGTTCCAAACTTCAGCTTTTCAAATACTACTTTCACTACTTTTGTCATATCCGTACACTATTGTAGTATCACTGATATTTTTTGTTTAAGAAAACTTATTTAATTTATTTAAATTTATAATAATAAGAAAACTAGGTACCACTACCAGAAATGAAAAAAAAAAATCACTTACTGAAAGTAGAAAGAAACCCCATATATAATTGTAATAAAAATAAACCAATGATGAGGTGACTCCATAGTTTAGTGATTAGCAAGTCTGCTTTACATGCAGAAGGTCCTGGGTTCGCACCCCAGGTGGAGCCACGGACCATACCCCAGGTGCACTGGGCCCTTCTGAGAGTGCAGGGGGTGCTAGGCCGTGGGTGTATGCCACGAACACATGGGAGGAGATGCCTCACCTGCAGAGATCCAGTTCTTAAGGGGAGACAGCAGCATCCGTAGGTCAGGGGTGGAAGTAGAACAAGGCAAGGCTGTCCACTATTGCCACCATTATTCAATATATTATTGGAGGTCCTAGTGAGTGTAATCAGACAAGAGAAAGATATAAAAGGCATCCAAATAGGAAACAAAGAAGTCAAACTGTCACTATTTGTGGATGACATGATTCTCTATATAGAAAACCTTAAAGACTCCACAAGAACACTACTAGAAACAATAAGCAAATATAGTAAAGTTTCTGGAAACAAAATCAGTGCTCAAAAATCCATAGTTCCCATACTCTAACAGAGAAATGTCAGAAAAAGAAGTGGAAAAAATAATTCTTTTCACAATTGATACAAAAAGAATAAAATATCTAGGAATAAATTTAATGAAACATGTGAAGGACCTATATAATGAAAACTACAAGACCCTATTAAAAGAAATTGAAGAAGATACAAAGAAATGGAAAGATATTCCATGTTTTTGGATTGGAAGAATCAACATAGTTAAAATGACCATATTACCTAAAGCATTATACAGATTTAATGCAATCCCCATCAAAATCCCATTGGTATTTTTTAAAGAAATAGTACAAAAAATCATCAGATTTGTATGGAAGTACAAAAGACCCTGAGTTGACAAACCCATCCTGAGAAAAAAGAACGAGGCTGGAGGAGGCATCATCTGCCCGACTTCAAGTTATACTACAAAGTGACAGTAATCAAACGGCATGGTATTGGCAGCAAAACAGTCACATGGACCTGTGGAACAGAATCAAGAGTCCAGAACTAAACCCATATTTACATGGGCAAATAATTTTTGACAAAAAAGCCAAAAACATACAATGGAGAAAGGAAAGCCTCTTTAATAAATGGTGCTGGGAAAAATGGAAAGCTACCTGCAAAAGAATGAAACTAGACTGTTGTCTATCACCACAAATTAAAATTAACTTAAAATGGATTAACTCAAGGACCTAGGTCTTAAGGAGAATTTTATGAATTTGACGTCAAAGGCAAGGGAAGTAAAAGCTAAAATAAATGAATGGGACTACATCTAACTAAAAAACTTCTACTCAGGAAAAGAAACTGTCAACAAGGCAAAGAGACAACCATTCAAATGGAAAAATATATTTGCAAGCAACGCTTCCAATAAGGGCCTAATATCCAAAATATACAAAAAACTCATACAGCTCAATAACAACAAATAAAAACAAATGATCCAATCAAAAAATGGGGAGAGGATCTGAACAGACACTTCTCCCTAGAGGACATATAAATGGCTAACAAATACATGAAAAGATGCTCAACATGTCTAGCTACTAGGGAAATGCAAATAAAAACCACAATGTGATACCATCTCACACCTGTTAGAATAGCTATAATCAACAGGACAAGTACTAACAAGTGCTGAAGAGGATTTGGAGAAATAGGAACCATCATACACTGCTGGTGGGACTGCAAATTGGTGCAGCCACTGTGGAAAACAGTACAGAGGTTCCTCAAAAAAGTAAGAATTGCTCTACCATATGATCCAGTAATCCCTCTACTGGGTATTTACTCCAAAAATTTGAAAACTCATACCCAAAAAGATATATGCACACCGATGTTCATAGCAGCATTATTCACAGTGGCCAGGACATGGAAACAACCAAAGTGTCCTACAATAGATGATTAGCTAAAGAAGCTGTGGTACATATATACAATGGAATATTACTCGGCCATAAGAAAAGATGAAATACTGCCATTTGCGACAACATGGATGGAACTCAAGATAATCATGCTAAGGGAAATAAGCAAGACAGAAAAAGTTGAGAATCACATATCACTTATATGTGGGATATAAACCTAAAAGCAACAAAGGAGCAGGACAAACAAACAGAAACTCATGGACTTGGACTATAGACTAGTAGTTACCAAAGGGTAGTGAGGGGGGGAGGAGAGGGGAGGTAGACAGGGTAAAGGGGGTCAAATATAGGGGATAGTGGGAGAGTGAAGTGGGTAAAGAGGATCAAATATATGGTAGCTGAAGGAAACTGGACTTTGGGTGGTAAACACACAATAGAATATACAGTTATCAAATTATAATGAACACCTGAAAATTATATAATTGTATTAACCAATGTTACTTCAATAAACTTAATTTTAAAATAAATTAATTAATTAATAAAATAAAATAAATAAAAATACCATTTAAGACCATTTAATTTTGCTTTCTGAACTGTTTCCTGACCTCTGATCAGCTTGGTTCTCCTGCTGCCCAAGATCAGGATAAGTCTGAGTCTATCTCTTCCTCTCCTAACTCCACAGTTCAAATAAAAGTGCTCCCATCCTCAATATTGCGGATACACACAGCTTCCTTATTGCTGTAAGGAAATTCATAGGGACCAAATTTTAGCAGCATGGCCTTAAAGCCTAAAGAACTATATATGAGCTTGGACAAGAAACTTTTTAGGATGGTTCCTTGTCAGAAACGAATCCTTTTTTGTGGTGGTTAAACACGCTCCACAGGAAGTTTTGTTTATTGCTGGTCTCGGGGCAGTGAGTTAGTGAGATTCTGTCAACATGCTCAGATCTCTCAGGATGGGTTAACTCCTCCAAAGTTTATTCACTCATGCAATCTTTCACCATTCATCAAGAGAAACCATGGATTTAAAGCACTTGTCTCTTTTGCCAATGTGAGATAGCAGCAGAAACTTATGTGCTTTATTTCCAAACAGAAAATATATTTTGCTGTTCCAAGATCCAGTTTCAACCATGTTTCACCCATCATTTAATTAACCATAAATGAGGGTTGAATTCCTTTTTTGTTTTGGTTTGAAACTCCATAAATTATAATTTTATGAATATAATTCTGTCTTACTTTCAATTTGGACCCTCTTTTTTATCAGTATTTGAGAAAATCACCTTCTAACCTAAAAATTGAGTTAATGAAGAATATATAAGGAATGCCATTAAAAAAGAAAATAAATAGTAGGCTAAAACTTTTCAGAGTAAGACCTCACTACATTACCCTTTAAGGAACTGTGTTTACTTTCTCCAGGTTACATATCCAACTGTTCCCTAATAGGTCACCTCTACAGTTAGCAATATACCAAAACTTATGCCCATTACAGACAATGAAAGTTAAGACAGAATTATGTTCCTAAAATTATAATTGTAGAGTTTCATACCAAAACAAAGTTTGTTTTCCAGAAGGGCAGTTATTTCTATATAAACTTGCTTCCCAATGAGCTTTGTCCACATATTAGAATTAGATATCTCAGAAACTATCATCTCAACATATTTTTACTTGATGGTTGTGATATATAAAATCATAATGAGGTATAAAAATATCCTATTTAATATTTTTCAATGTTCTTTATTTTTCCTTCTTGACTCTTAAAACAAAAACAAAAACAAACCAAAGATATATCAGAGGCCCCAAATCTAGAGTAAAGTTTTTTCTTTAAATGCATTAATCATAGAGATGTTCTCTGTATGTGACTTCTGTGAATTTTCATTATGTATTTTTTTTGTAAGTAAAATAGAGGAAATGAAAATTAGGAAATGCAGTTCTGACCAAAGAACGATTCTCTTTCTTCATTTTCCTCCAAGTTTAAGGATATGGTCAAACACTTAACAAAGAGGCAGTGCCTGTTTAGACTGGACATTATACTTGGCAATCCTGGCTTCACTCCTACTGTAGCGTTATAATTTTCTGTATAAGTAGCAATCACTAGTAGTTTTGATTAAGTGATTATCCATAGGCTTGCTCTTGAATAAAATGACAAATGTTCTCTGGAAAAATTCAAGTAGACCTTGTAAACTTGGAAATTTTCTAGGATGTGAGTGTACTCCAAATGGTTTTATGTATTAGTAACAGCAAGGATCTATGACTCAAACAATAATCTACTTCTTATAGAGAGGAAGAATGGAAACACTAGGTTTATGGACTAAAAATAATGGAAAAAAGTGAAAAACAATTTTTCCCAATATAAGGAAAAAATTTGATGAAGTTCAAAGCTTCCTTGTCTTGAGAACTTGTATAAAGTATGGTGGGTTTATTGGCCAATGTGGATTACCCATGCCAGAGAAGAACATTTTGAGAAGATTTAGAAAGCCAGAGAGTTTTGCCTTCTTCCTTTTCAGTACCTACCACTTATTATATTTGCCATGTGAACAAGAACTTATTTTCTTTGAATGAAGAGAAATGATTTAGACATACAGATAAGAAAAACTTCCCAGATCTTGTTTTTCATTTCTAAGATCTAATTGTATTTCTAGAGAGTAACACACTGTGCCTTGACTATATTCTTCATTTCAGTTTTTCATCCTTGTGAGACAAGATACCAGCACAGCAGAGCCTAAAGGCTCAAAGTATAAAGAAGCTACAGCTTATTTCTAGAAATATTTATAGTGTAAAAATAAATAAAATTTAACTTTTGCAATTAGTAAGTTTTAAAGTTATAATCAATATTTTACTTGGAAAACAGAATTATCTTCTAGAGACTTTCGATCTCAGCAAATCCTAAAATGATCATGATTATAGCTTAAGAGTTCAAAGGAATATAGTGAAAGGACATTAATTTATGCCACTGATATTTCAACAAATTATTAGCCTTTGAAATTTTGGTGCTTTTACAAATACAAAGATAAAATATATGGGTTGTTACTTGATTTGTGCACGATAGGATAAAGATTTACTTTTGGTTAGATGTAAAAATATTTTTTCATCATTAAACCATAATCACACTGGATATAAATATGATGATATTCCACTAAAAAAATCTACCTAACTCGGTAAATAAACACATAAACCCAACAGGTTTTAGGGAAGAACCATTTGGGGACCAGGTTTTCATTCTGGCTTTGCCATTAACTAGCTATGTGATTAGCTTGTTGATTTCAGGTGAACTAACCTATATGTTTCAGTTTTCTTTCCCAATATAATGGAAGAAGGCGCCTTAAAGTTAGGACTCCCCATCGTTCATTCTAGTTCTAAATTGGATTTTGTTATTCTAAGCCCTCTAGAGGGATATGACATAGTTGGGTATTAAACAGAGGCCATGAAAATAGAATGTGTTAGATTGGTTAATGAAGAATAAATGAAAGATTTTCAGTAAATTTTCCCTTAACAGGAGCATGGAAGGCAAGGTCAAGAGCACAAAAGAGAAGGGTAGGATTAGCAAGGGTCTGGTCAAGATTGTAACTAAAAGAGGAGAACATTTCCCCAGATGTCACTAACAATTCTTAAAGGAACATCATCTGAAGGACTCCTTGTAGTCAGTCAATAGCCCTTGTTTCCTAACACTGGCGATGACTTATTGCCTCTTGATAGTGGACAGTCTGAATGTGTGTGACATCCAGCAGAGAACAATGAAGGACAGAATACCATAACTCTGCTACTTCGTACTGATATAACTCTTGGAGTTTACAAAGCACGTCCTCCATATTAGTCTACAGTTTTTCTCAATAACCAACCTATGGCTGTGGCAGGGAAAGAGTATAGTAGTTAAGCATATAGGCTTTAGAATGAGATAGTCCTGAATTCAAATTCAAATCTCAGTTCCACCCTTCTTGGTTGAGTTGACTTTGGACAGTTAATTCTTTTAACAAATATGTGTTGAATCTGTTATGCTAGGCACTAAGAATATGAGATGGGCAATAAAGTAAATGACAATTCTAGATTGTGATAAATGCTCTGAGGAAAATAAAATAGGGTAATGAAATGTAAAATAAGGGGGCTGGAGCTAAATGGGATTAGGTTTTAGGAAAACTACTCTTAGAAAGTAACATTTTTTTGCACTTTTTTTTCAATTACAGTTAACATCAAATATTATTTTGTATTAGTTTTATGTATACAGCTTATGATCTCACTTATATGCAGAATCTAAAGAACAAAATAAATGAACAGAAACACTCATAAATAGAGAACAAACTGGTGATTGCCAGATGGGTGGGTAATTCGGGGGCTGGGTGAAAAAGGGGCAGGGATTAAGAGGAACAAATTTGTAGTTACAAAATAGTCATGGAATATATAGTACAGCATAGGGAAAGTGACATTTGACCTAAGACTTGAATAAGAAGAAAGAGCCAGCTATGTAAAGATCTACTGGAAGAGTACTCCCATCAGAAGAAATAGCACATGCCAAATCCCCAGGGTGGGAAAGAGCTTACCTGCTCCAGGGAAAGCAACTTAGCCAGTAGCCCTGAGTGCTGTGGAAGAGGGGAAAGGAGTGGATAATGAAGTCAAATCAAATTGGTAATTAGGTGCCAGATCATATGTGAGGTTTACAAGACATAGAAGGACATTGAGATTTTTTTTTTTCCTTTTCCTAAATGCAGTTAAGCCATGGGAGGGTTTTCTGCAAAAGATTACCATTATTTAAAAACTCTTTAAAAAAAAAAAAAAAAAAGATCTCTCTTGTTACTCTAATAAAGTGGCTTGAAGAACAGTGAGAGCAGAAGCAAGGAACCTAGTTATGAGATTATCTTTGTTGTTCAGCCTCAGCTTTCTTATTTGTAAAATGGGAATAATAATAGGTACGTCACAGAGTAATTTAAAGATTTAAATGAAAAAAAGATAAATGAGAAAAGACACAGTTCTGGCAAATGATGAGCATTTAGTAAATGAGGGTTGCCATTGTTCCCCATTTGCACACTAGGAAACGGTCCCTCTTAGAGGTTAAATGACTTGGTCATAGTCAAATAGCTACTATCCATGGCTGGCCAGAGCTTGAATCCAAGTTTTAGAATTCCAAAACCCTGTAGGTCTATATTTGCATGATCAGAAAGAGATAACCTGAACTTATATTTTAATCCGACAAATGTTTCTCAGACATATAATGTGCCAGGCACTGTGCTAGGACTTGAGGATAGCGAGGCCTTTTCCAAGAAGCTCAAAGTTCAGTAGGAATGACATATATGAACATAAAGAATTTTGAACTGAAATGACATGTACAGCAATGGATATATGTCACTCACAGAGAGGATCTCACAAAAGAAATGCTATCTGAGCTGGGTTTTGAGGTGTAATGAATGATTACCAGACAGATGGAAAACAGCAAGAACAGCATCTGAGGGGTCATGGAATGAGCAGCAGCTTGGAAAACTCCAAGTGATTTCAAATTGTTGGTGTAAAGAATATGTAGGGGGAGAAGGAAGAGTTAAGTTTGGGGAAAGGAGTCAAGGGTACAATAATTACTAATAAGAATATTAATAGGGTTGAAAGAGGAAACCACTATTTCTATAAGTTGGAAGTGAGTAGGATATCTGGACTACCAAGAAGGATGTGGTGATGGTGACATTAAGTAAATATTCATACATGACACTTAAACATATTGCTTGACTTATATTGGCTCATATGGGCCTGTTATCACTTCTGTGAGTACTCAGAGCACTGAATGCACATATGTAGAGATCGAAACTCAGCTGGGTTAAGTGTCTCTGCCAAGGTCATTCAGATGGCAAATAAAAGAACCAGGAGGGCACCCTAGGTTGCTTATCTTTTGTCCAATTTCCATCTGTCCACTATATTACTAGTCTATGTGGCCTGTGTAATTGTGAAGACTGCTGAGACAGAACTAGAGTCAGGGCGCAGTGGAAGAATTAGATGACAAGGATACTGAGAGCATAAGGGAAGATTTAAAGAGAATAAAAGGCAGAGAAATTAACATTTATCTGGATAATACCTGAATATAGGCTGACATGGGAAAATTGGGAAGAAAATGGCATAGTGCCTGAAAGAGAGCAGGGATCCAAAGACTTGAAAGTAAAGAAAGGAAGGAGGGAGGGAAAGAAACAAGAAAAGAGAAAGGGGGACTGGGAAGGAAAAGAAGAGAAAGGCAGAAGAAGAAGGAAAGATATGCTGGCAGAGAGGCTGTGGGGAAATTGTGATTGGAGCATGCAGATGACTATGCCAAGGGAACATGTCTCCAGGAATGAAAAATGTGCTTTGGAGCTAGAGAAGATTGGAAGACATTTTCCTCTCTCCATTGTTTCTCTATCTCTGTCCTTTCTCAGCATGATCATATTTTCTGAACATCAAAAATAAAGACACATAAACTGATTAAGGAATTTTCTGCCACTTCCAAGCAGAAAAGATCTTCTAAAAGTGTAGTTAGTTGGCACTTTTAGGATTTTCCCATGATACATGACTGTAATAAGAGAGAATATTTGAAACTGAGATATCTCAGAAATTCCAGAATATGCAATAATAATAATTATTCCTTTTTGAGTGCCAAGCATTGTTCTAAGGGTTTAAATCATTTAATCCTCTCAACAACCCTATGAAGTAGATTTTATTATCTCCACTTCACAGAAAAGGCATCTGTGGCACGGCCAGGTCAAGTAACTTCTCAAGGTCACACACAGAGCAAATGGCAGAATTGGCTCTGAGTTTTGTTGCCCCCAACTGCTATGCGAAATTCCCAAGGGTATGATTACGTTTCATCTCATTCTCTTTGAAGTCGATGCTATCTCAAAGAGTTTTGAAATGGAAAGGTTTAACAGGTTCTGTTAGTGTACATCAAGTTTAATTCACCATTTAAAACGTTTGTGAATAGCAAGTAAAACATTATGAACCACCAGATAATTTAGGCAAAGTGCTTTGAGATCTTCGTAGGAAGTTGATGAATTGTTCTTTCTCTTTTAAAAGAAAAAAATATCTTGCCAAACAAAGGTGAAAAGTCCCAAGCCAAACACTAAAGTAGATAATATTTCTTTCTCTGTTGCTTTATGAAATATTGGCAGCCAGACATATTTCTAACCCTAGAAGACATAAATCTTTCACAGGAAAACCAAATTTCTTTGGTTTGGCTGCCAAACTATGACTTCAGCCTTGAATCTCATCTCAGAAAACTGTAAACACCCTTTTCCTTTCCTGTGTTTAATTTTAAGCGTATCTTCCCTTCCTGAAGACCATCTTTCTTCCCTTTTGGGTTACTGTCTCTCACCCCGTCTTGTCCCACATGCCAGCCTGTGAGTGCTGACCTGCTGAGAGACAGGCTGCGTGGGTCTCTTTCAGCCCTCTGCATTCTCACCTCTTGCTCACTCCCCTCTGTCCTTCTTTCCTGTACTTTCAACTTTTTTCTTTTTTATTAACTGTTCTTGGCTTTCGATTCACATTCCGCTGAGGGTTGATGATTTCGCTTTGGCGTTTTTTTTCCATAGACCTGCTGCTGCCTCCGTTATCACAGTGACCCTTGGCTTATACTTTGTGCCTATGGGGCAAAAGGATTCAGAAGTTTATTTTAAAATGGTTTTAGTTCACTTTTCTAGTAACCAAAGACTAATTGAATAGGTCAACCCATGAGCAATTAAGTCTACATAAATATGCAAACATAGCTCAAGCCATATGTGCTTCAGGGTGAAAGGAATCAATGTGTCTGGGAATGGGGAGGGGATTGTGTTCGCTCTCTAGAAACTCAGATTAGCATGATATCTTCTGGGTATTCGCATGAAGGAGATGGCAGGGTATAGAGAAAAGAGCACTGGACTGGGAGACAGTAGAGTAGATCAGGTAATAGGCCAAGTTCTGACATAAGATAAACCAGCTGTGGAACACTGGAAAGAAAGTTATACTGTCACCACTCTGAGTATCAGTTTCTCCACACTTAAAGTGCTGGACTAAATAGATTGTAAACTTGGATAAACCTTAGAATCACTTGGAAAGTTTGGGAGTGTCAGAAGAAAAAAAAGATAGAGTTTTGAAACACATACCTAACTAGAATCCTTAGAGTGGAGAATCTGGATATATGACTTGATGTAGCCACCCAAGTCTAGGTTTGAGCATCAGCATTAGCAGACTCTGATTCATTAAAATCTTTTGTCCAAGTTCTATCAGTACTTTCCGGACAAGGTAAAACATAGAATAAAACCCACTGCTATTAGAGGATGCTTCAGGAGGTGGGCAGCAGAGAGAGCTAGAAGAGCTGGATTTGTTGCTTTGGACTAGTTTATCAGTTGTTTTGATGCTTATGGGTTTCAGAATAGTTAAGTAACAGAGCAACAATTTTTTCTCCTCTATGAATTTTCTATCTTAATGTATTGAAATCACAATCACTTGCAAAGTTGTTCCTAAAAGTGGGCACATTATCTAGCTGTGATCTGACCACTTCTGCTTCTATATTAAGGTACTGGTCACAACCCTGCCATAAAGATTATTTTCTTGGTTCTTGGAGTATTACTCATACACAAAGGGGTAATGAGAGGAACTACTTAAAGCTGCAGTTCATAAGAGCCAAGTGAGAACAAGGCCTTCCAGGAATTATGCATTTGTTAAGCTCATTTCCTTTTTGCTACAAAGCATTTTTTTTTTTTTTTTTGTAAAACGTTGGTTTCTTTCATGGTAATTATCTCTTTGATTCTTGCAATATTACCCCAATTTAATTAGTACTCTCCTTCTTCATTCCTTCCCCTCTGTTGTCAGTTGATTTTGTCACCACTCCTACAAAAGTGGAGTATACAATCTCATCATTTGCCTTTGAGCTTGGCCACATGACTTGTTTTGTCCAATGGGATATTAGTAGAGGTGATGTAAGCAGAGACTTCAATTCTGCTTGCATGGTGGAGCTCGCACTTTTGTACTTCGTTTTGGGAGGAGCCTTCCCGGTGTAGCTTCTCCCCCTCACCTGGGCCCCAAAAGGAACATGAGTAGTGCATACCTTTGCCACTTGACCCACATCTTTAAACAGAGCTGCACATCTGGGCCCAGCTTAGATCAACTAATTCCCAGACTGTCTGCAGATGTCTGAGGAAATAAAGGAGTATAATTTCAAGTCATGGAGTTTTGGAGTGGTTTGCACACTGCAACAGCTGAATGATTTAGTATGTCAGTCAAGATGTCTTGCCTTTTCCTAGGGAATATGTGGCAAGTGACCGAACCTAGACCAATCAGATCTCTTCCCCAGAATCAAAAACACTGATGAAGAGTTGGAAGTGCCTCAGCCTCAGCAATCAGCTCTTCCCTAAACACTCTTCTTTAGTTCCTGATGTACAGACCATTTGAG
Organism: Eidolon dupreanum; assembly: GCA_028627145.1. Lineage (NCBI taxonomy): Eukaryota > Metazoa > Chordata > Mammalia > Chiroptera > Pteropodidae > Eidolon > Eidolon dupreanum. The sequence goes on along the minus strand of CM053509.1, from coordinate 130,013,562 downwards.
CTTCCCTGGTACCTGTGCTGGTCTTGCTGGCTCTTCAGTCTTCCTTCAAGCTTTGCAAGTTCTTCATATTCTTCTAATAGGGTTTTCTTATTATCACATCCTTATGTTATCCTTTATGTTTATATCCTAATCAGATCTTTTTTTATTTAAGCTAGAGTCTGTTCTATTTCTTTTAAATCAAAAATCTAAACTGTTACTAAGGGACTCAAAGGGGGAATGAAAGGGTGCCAAAATCAAATTTGACCAAACTCACAATGTGTTGGTGTGGATGGGAGGTTATTAGCTATGCTTTACTAGTCCCTTTCTCACATGAAACCTACATTTGTCATAAAAAAGAGACAGAAATTTCATGAATTTATTATGCTTATAAATTGCTTTTAATGAATAGATCTATTGAGGTAAAAGTATTCTGAATTTGTCATATAGAATTTCAGAAAACAAACGAACAAAAAGTTCAGTAACCTACTTAGAAGCAACTATTATTTTAAAAAGTAAATGATTACCCTAAAATGACCCCACAGCTAGAAGTGGACAGGACATGTTCTATCTTGAAGTTTTGCTGGCTGTGTGAGGTGAGTAAGGTCTTGAATGTGATTTGAAATTATGTTCCATCTATGTTAATATTAGAAAACTATTATTCCTTCAAGTTATATTTTCACTTTTTTTGCAACAGCCTCATATTAAAGAAGTAACATAGGTTTCATTAAAAATAATCATACCTATAAGGCAGGGAGTAATCTGAATCTTCTAGTACACTTAAATTTTACTTATGAATGAACCAACCATTGAGCACTGATAATTTAGATATTTCTGTGTATCATCATGGATATTATATAACTTTTTGGAATGCCAAGTATATGCCATAAAAACATGTGCAGGAACATAAGTTCTGACAGATGTTAAACACCCTTTTTCATCAGAACCATGAATCTTTGTTTCCATGAATCTTGAAAAAAGATTGCCCAAGATCTTTGAAACGAATATACACCAGAAAATAAATCCATCACAATCAAAAGGTGACACAAAGGAAACAAGCTTCCAGAAGGGGAAAAAATAAAGCAGCAGCCAGACTTCATGCCACTCCCATAAATCGTTGCACAGCTGTTACCCCCTCCAGTGATTTGTTTTGCCAAACCAAAGACCAAGGTATTCCTGGGATGATATGCTAAGTTCCTCATCCAGGAATCTCTGTATATCTTATGCATTCCAAAAGTAAGGAAAATTGGTTCCTCTCCAAGGACAAGGAGTTGGTGTAAAAGGGATATTTTTAGGACATGTGTCTACTGCAGGGCTCTAGGCTGAGGTAGTACCCCTGAGCATTCTTTTCCTTTCCAAAAGACTCTCAGAGACTGTTGACAGCTTATCTTCAGAACACAGAGAAAGTGTCCAGGAAACACAAACACAGTACATTAAGAAACCATTACTCCAATGAGAAAGTGGAAAATGTAACAGAATGAAGTTTTTTCAGAATCCTAAAGTTTGATTTTACTCCACAGACTGTATAAAAATACTTTAAACTATGTTCTCAAGCAACCATGTGGACACTTCTTTTAGCTTTCATTTTTTTTTTTTTTTTTTTTCTGGAGCGATTGTTATTTTTTGATCTAGCGGAGACACTGAGTTCTCACAATGTGAACTGAAGCTCTTTGATGAATATTCTTATTACTTTGTAAAGCTTTCTGTAAGAGATAATTTCTATTTTACTTACAAACAACTGTGCAGGAATGGATGGATTCTATGGTAACCCTAGAAGCATGGTTATTCAGGCTACCTCACTGAAAAAATCTTTATTAAACTTATCATTTATTATGAATCAGGCACTGTGCTAGACAATGGGGATAAGTCCATGAATAAAATATTATCCCTGCCTCAAGGATCTTATCGTCTAGTGAGGACGAATTCCAGAGTTTATATTTAATAAATAAATGGATTATTTTCAATTCTGTAATGGAGATATAGAGAAGGTTCCGGACTCATATATCCAACCGCTTTCTTGATATAACAGTTATGAGTATAATTTCAAGATTCACAATGAGTTGGACTTGCACCTAAATTCCACCACCCCCAAACTTGGTGTGTTAGCTAGTTTAAAATAGATAATATGTGAACTTCAGTATTATCTATTTTAAAATGGGGGCAAAAATCATAGCTATCTTATAGGTTTTTGTGAAAATTAACTGAGATCATACATGTAAGAAACCTAGCACAGACCCTGGTACAGGGTCAGCTTGAATTGTAAGTTATTACTAAATTTCAGGCACTGTGTGACACACATGGGCAGGTCGAGATGAAAAATTTACTGTCACTACCATTAAGGATCACACAATGCAGTGTGGAAAAATCCTCTCTCTGTAGACACTCAGAGATTCCATTGTTCTCTCCTTTAACAACACACTGAGTGTCCCTTCTTGATCCTACTATGATCTTTGATCTAGATTGAAAAGTCTCATTTTATTTTTTTAGGAACTTCATCAAAAAACAGTATAGGACATATAATTGTAATGTTCCTATAGCCATTTGGGATGAGATGGGAGAGATAAAATAATGATTCCTAAATTTTCTTTTTTGTTTAAAGGATTCATGTATTTGGTGACTTGTTGAGTAGTGAGGTATAGCATACACATTATAAAGTACACAAATTTTATATGTACAGCTCAATAAATTTTACTTCTGTACAAACTGGTTAGCCACAACCCAGATCAAATTTACCAACAATATCCAGAGCCTCTTTTGTGCACCCTCCCAATAATTACTTTCTCAGCAAATGTAACCACTATTTTGACTTCTATCGCCATATATTCGTTTTGCCTATTTTAGAATTATATGTAAATAGAATCTAACAATGTGTACTCTTTCATCTCTGCTCTATCATTCAATCTTGGTTCATATTACATAGCAACAATTTGCTCTTTTTCATTACTGTTAGTATTCCACTGTATAAATATAGCACAATTTATTTTTTCATTTTATTGTTATGAACATTATTATTTTTCATTTTTACTGTGTTGAATAATATTGCTATGAATATTCTTACACATGTCATTTGGTGCATATGTGTATGTTTTTCCGTCAGCACTGAGGAGTGGAATTGCTGGGTCGTATGGTCCTGTGTCACACTGCCAAATAGAAATCCAAAGTGATTTTAGAACTTTATATTCCCATTAACAGTGAATGAGAGTTTCTATTTTCTGTATTCTCATCTACACTTGGTTTTGCCTTTTTTTCCCGTTAAATTTTAGCCACTCCAGTAGGCATTTAGTGACAATGCATTATAGTTTTGTGTTATTCTGGTGATCACTCTTTCATTTTCTTGTTACCATTTTATGAAATATTTGTTGAAGTCTTGTCTTTTTTAAGTTAACTTTTCTGTTTTTTCTTGTAATTTCCTTATCGTTGGCTCTATTATTATGAATATATTCTATTCTGTGACTTGCACTTTCACTTCCTTGTTTCTTTTAATGAACAGTTCTTACGTTTAATGAAGAAAAGTTTATTAACCTTATCTTTTATGATTAATGTTGGTGTCCTTTCAAAATTTTTTTGCATATATCAAGATTATGAAGATATTTTCTTATATAATTTTTTTAATCTTTATTATTTTATGTTTCACGTTTAAGTCTTTGACCCACTGGAAAGTGGTTCTATATAGAATGTAAAGTATGAGGTAACAGCTTTTTAAAAAATTTCTATGGCTATTCAATTGATCCAATATCATTGACTGAAAAGACCATTCTTTCCTCACTGTATTGCAATGATGAATTAGATGACGACAAACATATGGTTCTCTCTCTAGTTCCTTTGCTATGTTCTATTTGTTTGTCTATTCTGTCAGCAATACCACACTGTTTTAATTACTTTCACTTTATAATAAGACTTGATATTTGAGAATATAAGTACTCGTACTTTGTTTTTATTCTGCAAAAATTGTTTGAAAATCAGTATATCATTTCCTATCAATCCTTGTACTGAGTCTTTTGCATATTAGTTGTAACTTATTGAGTCTATAGAATTAACATTCTTCAGTTTGAGTTTTCCACTCCATGAACATATTACCACCATTTGTTTGGGCTTCTTTAATTTCTCGAAGCAATATTTTCTAGAGTGTTTATTTTTAAAGATTTTATACAGCTTTCTTCATATATTTTTTTCCAAAATGATTTATATCTTGCTGTTAAATTGTGCCATTTTAAAATTTTATTTAAAACATTGTTTTTTTTTTGTTGTTAGTATGTAGGAATATACTTGATTTTTGTATACTGATCTTATAGCCAATTACCTTACTAAGTTTATTAGTTTCAGAACTTTATATGCAGATTCTTTTGATAATTTTCTTTGAGCACAATTATGTCATTACAAATAATGACAATTTTATTTATAGTTTTCTTCTTGTATCTTTTTGTTCCTATTTTTATACTATGTAAAATTTCCAGTATAATACTGAATAAAAGAGGTAAAAGCAGGACATGCTATGTGATTCCTAATCTCAAGAGGAAAGCTTTTGATATTTCATCATTAAATATTATTTTTGTTGTAGATTTTTTGGTACACATTCTTTGTCAGATTAAGAATACCAAAGTTTTTATCTTGAAAAGTTGTTAAATCTTACTAAATTTTTTTAAATGTATTGTGATATCATAAAGGACATTTTTTTTTCTTTTACTGTGGTGAATAACATTGATTTATTTTTCTATCTTTAAACCAATTTTATATTACTAGTATAAAGCCTACTTGGACATAATGTATTACTTTTTTTATATTCCTTGGTAGAATTCACTAATGTTTTGTTTGAAAAAAATTGCACCTATTTTAAGGAGAGAAGTTGGCCATTACAACACAAAAATATTCTTATACTGTCCTCCAGTATTAAGGTTATGCTGGCCTTATAAAATGAGTTAAAGCAATTACTGAGAAAAATTTATAGGTAAAAATGAATATATTAGAAAAGAAAAAAGCCTGAAAATCAAAGATGTAGGCAATCACACAAGAATCTATAAAATAAACAGCAATTTAAAGTCAAAGAAGTAGAATAAATAAAATATTATAAAGATGTAGTTAATGAAATAGAAAACAAAATACAGTAAAGAAAAAATAAACAAATTTAGTCTTTAATAAAATTGGTAATCCCCCAGAAAGAATGATAAGAAAAATTCCCAATTTATCAATGGCATGTAAATAAAAGAGGATATTCCTTCAAAGTACACTTTTAAAAAACAATAAAGGTATATCTAATTTTAAATTTTATGCTAATAATTTTAAAATTTAGAAGAAATGGACAAATTCCTTTTTAAAATTATCAAAATTAACAGAGGGAAAAGAAAATCTAATCTTTTTTTATACCTCAAATGAATTGAATATAAATTTAAAACTTTCTCACAAAGATTATTTCATGCCTTGATAGATCTTTTGGTGGATTCTTACAAACATTTAAGAAAAAAATCATGTAATTGAAATTCAACCATCACTTTAATGTTCTTTTGAAGGTTATGTGTCTTTTTATCCTATGGATACTTTCAGGATTTGCTCTTTGTCTTTGGCTTTCTGCAGATTTACTATGATATGTCTAGGTGTGATGTTCTTTGATTTTGTCCTGCTTTTGATTTATAGATATTCTTGAATCAGTGGGCCTTTCAACGATTTTGGATAATTCTAGGCCATGATCTTTAAAAGAAAACTTCTCTCCCATTCTGTCTCACTTCTCTTTCTAGACTCCAATTACACATAAGTTCAGTCTTTTCGCTTATGCCCCATTTATCTCCTATAGTTTTAATGCCTCTCCCTCTCTCTCTCTCTCTCTCTCTCTCTCTCTCTCTCTCTCTCTCTCTGTCTGTTTCAATCTATACATTTTCTACTAACCTATCTTCTAGTTTATTAATTCTTTTTTATTTATCTAATCTGTTGTTAAATGCATTAATTATAAACATTTCAATTTCATTATTTTTATAGTTTCTTCATTTGCTGTGAAATTATCCTTGCCATCCCCCCTTTTTTTGGGAATACATTAGTCATATCTTAATTATCTTAAAGTTCATATACATATTAGTTCCAACAACTGGATCATTTATGGAATTTTTTTCTATTTCTCTTGATTTTTGTAGATTTGGTTACATTAAATGATGTGTAAGAATTACTCTAGTGTTGATGTATAATGTTATTTCCTTCAGAGAAGATTTAGGTTTCTCTCAGGCATGTAGAATATAAGTATATCAATTTCATTCAGTAAAGACTCTTCCATTTCTGGCTTGTTATTAACCCTAGAGAGTAGATTTTGGGGGTTCCCCGCTGAAATCCTAGAGTGTTTATTAAGGCTTTTCCTCTTTAGAAAATCTTGAAGCTGTGTAATCTCTGCTCAGTTTAGTACAGGCAAACCTCATTTTATCATGCTTTGATTTGTCATGCTATACAGATATTGTGTTTTTATCAACATCAAGGCAAAACTTTACACCTACAAAAAGATTACTATTTGCTGAAGGCGCAGATGATGGTTAGCAATTTTTTAGCAATAAAATATTTTTAATTAACATATATACAATGGTTTTTAGACATAATGCTATTATTGCACACTTAATAGACTATAACATAGTGCAAACATAACTTTTATATGCCCTGGAAAATGAAAAAAAAAGTTGTGTGACTCCCTTTATTGCGATATTTGCTCTATTGTAGTGGTCTGGAGCTAAACCCACAATATGTCTGAGGTATACCTGCAGTTGCTTTCTACTTATTTTTTCAGCATCTTGCTCTGTCCAAGCGCTACTGAATAGTGGTCACAAAATACCTTGGAGGAAAAATTGCTGTAAATGTAGGTCTGTGGTTTCCTTCTATCTAGAATCTTCCTCCCTCATATCTTGGTTATTTTGGTTGTTCTCCAGTGCCTTCAAAAACATTTTATTTGTTGTTGTTGTTGCATTGTATCCAACTCTCAAAGTTCTTCTTTTGGAATAGTTAATCTGATACCAGCTATTCCATCATAACTGAATAGTCTTTAAAATATTTTTTGTATTAATTCATTTAGACAAAACAATATGAGGAAATCAGGAAAACTGTATGAGATTTATTTTCCAAATGAAGAAATGGAAACTCAGAAGTATTAACAATTTTCCCAGATTGTCAGTAGGCTACAGGGCCAAGTCAGACCTAGAATTCTTGTCATCAGCTCTTAGTCATTCGCACTTTATACCATATTAGTGTTTATCAAATTTGATCAATGATATGCCACTTAATTGTGTTTTAGAGTAATTTCGATAATTGATTTTTCTAAAATATTATCATTATAATTTAAATAACAATATAAAGCATGGTACAAAATAAAATTATCATTAATATATCATTTCTTATCAAAGATTGAGATGGTTTTGTTTATCATCCTCTACAATATAAAAATTATTGGTTCTTATTATAAGTTCTGTATCCAATTCTTTTTTTAATATTTATTTCAACTACAATAGACTATCCTTTTGCAACATTATACATCATTGAAATGATAATATTTGTTAGGAGACTCTATCAGAGAATATGAGATATTTCTATTGTATACTCAACCAAATATTATGGGAAGAATTTTCTGAAAAAATCATCTTTCACCAACGAGGTCAGTGAGCAGAATGTAAACAAAAACTGGAGGCTTCAAAGTTTCAAGTTAGAAAATATAGTAAATTAATTGTTACCACTATCCTTTATATTAACATCTGAAAAGTATTTTTTAATATTCTGTTCATTGAGTGTAATTTTCAAATAAAGTCAATTAATCATTGACTTATTTTCTAACAAATGAAACAAAATATAAAGTGTTAAGAAAATATCAAAATTTCAGATATTTCTTGTGTAATGTAGATCAGTTTCTGTGATAAACATTAACTGTCATAATTAACATTAAAAGTGATGACATTTCAGCTTTGAAATAATAATTTCAAGCTATTAGAGAATATATTGAGTCATATAATTTAAATGAACTGTTTCAAATGACAAAAACATCTTTACTTTTATTAATAATTTTATGAAGATTTTTCAATTTCATTTATAATCTCAAGAATTCATCTACATAATTCCCACATTGAAAGGCAAACTAAAACTACAATGATGTCCTTCTACACATATATGAGCTTGGGCAAATTTGAAAGCTTGACAATACCAAGTGTTAGTGAAAATATGGAGCAAGAAACTCTCATACAGAGCTGATGTGAGTGAAAATTGGTTCAATCACTTTAGAAAAGTATTGTCCTTAGTCATACATACCTGTGACAAAACAATATCTTATGACCAAACAATACCAAACAATTACATTGCTGGGTATAAACCTAGAGAAATACACTCATATTTGTGTCAGAAAATATGTTAAAGAAAATTTATGGCGGTAATTTTTGCAGTAGTTGAAGACAACTCTAACATCATCAGTAACTAAAGATGTTAGGATGGATAAATAAATTGTGGTTGTTAATATAATGAAAGTTTATACCACAATTAAAGTTGTTCACAGCTTTAATTTAATTGTGGAATTTTATACTACAAGTAAACTAGAGCTATGTATAATAATCTAATTGAATCTTACAAACATTGTTTATTGAAAGACATTTTTAAAATTATGAGCTTCTACAAAGTTTAAAGCCAGTCGATACTGACAATGTTATTTAGGGCCATATAAAAAGGAATAAAAGTACAGAGACTATTAAGGAAGAAACCATCATACATACATATCAATATAGTATTTTTTAATCTAAAAAGATTAAAGGAAATGGGATTAAGGGGAAATACCCAGGGGCAGGAGATTGCTTCTTCAGTGTAGACAAGATTCCATTTCTTAGGTTGTGATTAAAGGGCATTCACTTTTAATGATTCATTATATTATATATATAGGTGGTATGCACCTTTCTCTATGTGTGTTGTATTTAATCATTTTAAAAGTTAGAAAAACTTCCTGTTGGAAGCGAACATACTTCAATGTGGAAAAGAAGAATCTCATTTCCCAGACAATGTTAGAAAATCACATACCACCATCTGATTATATCCACAAATTTCTGTATTTTGTTCAACACAGAACCAAAATTAGGAGCCATATCGTTGATCACCAGCCATTCTGTGTTAATAGCAAAGTATGTAGATTGGCAGTCCGTCACAGTCTTTTATTGCATAGCAATCATTTTCTTTGCTGGGCACATACCTGATGCTTCATTAATAACAGGATCAGTACTCTTTTTCCTAATGTATATCATGTTTTATAAAAACTCCGGTGACAGGCTAATAATTTCTTCTAGCATGGATTTTGAATGATTAACAGAACAATAAAAAATCATGAAGCACTTCTCTCCATGTACAAGTCACATATTAGACAAGACCTGATTCATACCTTACACATCAGTGGTTTTGCCGACTGGAAAGCAAAATATCTCCTAGACCACACACATTATATGCCATTAATGTTCCATGATATACAGTTGTCGTATGATGGGGACATTTTGCCAATATTTATTAAGCTTTCACTTTGAGCTCATTATTTGTTATTAACTTTGCAGCTAATTTTACCAGTTACCATAGAAAAGTATGACTTGAATATCTACCTGTTTTTGCTACAAAGAATGTAACATCTGAATTATGCCTCTATAGTTTTGACATCCCCAGTTTCTTTAGTAATAAAATCCAGCAATATAAAACTAGGAGATATTTATATAAGAAAAATTTATTTTTAAATCAGAGAGGTACATAGTACTAACATGCAAAGCTTTGATACCTTCATGCCACGTTTAATTGTTTTATAGAAAGCAATTTACTATACACCAGGGTCAAAATAATTGGTAGTCTTCTTAAACATAGTTTTCCATTGTTTATTTTTGAATTTCTTATTTTCACTTTTTATATCTGACTGCTTCTAGTTGCTTTTCCCTTGTCTCAGCACATGTATAATCACATTCTACAGTTACTCTGAAACCTGGTCACTTAAGGTGATAATGGTAGTGTTGTATTTCTGTCACTACTTTTATAACTATGTTTATATTTGCATACATTATTCTTGTATGTGCTTGCTTCTTTAATAAAATAAAAATCTAATTATAAACACCAGTAGTAACAAATTTTTTTTAAAAAAGGCAAATGTAACGGATGCAAACAGTAACATACTCATAACGTCAACATAAATTAACTTAAATGCATTGCACCCAAGTAACTGACGAAGCTAAGCCCTGATCATCAGTCCTTGCAATTGGGTGGGCTACCTCCAGGATGCTAATGGCTATTAAGAACATAGCGGACCTCTGTGAGAGTTATAGTCAATCTTACATTTTAAATTTGTTAAATATTTGTGAACAAAGCTTTTTAAATCTCTTTTTCCTCTGAAATTTCTAAACTATTTGTCGAAAAACCACCAGAGGACACAAATGATTTATGAACTGTACTTTGAGAAACACTGCTCTGTGTCATGCTGTGATTTTTGAAAACATGAAAACCAAAACCAAAACTTTGAAAACCAAAATAGCCAATTTTAGGAACCATGAAAGTCTAGTTTCTAGCAATTTAGTTCAAAGTACCTCATTTCTTAGCTTGTCTGTGACAAATTAAAAAAAAATGTATCGTGGGTCTATTTACCCAAAACAATTATGGAAATTGGATGTAGATAGCATTTTCTAAGACCGAAATTTAGATCTCAGAGTTCCACCTTACTTTCTGCTGCAGTCAGTCTTGGGCTTATAGTCACTTTTGTACTAATATTACTGTCAGACTAAAGGTGTTAGTGAAGGAAGTTAGTGAAGGGAACCAACTTCTCTAAAGGATCCCTTCTCCAAAATACAGAGCTTGAGGGAGAGAATTATATGTGAAAAGTCAGAACACTTACTTCAAGGGCAAAGCTGCACGCTGGGCAGGCCTGCTTATGGACTGAGATCCAGACACCAAAACTCGTTTTCCCCATTTTTAAATTTTTTCAATGTTATCACGTTGTCTAAAATAAAAAATAATAAAGATTGTTTGGGATTAATTTGCATTCTTCCTTAAAATGCTAATAGCCAGAAATTATTATGAGGTTGTTCATATACCTCAGCGCAAATTATTTTGATCAGTAAGCATTCCTTCTGATGATACCACTGTATTTTGATTAAGGTGAATGAAGGGCTCTATGTAATTGGTTCTACAGGAAACGAAGGCTTCACATACAAAAAAGTCTAGAGAAACATGAAACTGCTAGGATTTGAAAGATGATTGTGAGAAAGTAAGAGAAATATAGATGAGTTTTTGAAAGAGGGTGCCAAACTAGCTTTGGCTCTCCCAAAATGTTGCTTGGATAACCATACCGGTAATGCAAAAGAAAGTCTTTTTTTCCTACTTATTCCTTAACTCTAACTTCATGCCCCCAGGCTCTCTTAGACATGGGAGATGGGTATGCATCTTAGAACATGAAGACTTTTTATTCAAATACAATACTTGAAATAAATTACAGGTTTCATCATGGGTTAAAAAGTTTTTGTGAGAGCCTATTTCCCATTTATAACATTTCTTCCACAAGAAAGCCCTCACTTCCCTGAGAACATCCTCATGGATGATGATGCATGGAAACAGGATAATCATACATTGCTATGTGTGTGTGTGTCGGGGAGGGGGGGGTCATATAATAGAAAAGGATTGCCAGAGGAATAAAACTATTTAATCTTTCTAATTGGAAAACCCAAGTGACCTCCTTCCCTAGGGACATCTTTTAGGGAATGATGAACAGATTTTGAAACCATATCCTAGTCTATGGAAAAAAACAACAGTGGAGTGAATGAGGCTATGGTTTCAAGATTTCACAAGAAACAATAGAGTCAAATCAATCAGTAAAGAGCTCTGGTTGCAAGGAGAATAGCTCAATTAAGGAGAATGGAATGAACCAGCCTGGGGGGATTGGCTTGCTCATCATTAGCTCACAGAGGTTCTTGGCACTTGGCTTTCTTTTTTAGTTTTAACCACAACTTCAGTGTATAACTATTTAAAGGTTTCTCCATGCTGGACATCTCTGCTCAGGCCAGTGGTACAGTATGGGAATTAGAGAAGCTGGCACAGTGTTTTTCTGGTTGTGACTGAGACCTGTTAAAATAGAGAAGGTAATATCTTGCCTCTGATTTATTGCTTCCTGAAAGGCGTAATGCAAAATGCATCCCACCCTCTCCCACACATTCTTGCTGCTAAAAGAATTGGGGGGGAAAAAAAAAGACAAAGATAAAAATTTTTCACAACTTTTTCAATTTCTTGAAAAAGTGTATGTGTTGCCTAGCTTTGGTGATTTATCTGGAATGTTGTAGTTTATTCTAAAGTCTTTGTTGAAAGTGTACATAGAGACACAGGTTGATAAAACCAATCTCTCAATTTAGTTAACAAATTCCTACTGAATGTGCCTGTATTCTCCTAGGTAGTTGGTTGTGTTAAGAATAAGCATCTTTGCCAACAACTTGAACAATAACCTGGCATAACATCATGTATCTGCTGTACTAGCTGCGATCCAAATGACACAAAGGAAACTCGGCTGGCTGACACATGGGCCTTGCGATACGAAAATAAATTCTGGCGGGGGAAAACAAAAGGGAAGCATTAAGACCTTCAGAACAGCCAGTTTTTCTATGGGGACAGAGTAAAAAAAATCTCAACTTATTAGTCGAAAGATTCCACACCCCCCCCCACCCCCCGCAGAGAGGAAATGGTCTGCTGTCCTGTTGTGTGAGGCTCGTTTCATAATGAGCTTAGCGGGAAAAGCACAAGCTCTCTTTGTCATGAATTACACTAACCAACCTCAATCAAATTGGGAAACCACGAATGAAAGGAATTAACTTATAACTGAGAGGGTCACCCCTTTATGCGAAGGAATGATCTCTTAGACGAAGGTCTCAGTTTGGAAGGCCCATTCAAACACAGAGCATGGCCCACACTGTGGGTACTGTTCTGTTTGACTGATTTAAATGCAGTCATAGAAGTACAATGTCGTAACTTTCCCTCTAGACAAACAGGTTCTTTATGCCACTGTTTCAGTCAAGGGAGCCAAATAATACCTTTTTTATTGCATTATTTTTAGACATTGGATACATCTGGAAAAATATTCAAGCAGATAATTAGATTGCATTAGCAATGTGTCTGTTGTGGTTTCCGTGATCCCAGAGAAGGCAGCCCTTTATGAAGCACTTGGCCACAGTCTCCACGAAATCTACTGTGTAAATTGGCCCACACTAAAGCATGTGGAAAACATTTTTTGGCTGAAACTCGAAACCATTCATGTGGCTTTGAGACGGGGAAGCTCGGGCTGCCAACATCAATAGAACTTTGTACTACAAACCCAAATGGTCATTTAGACATGTGTACTGCTATGCTCACAAATGCACTGAGGTCAAATATTTTTTAATCTTGGGAATTTTCCCTCTTTATACAGCCTCATATTTCATGCAGGAAATGAGACTGAGTACAACAAACACAAATCATTGAGACTGACAGAGCATATTGGGTTCAAAACCCAAGCCTTGACTCTAATTGCTCTCCAAAGGCCCCTGGCTCAAGGTAACTGTTGATTTAGTTCAGCTGTTTTCAATCAGCACTGGACGGTCTCGCTAAGACAAACTGGTGAGGCCGCCTTACATTTCTACCCAGGATCCCTTGGGTACAAGTATAACACAGTTAGCATTTTAAAAGATTGCGTTTGTCTGTACGCTGCAGGCAGTAATTACAAGCAGGCAAATCTTTTGTGAAAGATGGTGTGACCTTCCTTATGGTGAAAGAGTGATGATGGCTTGTAGTGGAGGAAAAATAATGTTTCCATTCAGAGTTCAGAGAGGAGGCCCACCTCTTTTAAATGGTTGCCAAACTTGACAGCCAGTTTGTTGTTGTGTTGTGGTGAATATCAAAGTAATTTATTGCTTGAGGGGGCCAATTTCTTGGTATTACTTAAATGTTGAAGGATTTTCAAAAGCACACAGTCCTGTACTCACAGAGAAGTGATTGCTAAACTACATTGAAATGCTCATCAGGTATCTTTCATTCACCCATCCTCAGTTTTTTTCTAATTTTTTTAAAATTTTTATTTTTTTTTTAATGCAGCCTACAATGAGTAGTAGTAAAAATTTTAAGACTTGAGCATGCATTTTTCTGCTTGGAATAGATGTTCTCAATCTGTTCTTGACTTTGAAGTTACAAATGAATATATTGGACTCTCTAGCTATGGGCTTGAATTTGCATATGGGAATCAAGTGTAAATGTCTGGTCTAGACTAAAAGAATAAGATTAAGGATAAACTTGTGTTGCTAATAGTGCCCAGGAGAGCTCAGTTCCATATGTAGTTAATTGCTTCCCAAGGACCAACAGACTCTTGGGAGACCAAAAAATTTTTATCATTTCAATAAGTTTCTGGTTATAAATTCATACCTTAATTCTGTGTGTGTGCACAGGCACACACCCCCCCCCACACACACACACACACACTCACACACACAGCTTTTCCAGCACCTGGCAGAGTGCTAGGTGCACAGTAGGTGCTAAATAAATATTCGTTGAGTGACTGACATGGATGAAACAAATGTAATACATGTACAAATTTAACATATGGATTGTTTGAGAAGACCAAACATAAGCTTCTATTTTGTAAATCATAAATTGTCCAAGAACACTTAACTTAAAAAAATTTAAAAATAAATAAAGTTTAAAACAAATTTTAATGGAACAAAAGAGAAAGGAAAAAATACATTTTTTAAAGAATAAAAGTAGTTCAATTAACAATGGCTTAAGTTAATTAAAATCAATTTCAATAAAGATATAATTTACAGTCCATTTTTCAGAACTGTTCTTTGATGAGGGGTGCATATGTATGCATATGTATACATATGAGTGCATGTGTTTATGTCTGTGATAATGTGTAAATGCATTTAACTAGGGATATTTTTATATCCATTACCTTTTTTGGTGTTCAAATGACTCTTCCAAGTGCATATGTGTATGTAGGTATGTATATCCATTCATATACATGTAGACACACACATTTACGTGTGCATGTGTGTGTATATAGGTATATTTATACATACATACAAATGATGATGTCAGTTTGCAACAAGCATCTGTACTTTCTATTATAAGTCTCTTCCGTGGCAATTAAGTTTTCCAGAATTCTGTTACTCAGTGAGATGAACACTCCCCGTAGTTAAGCTATGCCTTCATGACATTAAAAAAAAAAAGCAGGAAACTTTTATGAAGTTACATTTTTCTCTTTTAACCATACAGGCAATAAATATCAGTTTAAATTAATTTTCCAAAAACATTTATTATAGTTTCAAAATGTGTATGTACCACGAAGAATATTAAACATTGAGAGAAGTTGGCACATTAAAATTTATATCTTTTCTAAGTAAGAAATAATAATAACTCTTCATGTATGATGCCTTGAACAACCTCAGTGTTCAGTTCCAAAGTAAACTGCCTGAAGTCACGTAAGTAACTTGGCTGTAAAGGAAAGCTCCTGAAAGTGGCGGTTACTAGGTAAATTGCAGAAGCCATTATCATTTTCTCTAATGCATCTAAAAAGTCTGAATGTGATTGTAGAACTCTCACCTACATTGCTTTCAGGAGCGGCAATTATGGAAATGATATCTCAGAACATTCTTTCAAGTATGGAGTCATGGAATCCTGTCTTAGAAGAAAAAATTGGGAATGAAGTCTTTGTACCCCCTAAATATTGAGTTAACACTCAGTATGGTATGGATTTAAGTTCTGGTACTATCACTGACCAGATTTATAACTTTGAGCAAGTCATTTATTTCTCTAAGGATCATTATGAATATTAAATAAGATAATATGCAAAGGCCTTGGAACATGAGAAGCCCTTAATATACCATATTTCCCATATTCTAAAATACTCATTTTCTCACTTTAATACTTCTGAAAGCAGGGGCTATTTTACAATTGACATACTTTAAATATTTTATTTTTCTTTTTCTTAAAAAGTGATTATGTTGAAGATATGTCCTAAAATTATAGAATCATATTAATACCATTCTTCTTTCTCTACCCCTCCTTCTACCCTCATACCTTTATCCTTGGTTCTTAATGGACAGCATAGCATGTGGTCAAGAGCTCAGGCTTTACAACAAGTGATCTCTGATTCTCAGCTCCACCACTTACTAACTGTTGATCTTGGATGATTTATTTAACTTTTTAAAGCTGCAGGTTCCTCACTGACAAAAAGAGACTTGTGAAATGAAACTCAAAATGTTATCCTAAGAACTTTAAAGTGTTAACAACTGTGTGTGGCACATAAGAAACATGTAACACAGGTTTGTTAGCAGTTTTTGTTGTCAGGCCTGGCTTGTAAGAACAACAGATGACAATGTTTGGCAATGTATTTAGAATACGTGCTTGGTTCCTGGATCATCTCATAAGGATATTTTCCAGTCGGAGTACAAACTTCACTGATTTGGCTCTAATTGAAGTTATATTTCCATTTATACTCCAATTTATAATTACTCAGAGCCCCACTTGCACATTGCCTATTAGTTCTTTCTGAGAGTTCCCATTGCTGCATCCTTGATATTCAAAATCACGATCCTCAGGTCCTCTGTTTCATGTCTTCCCTTTCTGCTCTCATTGCCCCCTTGTGACTAGATCACCACTCTACTGGGTACAGACATCTTTTAAGAGTGTCTGTCTCTGCTACCACCACTGTCTTTAGAAGGGAAATTGCACACCTCCATTGGATTCTGCTCTCCCCTGCTTGAAGTAAGCTCTTTTCCTGATTCTCCTCAGTATACTTAAGACCAGATTATAAGATTTTAAGTGATTTAATTAAATAAAAGGATGATGGAAAGGAAATATCTTGGTTTGTTCAAAGGGTTACTTCCTTTCCAGCCTATATCACATGTCCACTCTTTGGAAATCAGTTCACCCATTTCACCAGGCATATTTTGAGTACCTAGGCTTTGGAGTTCAAGACCATCCATGGCAGAGTCCAGGGAGGGGAATTGTATCTTACTTTCTCAAGGCTAAAGATTTAGTCTAAGCCAAATTCCTGGCACAGTAATTATCTATTCCCAGTTGATTAACAGTAGGAATACCCATTCTCATGATGTAAAACTCCACTTGTGCCAATTGAAATGTGGTTTTGCTTTATAGCCTTAGTAAGACGTTACATAAACTAGCATAGTTCAAAATCAAATTTTTCTGAATTATTTTATCTTAAATACCCATAGGAGCAACCCAATTCTGCCTGGAAAGAGCCAAGACCTTTAAACAGTCTGTCCTCTGAGCAAGACATAAAAATCACATTAGTGGCATCTTCTTCCATTGCTTACCTGTCTCATTTCCTGTAATTTTCTACTCAACCAAGAACAAAACTAACTTCCAAAAAAACAGCATTATAAACGTATAGAGCCAAGAGACAGTTTTGCATGCCAGCAGCTCTTTATCATATCTCCTCCCTTCCCTTTCCCTCTCACATCCCAAGCACTGACCAAAATAGCTTTGACTCTAGCTCAGCCATACCAACCATTTTCTATTACCAAATGAAGCACATAACTTCTCAGCTAACACCTTATGTATCTTGTAAGGCATGGCATCTGCTTGTGCTTCATTTGCAAACATGGCTCTGCTGAGCTGGCACTCATCATGCTACAATTTGAGATCCATGGTGACTTTCACAATCAACGTAGATCCACAAAAACACCTTGAGGTTGTTAACAGTTCACGAAACTACCTACTAGTTCTTTTCCTCCCTTTTCTTTTTCTTTTCTCCTTCCTTCCTTCCTTCCTTCCTTCCTTCCTTCCTTCCTTCCTTCCTTCCCTCCTTCTTCTTTCTTTCTTTTTTTCTTTTTTTATATGTCAAGCAATTATTCTACTGCCTTGAGTCAAAAATCTTACCTTTTTGCTCTCTTAGTTTACACTCTGTCTTCAGTTCAATTAACTGTATAAATAATCTCCCTACTCCAATACATAGTGGTAAATAAATATGACTTTTCTTCTTAATGAAGAGACTGCCTTCTCTATTTTCATGATTAATACTTGTCATTTATTAAAAACCTGTTTTGTTCCATAATTAGAAGTCATGGCACTGACATAGGAATGTGGAACTTGGAGATCTGAGTTTTAGGAAGACTAAACCAGAACAGCGGGAGTTTCATGAGCCTCTGCTTCAATTTCCTCTTTCATTAAATGGTCTGGATACTCTCTGCTGTGCAAATATTTTCTGAACATCTGATATCTGAAGTTCTTTTATCCATAGGAAAAAAATTGCTCTTCCTTTAAGTCTCCAACACTTGCTTTTCCCTAAGAGGCTCATGCCTTACAATTTGAAATTCATGAAGCAAAAATTGGGGTTCTGGAAAACAAGCAAGCTGTCTAGGTTAAGAGGAGATGTCATGTGAGCCTTGCTTCCTCATCTAGAGGACAGCCACTGTAGCAGAGTCAATAGCCCCAGGATTCTGTAAATTGCAATTCCAAAGGTCGATAGATTGCTTTTTGACCACCACAGTGTAAATTGGTAGAAGAGTAAAAGATATTTTTCCTTGTTAATTTTAGGAAAGCTAACTGATATTTGTGTTACTAGTTTCTCTTGATCTACATGGCACTGCCAGAGGCTATTAAGTTACCTGTAGAAAACACAGGTGAGTTAGAAACACTGAACAAAAGCAGTGGTTCTGAACCTGGAACAAACACTGAGCCACTATTCTCCAGAAATTCTGATTCAATTGTTCTGGGGTGCATCCCTAGCATTCGTTTTTCATTTCCTTTTTTAAGTTCCCAGGTGATTATAATTGCAGCTGTGATTGAGAACCACTGCTCTGAAGCCACCTGCCCTATTCTTTCCCTTTCTATCCTATAATGTCATGTGTAACCCACTTGCAGTCCACCATGTGATGGCAGTGTGCCCCTCATCTCATTAGGTACTAGAATATAGGAGCTACACAATAAAAGTCTGCAAAAGGAAAGAAAGAATAGGAAACGATGATAAGAGGAATAAAAGTAGAAAGAAAAGGGGGAGGGGGAAGGAGAAGGGGCTAGGTAGAAAAGAATGATAAACAACAATTTGTCTCTTGCAAACCTTAGGTCTACAACTCTTTCTACTCTTAAATCTTTTCTATGACAGAGCCCTTCAGTTATCTTGCCACTACTTAAAAAAATACCACTTTCATTCTAGAATTCCTTTCTAAATGGACTCAATGTAATTTTTTAGATGTTGCCATGGGGAATAATATTTTCCTTCTTTTGAAAGGCTGAAAGGGGAAGACAATGACCTAATGAGAGAATGAAAGGCTGCACAACTGGGTGGCTTTTTGATTATTCTAGGACTTCACATGCGCTGACTGCAATGTGAAGCCCTGCTCTTAGAAAAGACACATTTGACTGTGTTGTAAAGAATAGCTCAGCAGTAGAATCAGTGGTATATCTCCCCAAATTGTATATTTTAAATCGATAATCCTCCTCTGAGAATAATTTCTATTATGTCAAATGCACCCAGAGTAAAGACTTATTAATTTATGACCTGTGATTGGCTAGACATGTTCTCATTAAATTGGGTTACATTTAGTATATGTAGGAAGGGCAGGTCTAAGTTGTAAAAGGTGCTTTTCATCATAAAAGACCATATTTTAGAGGAATAGATTGCTGGTGGCTATAAAAACTTGATTCCAGAAGGCTTTCAATCAAGGGGGAAAGAATCTTGAAGATCAACGAAATGTTGAACATTCATGACAAGCAGATTTCTGTGTCTCCCACAGTGCACGACAGGGACAGGATCAGAGAGAGTCCAAGGTTATGGAACATTTGATCAAGAACCCTGAATTGTATGCACTAGGCTACCGTAGGTGGCCGTTAGCTTAGGCTGGCTAATCGAGGATAGAAGAGCTGGTCACATGGATGCAGCGCAGAATAATGGCTAAGAGCACAGAGTTAGGTGTCAAACAATCTTGTGTTAGAATTCTTTCTCTACCTCTTACTAGTTGAACGTCTACAGAGAGAGAGAGAGAGAGAGAGAGAGAGAGAGAGAGAGAGAGTGATTGAGACTCTGAGCTGAGCTGAACTGAGTAAGGTTTCCTTCTTAATGGTAGGCTTAACATCATCTTAGAAAATGTTCTTCATATCAGAGGCAAACACCTGTGATTGTCACTATTTCTGGCCATTACCAAGAACTATGGGAAAAGTAAGATATAGTTCATAAGAACTATATATAAACATATAAAATGATGACTAGTTATCCAGTAACCCGAGTATATAGTCTACTGAGAAAAACACTCAGCAAGTCATATATAGCAACATCAGATGCTGCCTGCAGCAGCAAGTTTCTGTAAATTATCTGACCATGTAAGAGTCATCTAACAGCATAATCAGAAGAATATTGTTTCATAAAAGCACAGCTCCTGAATGCTTTACCATGGGTAAATTTCATCTTTGTTTATAAAATACCTCGAACTTGTGTGGGACACTGCCAAGAATTTTGGATTAGAAAAACATGAGTTATTTTTTTATTGAAAAAGTTCCTTGCTCTTTGTTGTTCAACTTAGGGTTCTATTCCTGGAGGTGGACAGAGTTGGATTAGATGGTTTTGAAGGTGCCTCTTAAGACCCAAGAGTCTTTCTGATTTGTTGTAGAATTTTTCACTCCCTGAAAGGTTATAAGAATGTTTGTTTTTCAAAGCAAATGTCACAGTCACTTATAAGAATTTGCAAGGTTCAGAGATGAACGATAACATTAACAGAATGGCAAGTGATTGTTAACCTTGTCTAGACTTAATTATGAAGTCAGTTAGAGTTCATAATTGCTGGAGAGTTTGTGAAGCTGAAAATCCTAAATTTAAGCTTCATACACTTTCATAACAGATGGCAAGTTAAGGTTATATCATAATCAAAAACCATTCACCTTTGAAGGGACTAATATAGTAGAGAATTATTGCTGACATGGCCCAGAAACATGATAGCTCATTCTTTAAGATTTTCCCACAACTATTTCTGGTTAACATTTTAAAAGCAAGTGCATATTCAAATGTAAAGATGGTATCGTCTCTGAAATATTTAACCGTCATTCTCCAGTAATCAAATCTTCATGCTCAAGTAATATTTATTAAGAACCAATGTGTATAGTGTGGTATGTTAGATATTATATAGAGTAAAAAAAATCTGGCTTAAACATAGATGTTCATACAAATAGATAGACAAGCAGGCATAAAATTCTTCAGTGAAGAGAAACGTGGTAATGCCAGGCAAGAACCCTAGCTAATAAACGAATAAAAAGGATAATAAAAATATTTAACAAGTTCCCACTTATAAAGTTTTCTTGTATGATGCATACATGGCTTTAGGTTATATGTAGGCAAATTTCACCTTTTCTTTCGTAGGATGTTCTGTCTGTTTAGTAGCTGCTTTTTACTAAAGACCTTGAAAGGGTTTTATTGCCTTTTTATTATACAGTGCTCAGATTTTCAGTGTTGGGTATGTAATTCTTTGGGAATAGTGGTCATATAAGCTCTCTTTAAAAATAACTACTGACTTTTTGTTATCTGCCAGTTTCATAATCATTTTGACCTTTAATTAATGTAATTGTCACATTCATGTATTTATATGTTCATGTATAAATTCATTCATTAATTCTTACATTAACTCAACAAAAAATCCCTGTCCTAATTGCCAAGCCTCCAACTTAGAAAACACTTGTTCTCTGCCTTCAAGAAGCTTAGTCTTGGTGAAAAGACATATTTCTGAAGAGACAGTGGTGTGTGAACTGTGCCTTAATGGTGGTACAGACAAGATGCTATTAGACTAAAGAAGAACGGCAGTTCACATTTCTCAAAACCACTGTTTTACTGTCATACTGCCCCAGGTTTTCCTTAGCTGATAGTAGAGACTTTAGGAATTCAATATGGAGTCAATACCATGCCACATATCAAAGGGACATCAGAAGTGGGCTGCTGTCAGAATCATCTTGGGGGGGCATCATTGGTCAAGAATACAATCCATAATATTCCTTGCTGGATATTCTGATGTAGTAGGTCTAGGGTGAAGCTTAGGAAGTTATATTTTTAACATGAGTCCCAGATAATTATTAGCAGATTTGGGAAAATTGCTTTAAAAATTCAAAATTTATATATGTACATGTATATAACATGGAAAAGGAAAGGGGATGTGTAATCACTGCTTTAACACTGCTTTAATAAAACTTTAGCTTAATCCAAATACCTGAAGGCCTTAAATTAAGGTTATGGGGAATAAACTTTATATGGGGGATAAAAAAGAGAATAAATGTTTTTATTTTATGATATTTATGTTTTCTTCCAACTCAAAGTGTTTTCTCTCTCCTAGCCTAGGTTTCCACTTTAAAACAATTCCACTGTGAGCCTTTGAACTATTTTACATAGCTAATTAAATGTTAAATGAAATCATTTATTTTAGGAAGATGTTAATGCATATCAAGATATGTGCCACTGGTTCATAATGCATTTGCAGATAGCCTGATGCCCTTCACCTCTCAGCTTCTAGCCTCATATGCCAGTTCTCTGCAAGCCCCATTACCATATCACATCTGATGCTTTAGTGGGAGGGCCTCATCTTAGAGCTGGTCAAGAGCCTTATACCCAAGTCCTCTGGACTGGACTTTTCTGTCCTGGCTTGGTCAGACAGATGCTAATAGGATGCAGCACTACTCATGTCAGGTTCCAAGAGAAGGGATGAAGGAGAAAAGGAGAAGGGCCTGTTAGTTAACTGGGTGTGCGATTGCAATTCTTTTTTTGCTATTTACCCCTCCTTCTCTGGCTAACACTGCCTGACCTCAATCCCATCCATGTGGTAGGTGTTCAAATGCTGGATCTCTCATGAACCACATCTGTTAGTTCTAGGAGGTTCTCCCCATTGCATGATTCCATTTCTGCTCCCTTTAGCTCCTACTCCTAGTAATAATACATGACCTTCTTGCTTCCAGGGTATCCTTGTCTGGTGGTCTTCCCTCCTAGGATGATTACAGGAAGAAGGCTCAAACTGTTACTTACTATAATGCCACAGGAAATATATATATCCTTGCTATGCCAACAGTGAGAGTGTAGATTATTGCTCACCCAGCTCTGTTAGTTACCACTGCAGCAGATACAATAATGCTCAACAAATAGTTCAGGTGCTTCCTTGTATTTCTCTTCTGCAGTTGAGAAAAGACCATGTAACTGGATTTGACCAATGGTCTGAATGGAAATTCCATGTGCCATGTTGGGTTAGAAGCAATTAAGAGAAAGTGTGAGTTCTCCATGCTACCTTCCCTTTCACTGGCTACCCTGAAAACCACATGTTGAGATGGCGACATCATAAGATGGCTCAACCTGGAACCGCAAGAAATTGTGTGTAACAGGATCTCTCACTAGTCATATTAGACATTGAGTGTGAACAAAAAATAAACTTTTGTAATGTGAGCCATTGTGATCTAGAGGTTAATTTGTCACCACAGTAAAACCTACCTTCCTATCCATCTAGCTATCTATCTTGGCAAATATTTATATGTAATTATTTTATATATCAATATTTATAATCTGAATTTATGTAAATATATACATAGTATATTAGTTATGTATTGTATATATGGTAGAAATATATCATTATATTTACATACAATTATTTTATTACATATGTAAATAAGTGAATGTTTTATAAAATATAATATATCCTATGTTCTATAAAACATAAATATACTACACTAACATAATACGATTGTCATTAGTAAAATAAATAATGAAACAACTTAAAATCAACACTGAAGCAATCAGGGTGTGAGAATTTAGAAAATAATTAGTAATTAATATATTATTATAATGCCCATTCCAAAACAGACATCAGAACATACAAAAAAAAGTGATTCACTCTATGATTAATTAATACATTATATACAAATAATTTTTAAAACTTGGAAAAGAGAAATGGACATCTAGAAAATGAAGAAGTAACATCACACCTACTACATCTATCTGTGATACACAGCCTAAAGTGTGAAAGGCCCTGGGAGCTGCCAAACTGTCACCAAGGTGATGCAATTTACTTTGTAGGAGAGGCTGCCCTCTTCTTCATGTTAGAAGGAGGCCCAGAATTTGTGTGAAATTCAGTTTCCTGGTCTAAAATCATGGGTTTGTAGACTAAAAGTAGCAAGAGAACAAAGCTGTGTTCTAGTGCAGTGGCTCCCAACACCTAGGAAGGAGACAACAGAGTTAGTTGTCAATTCAGTGAGGCATCAGAAAAGCAGTAAGACCATGCTTAGTTTAATAGTCATAAGTTGCTTAACACCAGGGATAGTTCTGAGAAATGCATCATTAGGTGTCTTTATTTTGTGAACATCTTATAGTACACTTACACAAACCTAGATGGTATAGTCTACTACACACCTAGGCTACTGTCCCTAGGCTACAGACTTGTACAGCATGTTACTGTATTAAATAATGTAGGCAACTATAACACAATGGTATAAGTGTATCTAACATATCTAAACACAGCAAAAATACAATAAAAATGTGACATAAAACATAGAAAATGGTACACCTGTATAGAGTGGGCATTTAACTGTGAATGGAGCTCGTAGGACTGGAAGTTGTTTTGGGTGAGTCAATGAGTGAGTGGTGAGTGAATGTGAAGGCCTAGGACATTACTGTACGCTGCTGTAGACTTTACAAACACTGTACACTTAGGCTATACTAAATGTATAAAAATATTTTTCTTTCCTTGATAATAAATTAACCTTAGTTTACTGTAATGTTTTTGTATTTATTTTTTATCATCTGAAATCTTTTTTACATACACCAATAACAGTCATTTATTATCATTATCAAGTATTATATACTGTACACAATTGGCCTACACAGAGTCAGAATCATCAAGGTCACTGTCTTCTACCTCCACATCTTGCCTTAGCATGGTGACATATAAGCAGAGGTGCTGTCCCTTTTTTACAGTAATAGGATACAAAATTATAATTTTACAATTAAGATTTTTATTAGTAATTGAAAACACCTCATTTCTAGTAGCTTTACTAGATATGGAGAGTAATTTTAACATCTACTGAGTGTTTACTATAAACCAGGACTATGCTGAGCACTGTACAGTAGTCCCCCCTTATCTGCAGGAAATACATTCTAAGACTTTCAGTGGATACTTGAAACCACTGATAGTTCTGGACCTTATATAAACTGTCTTTTCCTGTGTGTATATGCAATTAATGGCTTCTCTTTGGCATGTCTGAATTGCCAACATCACTACTCTTGCAGTTTCAGGCCCTTATCAAGTAAAATAAGAATAACTTGAATACGAGCACTGAGATGCCATGATGGTCAGTTTGTTAACTGAGATGACTACTAAGTGACTAATAGGCGGGGAGCATATACAACATGTACACACTGGGCAAAGGGATGATTCACATCCTGGGCAGGACAGTGCGAGACAGCACAATATTTTATCACTCTGCTAAGAACAGTGTGCAATTTAAAACTTATGGAATATTTATTTCTGGAATTTTTCACTTACTATTTTCAGACTGCAGTTAACTGAAACTGTGGAAAGCAAAACCACGGATAAGGGAGAGATTGCTGTATATGCAATATCTCGTTTGCTCATTACAACCTACTATTATTATAGTAGGTTATTATTATTGCTACTTTACTGATGAGAAAACTGAAATGCAGACAAATTCATTAATTTGCCCATAAATGGCAAATCTGGGATATAGACAGTGCTGGGAAAAAGGATGGCAAAACTTACCTGAAGGTGGAATGAAAGTTCCCTTTGAAAATGTTCCTCAATCTTCTCTAATAATAAGACTTCCCTAGGCTGTTGGTTAAACATTCAGATTCTGGCCTTCTCCTATGGAGGTGCTGATGCAGGGGGTTGGGTAGGTCCCTGCAACATGTATTTTAACAGCCATGTGATTGTTGTCGTGAGGGAACTGTGGGGAGCACTGTCCTATAAAGTATGATTTTGAAAGGTGATCAGAGAAGAGGAGTTCCTGATTCCCAAATATGTCCCACCATTCCCTCAAAGGTATTTTTATTTCTTGTTACTTTTTCTGTACCTCCTTTATTCTGTACCTCCCACTAATAGCCATTCAGTCCCACTTGGATGTGTTGTTCTTACCTTCAATTTATCATGTCTTCATACTTCACCTCAGCTTACAATTTCCATCCCATTTTGAATCGTTCTCTTTCTACACACTCTTAGTCACAGTAGCACCAAACTATTGCTCTCCCATGCCCATACCAAGCTCTTCAAATCTTTTGACCTTTTTCACATCCCATTTTCTTCATGAAATGCCTTCTTTCACCTTTTGCCCATTATATTTTTATTTCTTCCTCAAGAGCTCAAACAGCAC